>LPNX010444700.1:8933-25070 GCA_001517045.1 Pseudotsuga menziesii
ACATACCATAGAATTCTAGTTCCATCCAATAACTTGTAAAGAGGTCATAAAACCCTACTTCCATCTCATAACTTCTCAACCCTAGTTATAGCATGCAATTGTAGTTCATGAAACCCTAGTATGCAAGTCTCAATGAGATTGTAGTTAATGAAACCCTAGCATGCATTAAGGTATCCACACTATAATTTTTTTCCTCGTTAGGGTTTATAAACCCTAATCATCTTTCATCATAGAAGCACATGGCATTTCAGACAAGTCTAGAACTAGTTTCAATGTCAACATGTCTATCCTAGGATGATTCCTCAAACCCTAGGTCTTTGTCTATTGCATCAACACAATCACCAAGACCTCCATGGAAAATCAACTAAAATTAAAAAAATATTCTTCTAAACAAGGAATCAAAAGAAGTGAGAGACTTATCAAGTTAAGTTTTCCATGGTCTTTCCCTAACCTCCATGTATCACACAAGAACAAGACTGCAATATCACAAAAGACATTAGCTATTTTCTTTGTATCTTCTATAGGGTTGGAACCTTAATTCTGCCTCATTTTCCTTGACAGCAAGAGCTATATATTCTGCAAGACAACCATCAATTCCTCTAGTATTATATCCCCTTCTCCAAGGTTTACCTACATATATAAACCCTAGTGTCCTCATGCATATCCAAGTTTCATCATGTAATGCATTCCTCCTCTAGTTGTGTACCACATATTCTTGTTCCCAATGCTCCTCGACATATGTTTTAGAGTTGGTTCCAAAGCTCCAATGCTTATCCTCAATATGTGTTCCAAGGTGGTTACTATGCTCATTTGTTCTCTTCAACATGTGTGTGGAGGTGGTTGCTATGGTCCAATATTTCACTTATCTTCATCCTAATATCACAAGGCAATCCAACAAAATAAACCCTAGTCCAAGTGTACGTTAACACCATGAAGATATATCCCTTTAGGGCACTCTTTCCAAGCATATAACATATCTAGAACCTCTTATTACAATGAATTACAACATCAATAAATCTACTAAGAAAAACCCTAGTTTACAAAAATGATGCACAAAGGAGTCCCTAAGCCATGAAAATGCGGTGAAGAGGGACCACTAGAGGTAATGTCATGCCAGGAGACCAACAAAGTCGACGGCTCATCAATCCTACCTCCGGTTGCCGAGTTATGTCAAGTTGCAAGTCACATGAAAATGTCATTCACGGACACTTGGTCACTCTCGATTTGGGAGAGAAAAACCAAATGGAGAATCAATATTGCATGTCGCTGACTCTAAGAGGTGTGTATGGCTAATTCCAACATGGGAACACCACCAAGACTGGCATGGATGAGGGTTTTACAGAGTTGACCCACCAATGCAAGATTTGCATTGAAGGAAACTGAGAAAAACCCTCGTTTACGAAGCTAATGCACAATGGAGTCACTGCACCATGTAAACATGGTGGAGAAGGCCCTCTAGAGGTAATGGAATGCTAGTAGACTGACGGAGTTGACGGTTCATCGATTCGACCTCTGGTTGCCGTGTTATGTCGAGTTGCAAGTCGCATGAAAATGGCATTCAGGGACACTTGGTCACTCTCAATCTGGGAGAGAAAAACCAAATGGAGCAGTAAGATCTCATGTCGTTGCCTCTGACAGGTGTGTATGGCCAATGCCAACATGGGAAAACCACCAAGACTGGCACGGTGGAGATTTTTACAGATTTGACCCACCAATGCGAGAGTTGAATTGAAGGAAACTGATCATAACCCTAATTTATGAAATCGACCCACAATGGAGTTACTGGGCCTTGCAAACATGGTGGAGAGGGCCCTCTAGAGGTAATGGCATGACAGGAGACCGACAAAGTCGACGGATTGTCATTTCGACCTCTGGTTGCTGAGTTATGTTGAGTTGCAAGTCGTGTGAAAATGTCGTTCACGGACACTTGGTCACTCTCGGTCTTGGAGTGAAAAACCAAATGAAGCAGCAATATTGCATGCCGTTGGATCTGACAGGTGTGTATGGCCAGTGATGACATGGGAAAACCACCAAGGCTGGAACAATGGAGGTTTTTACAGAGTTAACCCACCAATGTGAGAGTTGCATTGAAGGAAACTGAACAAAACACTATTTTACAAAACTGATGCACAATGGAGTGACTGGGCCATGCAAATATGGTGGAGAGGTGTCTATAGAGGTAATGGCATGCCAAGAGACCAACGAAGTCAACGTCTTGTTGATCCGACCTCCGGTTTCCAAGTTATGTCGAGTTGCAAGTCGCATGAAAATGTCATTTAGGGACACTTGGTCACACTCAGTCTGGGAGCGAAAAACCAAACGAAGCAGCAAGATTGCATGTTGTTGGCTTTGACATCTGTGTATTTCCAATGCCGACATGGGAACACCACCAAGACTGGAACGGTGGAGTGTTTTGCAAGGTTGACCCACCAATGTGAGAGTTGCATTGAAGGAAACTGAGCAAAACCCTAGTTTATGAAACTGATGCACAATGGAGTCACGAATCCATGCAAACGTGGTGGAGAGAGACCTCTAGAGGTAATGGCAAGCTAGGAGACCAATGGAGTTGATGAATTATTGATCCAATGTCCGGTTTTCGAGTTATGTCAAGTTATGTCGACTTAAGATGGGTGTATTTAGCTATGGTCTATGATAGAAACTGTATCTCTTAAACATGAACAGCTCTTTGACCTTTCTCTGTGTTATACCTTCTTCTTTCACATTCAATTCTAATTATTGACTCAAATAGAAGAAGGATAAAAACTTATTAAATAGCAATTAAAATTTAGAATTGAAAGCATAATGCACAAGTTAGATACCATTTAACAATATTAGAGCAATTATTTTTTGATTAGTAGCTCGATGCAACACAAATTGGATAGAAAGTTGTGAAGATAGTGGTTTACCAGGCAGGACATGTAGAGAAAAATATAAAGTGCAGAGTTAGCAAACCTGTGAAGGACATGATGTTGGTCTCCTAACAATATTTCCTCCCTCCGATTTTGGAAAAACTTTAAACTTGAAAAGATGCAATGCAATACTAATGGAAGACCAAAAAAGTAATCATTTTTTAGTTAGCTGCAATAATATCTCACATTTTACCAACATTTTTACTACTCACATGCTTAAGCCTCTTGCACCACATTAGAAGTTTTTTCCAATATTAAATGGAAACCCAAAAACCTACAATGGATTGATCTTGTATTGTTTATCATAGAAATGACGTTAGGCATATATTTTAAACTCATGTAGCAAAGGTAATTGTTCTTACACTCCACTTGAATGCCATTTCCATGAGTGATTGAAATTGACAACTACTATTAAAAGACAAGATTATCATGATAAATTACTCTACTTTCTATGTGAACTCTGCAAAAGACTTTCCCTTCCCATCTATATAGATGTCATGTCTGAATATATATCATGTATAAATACTTATTACCGAGATGGTACATAAAACATATCATACTTGGTAATAAGTATTTATACATGCTATATATTCAGACATGACATCGATATAGATGGAAAGGGAAAGGCTTTTGCAGAGTTCACATAGAAAGTGGAGTAAGTTACCATGATCATCTTGTCTTTTAATAGTAGCTTTCAATTTCAATCACTCATGGAACTAGCATCCAAGTCGAGTGTAAGCGCAATTACCCAATCTCATTCAATATAGCCAATTGGATCCTCTATGTTGCTAATTGCCTCCACCAATCTCTCATGCTCTGAATGAGGAAAGAAGTAACATATCTTGGTTGATTTCTTTGTTGACATTGTTTGTAGATGGATTTTCATGCCAACAATCAAGTTTGTGAAGTGATAGACCACATAACCTGGTTTGTAATCCACGAATACATGCCCACTAGTTCTTCTTGATTTCTCATCTAGTGTAAGATATTAACCCTCAACCACCATTGATCCAATAGGAAATTAATTTCCTTCATCTTCATTCAATGATCCGTCATGATTTGCTTACCTCGAATGCATCATGCCAACCAATAATTCGTGCCCCATTCATTTTCTTTCGAGGTAACAACTGCATATATGTGTCCTGGTTGTACAATATCTGAGATATGGTCGTAGTCTGTCGAAATCACTGACTGACGCTCCTCTAAGTGGGTTATTTCACCAAATACATGTGGTTCTAATGCAAGTGACACATGATACCAATCATCAACCCATTCCATGCATTCACATTCATCCCATTCACCACTACTACAAGAGCTGCAAAAGAAAGCAAGTTTCTGCATCCATATTTCAAATAGGGGGTTGTTTGAGCTTTGAACCGAATGAAATCCACATGTTCCTTGTACTGTGCTGCAACTATAGGAACGTGATCGATCTATGTCAACCACATGCCAAAAATTCCTTACTAGCCTTCCTACCAATTTAGTTTGGATTGACATTGTTGCAGAGCACCATTGAACTATGGATTCTGCATCTTTGATATGGGGGTTTCTGGTAAACTTCATCTCCTCCCTTCGTAGTGCAGTATCGATGCATGCACCAGCCCCATCATGCTCACCTTTTCCGTGCTCGGTATCAAAGTAGTTCCATATATGCGGCACATTATAAGTCTTATGTAACATACTCATGAATTTTTGAACTGGCCCGCACAACCATCTAACCATATCCAATGTTGATCCATCTGTATATCTCCCTCCTTTACTTGATCATAGAAAATTCAAAAACAATGTTGCACATAATGCAGATCATGGAATCTATCATCACTTATGTAAAATTTGTCTCCTTCTGTATTATCCTATTGTTAATGCTGCTCTTAGGGCCATGCCTATACATAATATGTACCATGATGTTGAATTGGGCGGAATGGTAGTATTGACTCTGAATTTCATTTTGTGGCTGAAGGGTGTAGTTTTTTGCAAAATACACAATTGACAATATGGTCCCAATGGGAAAGTTGTCCTGCATTTTCTTTATTGCTCATCCTGCCATCGCGCTACATGCACATGTTGAACATACTGCTTGGTTTTCTTGTAGAACTCCATCAAAAAATCACATACCCGTACCTGTTACCATGAAAACAAGGGTTGTATTAGAATGTGACCTTTAAAGAATGTATATGTAGAAACTGATCATGTCAGAGGAAAAACATGCAATAATCATTTGCACCTGCGACTTCGCCAATGCAATATGTTTACTTTCCTTCACACTATTTGATTGATAGGTTACGTACTTGAAGCTTTGCATCTCCATGCTCATATTGGCATGTTGATGCTCATCACTTCCATGAATGCAACAGTTCAAAAGAGAAAACCCACTGCACCTGGAACAATTCCCCATATAGACATGATTTTCCATAGTATTTTTTTCCTTCATTCCTTGGACACATGATGTTGACGATAAAATCTCTTGATGCATTCAGTGGTATTACAGATTCATTGCAGCCCTGCTGAAGGTTAGTATGCAAATCACAAAATATATGTTTATATGTGTCATAAAAATATTCATATTCTACATGGTATCTACAACAGCATGTGATTTGATCAATTCATATACAAATGTACCATGGTTTACATTTCTCAAAGGACCTTTGGCCTAGGTTCAATTGTGTGTGCCCATTCTTGAATCTCTCATAGAGTTCAGTCTATGTTGTGTCAAGGAAGTGTTTGGCGTGGGGTTCATGTTCAGTAGAACCTTTTCTCAGATTTAGCACATATCTTTGATTAGATGAAGGTCTGGTATGATCATTCCAGAACATTTATACTAATTCCTTAACAACATCAATTAGCTTCATATCTCGATGAGGCAACCTATCGACAAAATCCCAACAATATTTTCCACCCGGAGTCTGCAAATTTTCTCTTATAATAGAGTACTTATGAATAGTTTTTCTACTTAATTTAAGTATTTGAGAAGTGTGTGAAAGGAGGTGACGTTTTCATGTGGACTTGCTTACAACTGATTCTGATAACATACGACGAGCCGCACACAGATCTTTAGTGGGGATGTCTTCCCAATCACATTAAAAGCAGATTAGAGATTTATAACAATATGATTGTTAGCCTCTAAACTTCTAACCATCTTTATTCCCAGAATTCTCCTAACAACAACTAAACAATTTGACTTTAACAAACATAGTAGTAATTGACATTTACCTGCATCACCTTTTGATTCAAAATATTCCTTCATTAATTTGTTACATTGTCAATCGATAGTGCGTTTGGGAAACTTACCTTCAAGGCATGACATACAACTTTCATCCACATGGATACGTCTAGGAGTAATTTTTCTTGCAGTAGACAGTCATGGTAGGGAAGGTGGACATGAGCTATGGATCCCAGGGTTTCTTTGTTGTGGTGCTTCATTCACATGTCGGTCCATATTGGGAGAGTGCTCGACATGGTTGTGGTCTTCTTGGAGAGATTTCAAATTAATCATTGCTGCTAGGTCCAACACTTCATACTCAGTGTCTCTCAATACACCTATGTATTCAAGAGATTCAACATGGCTCATTGATGGATTGTTGGTTGGAGACTGTGTTGATGTTGGAACTTGAGTTAGGTCCCTTGGACGCAACCACTTCACCCATGGTTCTAAATTAGAGGTTGTTATGTCATCAAATCTGTTAGGATCAGTCTCAGTATCAGTGGAAATGTCTGGACAATGTCTCACTATTATCAACCCAAATGGCACTTCTCCGTCCAAGTGCTGACATTCCTTATGTTGGTATACAAAAGGACATCTTAGGATTGAAGTTTTCCAAAACACTATAGATGGGCATGACATGAGATGCATTTACCCTTGGACTAGCCTGCCATATTATTTTTCTAAGTGTTGAATGGCGTACACGACTATCCTCATTGCAACTCGCATATGTACACGACTATTTCCATTGACAACTCCCGTACTGTACGTGACTATATCCATTGCAACCCGTGTACCTCAAGATATGAGGGTTTCCTTTAAGCAACTCGCATGTCATACATGGGTTGCCTATATTAATAGTCACATACATCTTGATTCGACATTAAAAAATATAATTCATGATTAATGTATATTATTTGGGTCCTAATCATTAACTATCCCAACTGTTTCAACCTCCTCAACCTTCGAAACCACTCTATTTCCCAAAGTATAAATAGAGGCCTTGGGGAGGGTATTAATCAATCAAGTTTGGAGAGCAAAGTTATGGTGGTGGTATATCTTCAAAATTCTTGGAGCAACAGAACTCAGAGTCCTTTGGTTGCAGAGGAGTCCTTGTCTCAGAAGCTGGATTGTACTCTTATGTGATTCACTGATTGTTAATAAAGAGAATTCTTCTTCCAATATTGTGTTGAGTCTCTTTCATGTATTATGGTTGATGAATATATTCGATTATGCACTAGATATATTTTTTATCTAACCCATCATATATACATGTATAAGATTGCACTTGGAGAATTTTCTCTTTGCAGGTGAAGGAGGTGTATCCCCGGAAGCTTTGGAGAGAAGCAGAGCGAAAGAAGATCAAGCTTGGGTCAACTGTCGATAATCGGGTGAGTCAAGTATTTCTTCCTATTTCCTTTCTGTACTCTATNTCCCCGGAGGCTTTGGAGAGAAGCAGAGCGAAAGAAGATCAAGCTTGGGTCAACTGTCGATAATCGGGTGAGTCAAGTATTTCTTCCTATTTCCTTTCTGTACTCTATTAAAGTTGATTGTCTGCAAGGTTATTAGTAAGTTGGTAACCCTAGACCCTAGGTTACAAGGGTTTTTAATCTTGAACAATAGAACTAGCGACTCCGCTGGGGAGCCCAGCCTGTTGTGGGTTAGTCCTGTAGATTCGTGCCTAGTCTTTGCTTTGATTCAGTGTGTGGTGTTTTGTCTTGGTTTGGACTTGTAGTGGTGTTTTGAAGACCTTCATAATTTTTCTTTCTTTGAAAAATTTTACTCTTGTACGTGGGTTGTTGTGCTACATGGTCGTGTATAGAGGTCTATGTACATGGGTTGTTGTATTGAACAGTTGCGTACAGTACGCGGGTTGCTGCACTAGACAGTCATGTACAAGCCTGAGAAACAAAATTTTTGGGTAGGTTTTCTTATCCCTATCCTTCTTTGGATTTTGTCTAACTTTGTGGTCTTTAGTACTTACATTTCACTATAAGTTTGATATCCCTATTAACCATACTTCATGCTTTTCGGTAATCCCTTGAGTTGTTATTGGTTGGATTGTCTTTCTTTTAGCAATTTGAAGTGGATTTTCCTATTGGGTATAGGTCCAAGTGTCATGTGTCTGAATCAGTGATTAGGGTTCTAGATACCATATGTCCTGTGCTATTTCCAAGTAGTGTTGGTTTGTCACTTTCCTTTGATTGATTTCAGTGATTTTCATTCATTGTGTCTTCCCAAGCTAGGTGGTTTCCAAGTCTTCCTTAGGTGGTTGATATTTGGTTTTTATAAGTCTGCTATACTTCATTTTTCTTACTTTATATAGTTATATTATTCAAGCATACTAAAGAATTTTTGCATTTAGGTGCATAGTAATATTTAAGGAATTTTAAAAGTGAAAAGAAAAGAATTGGAAACATTTGCATTTGAATTGCATATGGTAGTTTTACTTTCAGTTTTTAAATAAAATCTTAAAAATTACAAAAATAAGTCTTAGTTTTCTCTTTCTTAGTTGCATTTTCATTAGTTCATATTTACAACAACAACAAAAAGAAGCTTGTTTTAAGTAGTGATAATTTTCTTTGGAATTGATTTATACACTTGTTTTTATTTTTCTTATTGAGTCAATAATATCATAGTCTCACTCCACTTACCCTTACCCTCTGATTAAGAACATCCCTTAAAATCGATGCTATAATTTAAAATTTATTAGTAATTTTTGTTTTATAGGGTCATACATCTACTACCCTAGGCTAGACTTGTGGGATAGGAAGTGTAAACTCTCCATAAGTACTTAAATTCAGACATAGTGGGCCAATTGATAGGTAAATACTTCTGTTTATTGATAGTATCTGGGAATATCCTCTCAAACGAGAGTTAAGCACGAGGCCGCATGGAGGCATTGGACTGAGGAGATAACCCTCTGATTCCTTGTCAAAATGTAGACCAAGGTTTTTATGCATCTGGCGATTCTGTCCTAGATAGAGTTTCAGGATTTGCTACCATGCCCATGCATATGAATCAAGCTTGCCATTGTCCCCCTAGACTATTGATATAGTTGAGGTAGCCTCTAGTCTCTTGGACATCTAGGGTTTATACACAGGTAAACCGGAAGGCTATTTCTAGTTCACCTTGGATGGGCTTCGAAGGTAACCCTTGATAAAAGTGTAGGAGGGCGGTGGGTGATTCCTTCGCTTCTGCCTAAGAACCTCTTCAAGGATGCCAAGAAACTGTCTCTCAACTTTCTTTGGGAAAGAATATCTTACATCCTTGTGATTGTTGAGACTTTAGGAAAAATTTTGTAGTGATTTCTCTATGGTTTGTCTGTGTTTTAGCTGACCTTAGGGTGTGAAGAGTCAAATTTACAATTGTGGAGGACCAATCTATCAGAAGGTCATGAAGGCTACAAAACCTTCCTCCGCTTATCAAATTGGAACCTCCACCTCCCCCTCAAAGGCAGAGATTGGACACAGATGGTTCTTTTGAACTGATAGGAGTTAATGAAGTTCTGAGTGAATCAAAACTTAGGGAAAACCATTTTAATTTAAACACAGTTGAGATAGAAGACTAGTAGGCTGACGATTTTGCAAGGAATTTTAATTCACCTCTAACTGACTTAAACGACCCTGTGATCGTTCAGGTTTGTCCTTTCGATCCACCCATGATTGGTGTCCCTATGGGCAGAATAATGTCTACTACAGGAGAAAGTTCTTTTACTTCCACCTCAGCTGCTCTGGATGAAGGGGTGCTACCTCCCCCGGTAGGTGCCCCTAGAACAAGTATAACTACTACACCGTTAACTTCAGCTAGCTGAGTGGTTCAATCACTGGCTCCCAAAATTCTAACAGGTGCTTCTAGTGGTATGGTCACTGGGGTTCCTAGTGTATCTATAGTTCCTGCTTCCTTGGCACACACTGCCCAGAGTGGTCCTATAGGATCCTTAGCTTTTATCCAAGGATTCCCTTGGAATGGGGGGCACATTCCCCCATCCACCCCATACATAGGCCCAACATCCTCATATGTAGGGGTGCAGTTTGGAAACACTAATCCTTATGGTTAAGGTTTTCAAAATCTGGTTTCAGCTCCATTCATGAGCTCTCCCTTTTTGCTTTTTAGCAGAGGGATACCTGCTACTGTATTTGAACCCCAGCTTTGGCTGGGGCAACCAGAACCTCTTATACCACACCTCACATAAACAATCCATTGGCTTATGGATGGAATCCTTTCCAAAGAAACCCATCCACTTCACAACCGTTAGCAGGGGGAAACCCCACCTTCACATATGGGAATATGGGGACAAGTCCCTCTAATTCCCAAACTGGTACTTTTAGTGCTTCGGTTAGACGCAATCTTCCTTTCTTGGAAATGTTAAACTTTCCAGATTCGTCTAAACTGATGAATGATCCAGTGAGACATGATCCCTCATGGCCACCGGTCCCTACCAAGCTTCCCTCGGATATCCCAAAATTCGAAGGAAACGTTGGTGATGATTCTAGAGCTCATGCCACCACTTTCCATTTATGGTGCTCTTCCAACTCACTGAACGAAGATTCAGTTCGGTTGAGGCTATTCCAAAGAACTTTGACAAGTACTGTAGCAAAATGGTACATTGAATTGCCTTCTACGCGTTTAGCAGTTTTTGGGACTTGGCTAATGCATTCCTTAGTCACTTCCAGCTTCTTGTCTATTATTATTTCAGGACAGACTTGTTATCTACCTTTCGGAAGGACAAGGCCACTCATATTTCAGATCACATCCAAGAGTGGAGGAGAGAGAAGAGCCTTATCAAAGCCACTATTCATCCCGATTTCTTATTAGAATGGTTCCTTAAATCCCTATTTCCTTATATATCTAAGGATGTATCTACTTCAGGAGTGACGAATGAGGAAGAATATATCCTTAGTGCCCAGCAACTAGATTTTATATATTCTTAGTTTGGGATCTTATATGAGATTATCCTTGAGTCACTGAGGCCAATGCACAATGCCGAGAACCCTAAGCCTGGACCCCATGCTGATGATGTGGTTGGTTCCATGAATTCTCCCACTATAGAATCTTTGGCCAAACAAATCCATCAGCTATCCATCAAACGTTCTATGGTGGAGGTAGCAAAGGCTGCCCCCTCACCCCAAAATGTAGTTTTTTTTCACAAACCTCTCAGAAGGGAAATCAACGGTCCGGTGGGAAAAAGAAGAGAGGAAAGAAAGGTGAGGGAAACCAAAATAGGCAAAAACCCACAAACAATGCTTATGGGGGCAAGAAAGAAAAGAAGAAGGTGAAATTCCCATGTAAGTTGTGCCATGAAGATCATCTTACCCATATATGTCCCCTAATGGAACAAGCTTAGAAGATGTTAAAATCCCAACAACCGGTTGTCTTGAAGGATGCTTTTCCCCAAGGACAGAATTTTGCTTCAGCTTCAAATGCAGTAGGGGGCACCCCAAATGCTCTTGACCCCAATTATATCAACATGGTTCGATATGAGACTTTACTACAGACCAGGAGCAAGAACTATGAAAAAGATACCTCGAAGAAAGGTAAGTCAATAGGTGAAACTTCTAACCCTCTCACGACTGAGAAACGTGCCAAAATTATGCCCAAGACACCGAAAGGTGTCTTTAAGAAAATATTGCATAATTCTAATGCTAGGGATGCAGAAAACTACTCTGTAGTTGAAGACATAGCCCAGACTCCTTGTGCAATGTCGACTTTAGAGTTGTTACAGATTTGTCCCACCCAACGGGATGCACTCTTAGCAGCCTTAGGTAGTATGGACTCATCGAGTCTCATGGAGAAATTTAATTTGTCTGATGTCAAAATTTTCCTACCATATCACGTAGCCTTATCAATAGATGTCATCCATGGTGGAAATACCATTGGAAGGGAAATTGTTGACTAGGGTGCTTCTACATGTGTTATGTCCTTGTCTTGTTGGAAAGCTCTTGGATCCCCCAAGTTGGTCCCATCAAACACCCTACTTACTGCCTTGGAGGAAAGGTCATTCCGTCCACATGGTATCCTACCAGCGTTTGAAATTAAGTTGGTAGGTAAAGCATTGTCTATTGAGGTAGAGGTGATTCATGCACCTATGGATTATAACTTGCTCTTGGGGAGAAGTTGGACTTATTCCATGCCTGCTATTGCATCGGCCGTCTTTCGGGTGGTAGTGTTTCCACACGAAGGGAAGTTGGTTACTGTTGACCAACTCAGTTTTACTCGAAAAGGCCGCATGGAATCTAACAATTCCACCAGACCATTGGTTGATCAGGTTAGACCTACTTTAGAGAGCTTAGGGGTTGGAATGTATGCATCATTGATGGGCACATTTGATCTTCTAGCTTCGACTAATTACATAGGTTCTACTAGTGTGGGGAAGTCCATAGTTACGGTTGTTGATAGGACTGATCCTTGGGTTCTCCCTTCCCACCATGAACCTGAAGTGCCCTTATCAGCAGCGAAAGTGGCTTATCAAGCTATCATCCATACCACTATTGATTCCATTCTTGTCTCCCTCATAGTCTCAAAGGAACTGGAAGAAGCCTATTTTCCTGCTTAGGCAGAGAACTCTTTGCATTCTAGATATTACTTAGATATATTTTTACCTTCGGATGAAGCCATTCTAGAAGCTATGTGTGGACAAGATAAGATCTGCAAAGATCTTCACCATCTATCCTATTTTCTTCTAGAATTAAGCAGGATAGAGAACTAGGAGTTCCATATGAGACTGGCGGACGATGCTGATATGCCTATTAATCCCTTACCACAAGAAGGAATGTTTGCTGAGGAGAACATGGCAAATATTTCCACTACTATCCCTATCAACATCTCTGTAAACCCAAACGTTGTGGAAAATGTACATATCAGCGCAAACTGCTCTCCAGAGGAGATTGCGATCTATACGACCTTGTTTAAGGAATCCTGTGATGTTTTTGCCTGGTCATATGAGGAGATGCTAGGCATCGATCCATCAATAGTCGAGTACGAAATCCAAACATACCCTGACGCTAAACCCATTCAGCAAAAGTTAAGACCTGTCAACCCACATAAAGCGGCGGCAGTAAAGGCTGAAGTTGAGAAACTGCTTAAAGTCGGTTTCATTTATTTCATAGCTTCGACAGAATAGGTATCCAACCCTGTTCCTATTGACAAAAAGCAAGGGACCATACGCGTGTGTATTGACTTTCTAGATTTAAACAAAGCCTGTCCTAAGGACAACTTCCCACGCCATTTATAGATCAAATTATTGATGCTTGCACGAGAAGTGAAGTTTTTTCGTTTATGGACGGTTTCTCTGGATATAATCAAATCCAAATTAAACCAGAAGACCAACATAAAATAGCTTTTATTTTTCCTTGGGGTACCTTTGCATATAGGAAAATGTCCTTTGGATTAAAAAATGCTGGGGAAACCTTTCAACGGGAAATGAATTTTTCCTTTCATGATATTAAAGCCATTGTCGAACCCTACCTTGATGATCTGCCAGCACATTCTCATAAGAGGATCGATCACCCAGATCGCTTGCGTTTGATTTTTGAACAATGAAGATACTATAAAATTAGCTTGAATCCCCACAAGTGCATTTTCTATGTTGAGTCAGGGAGACTGCTCGGATTCATTGTTTCTAACAAAGGCATTCAAGTGGATCCTTTGAAAGTTGAGGCCATTGTAAATCTACCTCCTCCTCGTTCTATCAGGTAGCTTCAGACCCTGCAAGGGAAGTCCAATTTCCTTCGACGTTTATTGTAAATTATGCCAAGATTACTAAAGGTTTCATGCACCTATTAAAACAAGACACCCCATTTGTATGGGATGAAATTACACAACTCGCATTCGAGCCATTCAAAAAAGCTTTGTTGTCGGCACCATTATTGCACCCATCAGATTACTCTAGGGATTTTATATTGTATCTGGTTGCATCTGAGTCGACCATATGGGTATTCCTAGTTGAGGAGGACAATAAGCTCCAAGAGCATGTCATCTACTATCTTAGCCATGCTTTAGCCAGACCTGAACTTAGCTATTCCCACATCGAGAAGTTCACCTTAGCAGCTTTATATGTTGTTTAGAGGTTACATCACTACATCTTACTAAGGACCACAACAGTAGTGGTGGATGTTAATCCTTTTCAATATGTTTTGTCTTGACGGATAGTTGGAGGAAAATTCAACAAGTGGATAGTCATTCTCCAAGATTTTGACTTGAATTTTCAATCCGACAAATCAAAAAAATCCTTAGTTTTTGCTGAGCTTATTGCAGAATTTCCAGTAGAAGAAGATGTAGCTATTAAAGAAGACTCATTCTTCGATGAGCATATATTTTTGATTTCAACCTCCGACCCCTAGTATAGATATATACTTATCTATCTATAGACTTTGAAGTACCCTGTAGTCTTCTCGAGGGAAGAATGATGTAAACTACGCCTACATGCCAAGAAATACCTCATTATAGGAGATACTTTATATCGTAGGGGGGTAGATTCCATTTTGCATCAATGTCTTACCCACAAGGAAGCAAAGATTGTCCTAAATGATGGCCATAGTGGATCATGTGGGGGTCATTTATCTAGGTTAGCAACGGCCTAGAATATATTATGTGCCAGTTATTTCTAGCCCATGATCTTTAAAGATTGTGTGGAAGCCGTGAAGTAGTGTCATCCTTGTCAGCTTTACACCAGAAAGATGTGGTCGCATCCTGCTCCGTTATTTCTTGTCATCTTAGTGGGACCCTTCATGAAGTGGGGGATAGATTACGTGATGTGTAACCCAGTATCGGCTAGGGGCACAAATATATCATTGTTGCGATAGATTATTTTATGAAATGGGCAGAGGAAACGCCCACCTCTAAAGCTGATGGGGAAACTACAGCTTTTTTGTTTTCAACCAATATATCACATGATTCGGTATCCCCAAAGTGATTGTCACTGACTATGGCAGTCATTTCCAAAATAGCATGACGACTGAATTGACCACTATGCTAGGATTTAGACAAGAACATTCATCTTCATTCTATCCTCAAGCAAATGGTCAAGTTGAGGATGTTAATAAAACTTTGAAAACTATTCTCAAGCATACTATTAATGCAGTCTGTTCCAACTAGCACATCATGTTGTATCCTACACTTTGGGCATATCAAACCAATATGAAAACTGCTACAGGGTTTTCCCCCTTCCAACTCGTTCATGGAGTGGAAGCAGTTACCCGAGTTGAATGTGAAATCCTATCCTTAATAATTGCTATTCATGTCTTACCTAATATGACTGAGCTGGAAGAACGTCTATTACATTTAGAACATCTAGATGAGCAGCATAGAGATGTGCTGACAGCAAACGAAGCTCATAAAAATAGGTTAAAAAGCCAATACGATAAGTCGGTCAAGCCTCAGATTTTCTCTGAAATGGAGCTTGGTTTTCTCTGGGATCAAGACAAATTATCCCTAGGGGAAGGAAAGTTCAGGTCTATGTGGTTGGGAACTTATGTCATGTCAAAGGTGTTAAATAAGGGTGCATATGAATTGATTGATTTTGAAGGGAATAAGCTGCCTGAGCCTAGAAATGGGCTCTACCTAAAAAAGTACTATGCTTAGGATTAGAATTGTTTCCTGTATTTTATTGTATGTATTTTTATGTACAATAGTTCATTAGTTTGTATTTTTTATACCATCTGCTGGTTGTTACAGATGTCTTCAGAGTGGTTCATAGGTTTCGCTGATGGCACCAGTCACCACACTTGTAATTTGGCTTCAGCTACATGGGTCATTTATTCGCCCCCATGACAGTTAGCTACCTCAGGAGGCGCTTTCTTAGGTCCTCCTACCAATAACGTCGCTGAATATAGGGATGTCATTGAGCTTTTATGGGATGCTTTGTCACATGGTATCACTCAGCTAGAAGTCTGATTGAACTCTCAGCTAGTGGTTTCCCAACTCAATCGGGCTTATCAGGTGCGGAACCCTATTCTATTACGTCATTTTATGCAAGTTAGGTTATTGGAAAGAAATTTTGATTTCATCATATTCAATTATATTCCAAGA
>LPNX010444717.1:0-22046 GCA_001517045.1 Pseudotsuga menziesii
TATCTAGAAATCGGTTGGGCCGAGGCCAAAGCAACCATCATTACAGGAGATCGAAGGTGAATTTCCTTTTCTTATGAGACAAGAGTTCAGGGAATAGGGGTCCAAGAAGGAGGTTCATCATTTATGATGTAGATTCCTTGAGGCAGGAGACAACCCATGTTTGCTTTGATGTCCGCTTCCTTGTTTGTTCCACGAAGAATGTGGAAAAAGAGGGAGGAGGATAAATCCTTCCACATGTGCCGCAACCTTTGTAGAGTGTTTTTGAGTGCTGGGTTGCTAAAGTGGTCGTCCGTGTTCAATATTTTTATTAGGATTTCAGAATCTCCAAAAACTTGTATTTCTCTTTATCCATTTTCTCGTGCTATGTGGCAAGGATAAATTCTTACATGTTTCTTGAAGTGGCTTTTGGAGGCAGAAGATGATCCCCCCTAAAAGTATAATTTGTTGCAGTGGCAACATGAAAGTTTGGTTAATGGAGAATGGAGGTATATATTGACTCATTGGAATATGGAGGTATTGTAGATTGTAAGTTGCTCATACATATAAAATGTTAGAAGCTTGAAGATTCTATAAGAGAAAGTACAAACTTTCGATGGTTAATGGCATTTCATGTAGAATGAAATTGTTCGCTTGTTAATGGTATTTGCATCAATGTTGATAATTATGATTGTTGCTAGGACTCCTAAATAACAACAATAAAAAAGTGTTATACTAGTAAATACAATGTACAAAATATTCCTTTCAATGGTATAACAATGAGGATCCACTTCCTAACCATGGGGGAAACGTGATCCACACACATTTAGATGAAAACAAGTGCACAAGTGCAAAAAATGGGTGTCATGCATGATTCCAATAAAATTGTCTAATTATTTATTTTGTGCAATAATTAGGTTGTACACATGCTATAATCATCAAATGGGATAAAGGAGAACTCAAGTGGGGAGATTGTGTTGTTAAAAGTAATAAACCAAGGCAAGATTTTTTAAAATTGATATGGTGGGTGTCACCTCAATCTTCATCCAATTCATGAAATCCATCCATCATTTTCATTGCTACATTTCTTTATCCATGTGACTTCAAATAAACCATTCTTTTGTTCTTGCCAAAACACAACACATGGAAAAATTAGATATAATAGGTTTAGTTTTGACTAGGAAATCTAAAACACTCAATTAACATGATCAAGATACTTATGACCACCACTAAAGCCAAAGTCGATCCCAAAAGTGACTTTTGGAGGCGGAAGATGACCTCCCCTAAAACTCAAATTTGTTACAGTGGCAACATGAACGTTTGGTTAAAGGAGGTAATTTTTTTTTAAATGAGTATATATATATATTAATTATCTAGAAATCGGTTGGGCCGAGGCCAAAGCAACCATCATTACAGGAGATCAAAGGTGAATTTCCTTTTCTTATGAGACTAGAGTTCAGGAAATAGGGGTCCAAGAAGGAGGCTCATCATTTATGATGTAGACTCCTTGAGGCAGGAGACAACCCATGTTTTCTTTGATGTTCGCTTCCTTGTTCGTTCCACGGAGAATGTGGAAAAAGAAGGAGGAGGATAAATCCTTCCACATGTGCTGCAACCTTTGCAGAGTGTTGTTGAGTGCTGGGTTGCTGAAGTGGTCATTCGTGTTTAATATTTTTATTAGGATTTTAGAATCTCCAAAAACTTGTATTTCTCTTTATCCATTTTCTCGTGCTATGTGGCAAGATTTTAGAAACCTGAGGATTTATGCCTGATTGTTAGTTCTCTATCATAATCCCCAGTTGAAGCTATCTTTTCTTGAACCATCTGGGGTATATATTACTCCTGCTCCGACAATCCTTGGGTTTCCTTTGTAGGCGCCGTAGAAAAAAATGGAAGCTTTACCTTGCTTCCTCCACCAATCCTGAAAGTTTGCATCCGAGTTCCGTAATCTCCATCCAGAAGTGTCTATAGGTGGAGCCATAATCATTTTTTCTGTCTCTAAAAGTGTAAGTTCCCATCCATTTCTTTTCTTTGGGTAGAAGAGTATTTTCTTTCTTAAAAGGCTGTTGGGCCATGATTTATAGGAGAAGAGCTTTGGCTTTGACTGCAACTATAAAAGGTGGATGTTGTGTATTGTTAAAGATACAATCGTTTCTGGCCAACCATATTTCCAGTAGACGTAATTCGAGATGGCCTGCCAAATTAGAATCCAAATGGATTTACTTGGGATCACAAGTGGATATCTCTCCTTCCAAGAGGAATATAAAGCAACCACTGGAGTATGTGATGGTGCTACGACATTGAGACTATGAAGGTAGAGGTTTCAAAATTCTGGGGTGTGTGAGAAGTCCACAAACAAGTGATCCATTGTTTCGATGGCATTACAACATGGGATGCATTGGTGAGGACTGTTTATGCCTTTTTTGACCAAATTGTCTCTTGTCAATACTTTCTTATGCATTAAGACCTAGAAAAAAAATTGACGTTGGGTAGCTCGAGAGGATCCCAAACCTGTTTCCAGAAGGATGATGGGTGCAATGATGCATGATGAGGTTGTAAAGAGGAGAATCTCTATGTTGCAGAATAAATCTCAGTCTTTCCGCAATCGCACTTGTATGTTGGTTGCTGATGAACATGAGCTAAAGCTGTCAGCACTGTTAAGAGGAAGCTCTGTTGTATTTGTAGATGCTCTGGAATTCTAGGGAGAGTCCACGGAGATATTGACCAACTTTTGGATACCTTTCTGAATAATCCAAAGTCGGATGCCCTTTATTTCCTTAGAGTCGATGAGAGGTGCATGGCCCATGATGCTATCATGCCACAACAGGGTTTTTATTTTGTTTCTAGGGATGCAGTACAAATGTTTTTGGAAGAACTCTAATCCTTTGCAACATAGATTCTATATCAGCGTTCCTTTTGGACTGTTCTCTACCTAGAGATTTCTCAAAGGCTCCCCTTTGAGATATTTTTTCTTTAAAAATTTACTTACCAGGTGTTTGTTGTTCGTGTATATTTTCCATAGGATTTTGCCACCCAGAGCAAGGTTAGCAAGCCCAGGATCTATGATCTATAAGCCACCTTCAACAAGAGGGAATTTGATTGTGTCCCAACTAACTAGATGAAATCTATTTTGATTACCTTTTCCTCCCTGCCATAGAAAATATCTTAATAATTTTGAAACCTGCTCCATGATCGATTTTGGTGCCCGCAGGAAAGAAGATTGATAGATGGGTAAGGAAGAAAGCACTGCTTTTATTAGGATGATTTTCTTAGTGTTGGTGAGCCACTAACCGCTGCAGGTTGCTATTTTGACTTGATTTTACTTAGAATTTCCAACCACAACGAGGTCTTATTGGCTCCAAGAGTCAAGGGAAGGCCAAGGTATTTGATCTTTTCCCATGTGGCATGTCCCAGGAATCCCAAAGAGCAAGCTATTATCTGTATAGTGTGCTGGTTTATGTTTCACCCATACACAACACTTTTCCTCTCGTTGATGAGAGATCCAGAGGTAGAGCATAAGTTTTGAAGGATTTCTTTAAACTCCTTTGCAATCTTTATGGAAGCTCCACCCAACAATAAGGAGTCATCCGCAGATAAAGCATGATTAATATGATCGATATCTTTCAGCACCCTTATTCCTGGGACAATCCCAACTTTATGTTCTGTAATTAGCTTCCCGCTCAAGGAGTTTGCCATCAATATGAACAAAAATGGGGAGAGGGGGAAGCCTTGCCTTATTCTCCACGAGGATTGAAAATAATTTGTTGGTCTTTCGTTCATAAGAGGAGCTATCCATGGTTTGTTTGTGCAAGCTTTAATCAAAGTGACGATGTTTGGACTAAACCCAAAGGAAATAAGAACTCTATAGAGGTAGGAGAGTTCTACCCTATCTAAGGCATTTGCCATATCAAGCTTTATGAGCATCCCCTGCTCCTTTTGTTGGTGGCTGGAATGCGTGGATTTTTGCACCTAAATAACATTGTCCAGGATGTGTCTCCCTTTGAAAAAACCACTTTGAGTAGGGGAAATGAGTTTTCCTATCAACAAATTAATTATGTTAGCCATTAACTTGGCGAGGATTTTGTACGAGGCATTGCATAGCGAAATTGGTATAAATCTGTCAAAAGAGCTCGAGCTTCCTTGTTTGGGTATTAATGCTAAGAAGGTGGAGTTAATACCGCCTCCCACTTTGGCTATTTGTTATAAAAATTTGATCATTCTCATCAAATCATATTTTATTGTTTCCCAGCATGTTCTGTAAAAATGGATTGAAAAGCCGTTTGGCTTGGGGGCTTTGTCTGGCTTCATGGACCATATGACTTTGCAGATTTCTTCTTCTATAATTGTCTTCATGAGGGATGAATTATCTTCCCTGCTTACAAGGGAGGGAATATGAGAGGGGAAATAAGAAGTAATCTCCTCACAACCATCACCTTCTTCATTGTAAACGTTTCTAAAAGTGTGTCTCTGCTGCCACTTTGAGTTGATCTGAGCCTTTGTAGATCGTCTTGTCAGAAGAGGCTAATTTAGTGACATGGTTTCAAGAAAGGTGTCCTCTATATTGCCAATGGAAGAATGAGGTGTTTCGGTCTCTAGATTTAAGCCACAAGTTATGAGACTTTAACCTCTAGTACTCCTCTTCTTGGCGGAAGGATTGAAAGGTTTTTTATTTGGGTAGCATGTTCCTTTTCAATATCTATAGTGCTGATATATCTGCTTTCCATTTCAACCTGCAAATCTGCCAGTTGTTGAACAGTCTGCCTTCGAAGGATTGAAGGACTGTTAATGGTATTTTTAATCCATTCTTTCAGGGCAAGCTTTGTAATATTGAGTTTCTGTTCCCACACGAAGCTTCTGGATTCTATGATCGGGGTGGACCAGGACTTTTGCACTACTTCCATGAAACCTTCTTTTTTTGGCCAGAGAGGGCTGTAACGAAAAGGTAGAGGTCCCAAGTTTTCTTCCTCTTCCAAAAGTAAGAGGACGGGATTATGATTAGAGGTGAGCTCTGGGAGGATTTTTGTAGAGATTATCCCTTTTTCTAGCAGGAACAAGATTTGAACAACGAACCTATCTAGTCGGGCTGAAATGTGGTTAATCCCTATTATGTTGTTTTTCCAAGTGTACAGTCCTTTCAAGGGTTTGAAGTCTAATAGATCGCATTGATGTACAATCTCTTCCACAAAGGGAAGCAATTAGTCCCTTCTGTTGTTGCCATTTTTTTTTCCAGATAAAGAACTATGTTGAAGTCTCTGCCTAAGATAATGTTCATGGGAGTGTAAATATCTAGGAAATATGAAAGAGATTGCCAACACTCTTTCTTTTCAAAGGAGAGGATGGGGACGTAAAGATTGAAGAGTGAGAAGGTTAACTTACTTGAGGAATGTCGAAGCTTGGTGGAGATCCAATGTTGCGTCTCAAAGGAAATTTCTAAATGAAACATGTCCTCTGACCACAATGTTGCGAGATCACCAGAGGAACCTCTTGCACTTACGACCTTCCCTGCGTTCTTCTTCCATTTCGATTTACTGATATCGAGAAGGGTATCCCCTCCAACTCTAGTGTCTTGGAGCATGAGGATCTCAGGAAATTCAACTTTCAAAAGATCTTTGATTGCTTTGAATTTCAAAGGATTCCCTAGACCTCTGCAATTCCAAGAGTAATCGCATTATTTACTGGGATTGATAAGGGAAGAACCGCCCTTGGGAGGTCTAGTTTTGGTGTTTCTCCCAATGGACATTTCGACAGTGGATTGGATTTCTTGCATCTTTTTCCTCTCTGCTTCCTCTTCTCTAGCTTCCTTATGTGATTTCCTCCTTGCTTTTTTCAAAGGCCTCTCGAAAGACTCATCCTCCAAGGACTAAGATATTTCTGGTGGCTTCTTTCTTGCCATTTCTGCATAGGTGGGTTTTGTTCAGGATTAAGCACCCTTGTAACCTAGGGTCTAGGGTTACCAGCTTACTACTAACCTTGCAAACAATCAGCTTTAACAGAGAACAGAAAGGAAATAGGAAGAAAGTCTTGACTTACCCGATTACCAATGGTTGATCCAAGCTTGATCTTCTTTCGTTCCTCTTCTCTCCAAAGCTTCCAGCGGTGCACCTCCTTCACTTGTAAAGAGAAAATTCTCCAAGTACTGTCTTATGCATGTATATATAAGAGGTTAGATAAACAATATATCCAATACATAATCAAATATATTCATTAACCACGATACATGAAAGAGACTCAACACAATGTTGGAAGAAGAATTCTCTTTATTAACAATCAGTGAATGAGATAAGAATACAACCCAACTTCTGAGACAAGGAATCCTTTGCAACCAAAGGACTCTGAGTTTTGCTACTCCAAGACTTCTGAAGATATATCACCAGCATAACTTTGCTCTCCAATCTTGATTAATTAATGCCCTCCCCAAGGCCTCTATTTATACTTTGGAAAATAGAGTGGTTTCGAAGGTTGAGGAGGTTGAAATAGTTAGGATAGTTAATGATTAGGGCCCAAATAATCTCCATTAATTGTGTTTTATATTTTTAAGGTCGAATCAAGATGTATGCCACTATTCATATAGGCAACCCGTGTATGACATGCGAGTTGCTTAAAGGAAACCTGCGTACGCTGATGTACGCGGGTTGCAATGTAGATAGTCGCATACAGTATGCAAGTTGTCAATGGAAATAGTCACGTACGCAACTCAACACTTAGAAAAATAATACGACAAGCTAGTTCAAGGGTAAATGCATCCCAAGTCATGCCCATCTATAATGTTTTGGCAAACTTCAATCCTAATATTTCCTTTTGTGTACCAACATAAGGAATGTCGGCACTCAGACGGAGAAGTGCCATTTGGGTCGATAACAGATGCCCCCTAATGTGTGAGGTCAGAGGGAAATGATGGCCAAAATACATTATAATCATTATCTTGGAGAACTCAGAAGTCCAATGGAGTAGAGGTAGTACCTAAAACAAATACATAATAATGTCATATACAAAGTCATATCTGAGGATGCTATGTTCAATATGCCGGAACATTGGCTCCTTTACAATATTT
Organism: Pseudotsuga menziesii; assembly: GCA_001517045.1. Taxonomy (NCBI): domain Eukaryota; kingdom Viridiplantae; phylum Streptophyta; class Pinopsida; order Pinales; family Pinaceae; genus Pseudotsuga; species Pseudotsuga menziesii. The sequence continues at coordinate 7,028 of LPNX010444717.1, forward strand.
GAGTACATCATATGGTACGGGTATAAAACCATGTATATTACAAAGGTGGATTGAAGCCACAATATACAATAATGATGAGTCTTCAAAGATCTGGAAGCTGTGTAAGTGATCACAACATAATATTGCGTAACTTAGTCCATAGATATGAACCTAAGGTCTTGGTCAAAAATCCCAAAGAACCAAGTACAATCCAAGCCATGTGAATAGATGTTATTGAAGTCGAACATGGATAGGATTCAATAGATTGTCAACCAATAGGTGATAATTTACAACTGAATCAAAGGAATTCACCAATAATGAAAATGAATCCTAAGGTACGATTGTAAAAAAACTCTAGGTCTTCGTCATCAGGAAGTGCTGATGCAAAACCATACTGTGATGAGGAAGGCAATAGATCCTCCAACGGGTCACAAGAGTGACTAGGAACTGGGTAAAAGAAGGGAAACACAAGTAATAACAGATAGGATAGTGATGGAATCAGGATATAGATAAGATACAGGGTTAAATCCTTGAATACTGAGCACGACACAAAGATGACCCAAGGCAACTTTTAACTTTGCAGATAGTACAACTAGACTTATCTATCATGTAGGAGACATGATTAGATTCCCCAGGTATAATTCACAAGAGGAGGAGTAAGAAACTCGAAGTAATAGCTGAACTGAAAGTGAACACTGAGACATGAGTCTCGAAAAAAATGGAGAGTGCTATGTTCAAGGAAGACATACTGCCACCGACTGAGAACCAAAAGAAAAATTCTTCCTTATTTTTCATGTTAAATTTTAATGAGTCCAGGAAAGTCAACTCAAGTCTCTCTTCATTTTTTGACAAGCTTGAAGAGAAGAGGAAATAATGCTTGATAGTGTCATTGATTCATGGATTTCGTGAGCCTGAACTAGTACATGCTCACTTGGTGTTTTCATGTTTAGGGAGTCTGAAAACTCTGAAGAAGACTCCAGGGGGGTCCTTTTTCGTCCAATTTAGTCTCTTGAGGCCGAAAAAGTATAAAAGATACCACAGAAGAACTCTCTTAACTCCTGTAGAAGAAGTGGTGAACCTTTTTCATAATTAGTCAGGGAGGTCTGAAAAAGGTTAAATTACCACCTACCCACCGCTCCTTCGAGAGCAGCATATAGCTTGAGTTTTACGAGTTTGAAGGAAAGCAAGATCACTAGAAAATATCCATTTGAGTACTTGAAATGGGGCTTACAACAATAAACTTGATGTTTTGTTCTTGATGTTTAACGAGCATAACAAAGACATGAAGTACACTCGAAATCTTTTTCATGTTTAGGTCCAGAGCACGAAAAAGAGAAAACTGAGGTCATATTGGGTGTTCATTTTCCATAAATTTAGTCCCTCAGGTTCGGCAAAGTGATAAACTTGTACCTGAGAATACTCTTCTCAATTTCGTAGAAAAGAGAGTGATCCTTTCTCATATTATTCCACATGGTCCGAGAAAGAGATAACCTACCACCAATGCAGATGCCCATTCACATATTCTTAATGAGCTTGAATGGACAAGTTTACTCGGCAGTCAAGTCTATTTTGAGGAGTTAAACTTGGGCCTAAAGAAACTCCATAAGGGTGGGGAGTCTTATAAAGGGATAGCTTGTAAAAAGAGACCAAAATCAAGCTCAATTTGGCGTGAAAAATAGCTAAGAAGACTCCCTTGAACCTATGACAGCTGCAGCATGAGTATCGAAAGACAATAAGTAGGTTCTAAATGAGGGTACTCATGGGAGGAAAGTCCTATCCACGGAAGAACAATGGCATAAACGTGGAACTAATGGTTAAAAATACCATAGTCCGTGGTCAAAGTGTTGATGCTAGGATTAAGATGGATTAGGTATAAATGCAAAATGCATGTGAAATGACCAAAAAACCATCCTATATGAGCGAACAAATAACTTTAAACGACCACAGGCCTGTCACATTGAAGAAAAAGATATGGCATTAGTTTGTTTTTATATAACAAAATATGAACTATAGGGAAAAAACCCACTTTAAAAATATTTTTTCTATAAATAGTTCAAAATATAAATAAAAAACTCACCATTTGATTTTTACCCAAAATAGACAAGTTTTACCTCTACCTTTGATTGCTCGGTGTGGACGACTCGGTGGACAATTCTCGAAAGCGCAAGTGCTAGGTAAAACTACACTCCATGCTCTTTCATTTGATCCAAGCAAATTTCAATTTTTGGCCCAATTTTTATGTTTTCCAACGCCCTCAAAGCATGAATGTTGTGTACGCGGGTATGGTATATCAACAGTCGCGTACACGCATTCTGTATGCGGGTTGCCTGAAGGAAAGTCACATACAGTACGCGACTTGTCCAAAGGACAGTCGCGTACACTGCGCGAGGTAGAAAAAGATTATGTAGGGCCAAAAAATCAATTTTTTATATCAATCTAATGGTTTAAAATGACTTGTTTATCGGATTGAAATATGGTGCTTGATTGGAGGGAGAGGGAACATGAAGACATGGACCAAGAAGCTCTACAAGATTCCCCCATGGTAAATGCTTTGCAACAAAGTGGGTTATTAAAATTATTCTGTACCTCACCTATGCGGTCAAATGTCCGCCTATTAGAGTTTTTGATAAACTATTGGGATCACGATCTTGGTATGTTGGACCTTCAAGGTGAGTTTCTAGAGGTTACTTCGGAAGATGTCTATTTTATCTCCAGTTTATCACGACGGGGTGCTCCGGTGAACTTGGAAGGTACCGGCAGAGGCGGTCACCTTCTAAGTGTATAGAACTACATAGATATATACTGCAAGCCTGACACTCAAAAGAGGGGTAGCTGCATCCCTATTGTTCATATTCGCAACTTTCCCTTATAGGTATTGGCGAGTACTATAATGAGGGTTGCACGGTCATCATCACTTCACCTTGCAACTCGGAACCAAATGAGACTTGCGATGGATTGTATATAGGGAGCTCTATATAACTGGTGTTCGGGAGTAATCCTGATAATGAGGAAGCAACTCTCTGTCTGCAAAAGAGGCAGGCGGAAATTTTTTGGTTCTTCCAGCATATTGGTAGCCTTTTTCTTTGAGAGGGTGCCTAGTTTGAGTCCTGCAGTACCATTACCAGTTCGTTCTCCCCGTCAGCCTAGATTGAGTAGGTGGGGAGAGATATTCCTCCGCCAGGGAGGCGGTGGATCGATCCAGAGTGTATACGACGACGACTTCTACTTTTGGTGGGAGCGATAGTTACCAGCCTTGGAGCATTTTCCATATGCTGGACTAGATTTCTGAGGTGATATCGACCTTGTCCTCCCTCCTGGAGGAGCGTGGGGAGAGTCAGGTATTTTTGTTTTCAAATTTTTTAAATTTTTTATGAATTTTAATTATAAAGATATATACATATGTATAAGAATTATAATCCTCTTAAAATGTCAAAATGCAGATATTGGACCAGTTCTCCTTGCTGGGCATCCATGCATGTATGTGCATCCTGTGTTGGGAGAGGACCAAGGTTTGATTAGGGTTCTTGAGGGAAAGATGGCCAGGCTTACCCAAAGAGTACCTACCTTACGCATTGAGCATATCCCTACCGTCATGGAGGAGCTGGTGGTTGGTATACCACCTATATGGATATGCCTTATGAGGCAGGTAGTGAGAGCAATATTTGTGTATATTGATGCCGTTGAGGTTGCTGCATTCGAGGAGGTTGAAGAAGCTTGAGAGCAGGGTGATCAGGGTAATTGGGGGGACCAAGGTGGTCAAGCTTAGACTTAGGAGAATTTTATGGACTTTGATCCATGTTTTGTATATTTTTGGTATATTATATAGTTATGACTGGATCTGAGGATCAGAAACTTGACCTATCTATATGGACAGATATTCACACACACATATATATTTTGCCGATTTATTTACAAGTGTTTTGTTATGTGTCTGCTGCATATTTTTATGCAAAATGTGTTAAGTGCTAATCCAAGATATAATTAGCATATGCATCAGTTAATGAATTTTGATTTCTTGGAATATGATTGAATATAATAAACTCAAAATTTCTTTCCAAGATCCTAACTTGCATAAACTGACGTAGTAAAACAGGGTTCCGCACGTGATAAGCTCGATTGAGCTGGGAAACCACCAGTTGAGAGTCAAGTCGGACTTCCAGCTGAGTGATACCATGTGACAAAGCATCCCATAAAAGCTCAATGACAGCCCTGTATTCAGCCACATTATTGGTAGCAGGACCTAAGCAAGCGCCTCCCGAGGCAACTAACTATCCCAAGGGCGAGTAAAAGACCGATGCAGCTGAAGCCAGATTACAAGTGTGGCGACTGGTGCCATCAACGAATCCTATGAACCACTCAGAAGACATCTGTAACAACCAACATATGGTATAAAAACACAAATCGACAAACTATTGTACATAAAAAATACATACAATAAAATACAGGAAAAAGTGCTAAGCCTAAGCATAGTACTTTTTCAAGTAGAGCCCATTTCTAGGATCAGGCGGCTTATTTCCTTCGAAATATGTCAATTCATATGCGCCCTTCTTCAACACCTTTGACACGACATAAGGTCCTAACTACATAGACCTGAACTTTCTTGCCCCCAGGGGTTCTTTGTCCTGATCCCAGAGCAAGACAAGCTCCCCTTTAGAAAAAATCCAAGGATTGACCGATTTATTATATTGGATTTTTACCCTATTTTTTTGAGCTTCGTTTGCTGTTAGCACATCTCTACACTGCTCATCTAGATGTTCTAAATGTAATAAATGTTCTTCTAGCTCAGTCGTATTAGGTAACACATGAATAATGATCTTTAAGGATGGGATTTCGCATTCGACCGAGGTGACCACTTCCACTCCGTGAACGAGTTGGAAAGGAGAAAACCCTGTAGTAGTTTTCACATTGGTCCGATATGCCCAAAGTGCAAGATACAGCATGATGTGCCAGTTGGAACGGGCTGCATTAATAATACGTTTGAGAATAGTCTTCAAAGTTTTATTTACAGCCTCGACTTGACCGTTTGCTTGAGGATAGAACGAAGATGAATGTTCTTGTCTAAACCCTAGCATAGTGGTCAATTCAATCATCATACTATTTTGGAAATATGGTCAGTGAAAATCTCTTTAGGGATACCGAATTGTCTGATAATTTGGTTGAAAACGAAAAAAGTTGTAGTTTCCCCATCAGCTTTAGAGGTGGGCATTGCCTTTGCCCATTTCGTGAAATTATCCACTGCGACAATGATATGTTTGTGCCCCCAGGGTTGCACGTCACGTAATCTATCCCCCACTTCGTGAAGGGGCCCACTGAGATGACGGGAAATAAAGGAGCAGGATGTGACCGCATCTTTCTGGTGTAAAGCTGACAAGGATGATAATGCTTCATGGCTTCCACACAATCTTTAAAGATCATGGGCCAGAAATAACCGGCACATAAGATCTTCTAGGCCATTGCTAACCCAGATAAATGACCCCCACATGCTCCACTATGGGCATCGTTTAGGATAGTCTCTGCTTCTTCGTGGGTAAGACATTAACGCAAAATGGAATCTACCCCCCTATGATATAAAGTATCTCCAATAATGAGGTAGTTCTTGTCATGTACGTGAAGTTTATGCCGCTCTTCTCGCGAGAAGGCTGCAGGGTACTTCAAAGTTTGGAGATAGATAAGTATATCTCCGTACCAGGGGTTAGAGGTAGAAATAAAAAATATATGCTCATCTGGGAATGAGTCTTCTTCAATGGCTACATCCTCCTCTATTGGAAATTCTGTAATGAGCTCAGTAAAAACTAAGGATTTCTTGGATTTGGCAAATTGGAAATCTAAGTGAAACTCCTGAAGAATGACTATCCATTTGTTGAATTTGCCTTCAACTATCCATCGGGACAAAACATATTGAAAATGATTAACATCAGCCACTAATGTCGTGGTCCTCAGTAAGATGTAGTGACGCAACCTCTGAAGAGCATACACAGCTGCTAAGGCCAACTTCTCGACGTGGGAATACCTAAGTTTAAGGCCGGCTAAAGCACGACTGAGATAGTAGACAACATGCTCTTGGAGCTTATCGTCCTCCTGGACTAGTATTACCCTTATGGTCGACTCAAATGCGGCCAGATATAATATAAAATCCCAAGAGTAATCTGGCGGACGTAATAACGGTTCCGACAACAAAGCTTTTTTTAATGCCTCGAATGCAAGTTGTGCAATTTCATCCCATACAAATGGGGTGTCCTGTTTCAACAAGTGCATGAAACCTTTAGTAATCTTGGCATAATTTACAATAAAATGTCGAAGGAAGTTGGACTTCCCCTGTAGGCTTTGAAGCTACCTGATAGAACGAGGAGGAGTCAGATTTACGATGGCCTTAACTTTCAAAGGATCCACCTGAATGCCTTTGTTGGAAACAATGAATCCAAGCAGTCTCCTTGACTCGACACAGAAAACGCACTTGTGGTGATTCAAGCGAATTTTGTAGTATCTGCATCATTCAAAAATCAAACGCAAGTGATTTGGGTGATCGATCCTCTTACGAGAATGTGCTGGCAGATCATCAAGGTAGGGTTCGACAATGGCTTTAATGTCATGAAAGGCAAAATTCATTGCTCGCTGAAAGGTTGCCCCTACATTTTTCATTCCAAAAGGAATTTTATTGTATGTGAAGGTACCGCAAGGACAAATAAAAGCTGTTTTATGTTGGTATTACGGTTTAATTTGGATTTGTTTATACCCGGAGAAACCATCCATAAATGAAAAGACTTCACTTCTCGCACAAGCATCAATAATTTGATCTATAAATGGTGTGGGGTAGTTGTCCTTAGGACAAGATTTGTTTAGATCTTGAAAGTCAGTACAAACACATATAGTCCCTTGCTTTTTGTCAACAGGAACAGCGTTGGATACCCATTCCGTCAAAGATATGGGGCAAATGAAACCGGCTTTTAGCAGTTTCTCAACTTAAGCCTTAACCACCGCCGCTTTACGCAGGTTGATAGGTCTCAACTTTTGTCGAACGGGTCTAGCATCAGGGTATGTTCGGATTTCATGCTCGACTATTCATGGATCAATGCTTGGCATCTCCTCATATGACCAGGCAAATATGTCGCAGAATTCCTTAAACAAGGCTATATAGATCGCAATCTCCTCCGGAGAGCAGTTCGTGCCAATGTGTACATTTTCCACAATGTTTGGGTTTACAGAGATGTTGATAGGAATTGTGGCAGAAATGTTTGCCATATTCCCCTCAACAAATATTCCTTCCCTCAGTAAGGGATTAATAGGCGTATCAACATCACCTGCCAGTCTCATATGGAACTCCTGGTTCTTGATCTTGCTTAACTTTGGAAGAAAATAGGATCGATGGTGAAGATCTTCGCATATCTAATCTTGTCTGCACATGGCTTCCAGAATGGCTTCATCCGAAGGTAAAATCATATCTAAGCTATCTCTAAAATGTAAAGAGTTCTCTGCCCAAGTAGACAAATAGGCTTCTTCCGGCTCCTCTGAGACTGTGAGAGGGATCGGAATGGGATCAACAGTAGTATGAATGATAGCTTGATACGCTACTTCCACTGTCGATAAGGGCACTTCAGGTTCATGGTGGGAAGGAAGAACCCAATGATCTGTTCTATCAACAACCGTTGCTATAAACTTCCCTACACTAGTAGAACCTATATAAGTAATCGGGGATGGAATATCAAATGTGCCCATCAATGATGCATACATTCCAGCCCCTAAGCTCTCTAAAGCATGTCTAACTTGATCAACTAATGGTACGGTGGACTCGTTAGTTTCCATTCGGCCTTTTCGATTAAAACTGAGTTGGTCTACAGTAACCAACTTCCATTCGTGTGGAAACACCACCACCCAAAAAACAACCGATGCAATAGCTGACATGGCGTAAGTCCAACTTCTCCCCAAGAGCAAGTTATAATCCAAAGCATCAATCACCTCTACCTCAATAGACACTGCTTTCCCTGCCAACTTAATTTCGAAAGCCGGTAGGATACCATGTGGACGAAATGACCTTCCGTCGAAAGCAGTAAGTAGGGTGTTCGACGGAACCAGCTCTGGAGATCCAAGAGCTTTCCAATAAGACAGGGACATGACACATGTAGAAGCACCCTCATTAACAACTGTCCTTCCAATCGTTTTTCCACCATGGATGACATCTATCGATAAGGCTACATGATATGGCAAGCGAATTTTGACATCAGACAAATTAAATTTCGCCATGAGGCTCGATGAGTCCATACTGCCTATGGCTGCTAAGAGTGCATCCCACTAGGCGGGACAACTCTGTAACACCTCTAAAGCTGACATTGCACAAGGATTCTGGGATAAATCTTCAACTACAGAGTAGTTTTCTACATCCCTAGCATTAGGACTGTGCAAGGTTTTCTTAAAGACACCTTTCGGTATCTTGGGCATAATTTTGGCAGGCTTCTCAATCGTGATAGGGTTGGAAGTTTCACCTATTGACTTACCCTTCTGCGAGGTCTCTTTTTCATAGTTCTTATTCCTAGTCTGTAGTAAAGTCTTGGATCGAACCATGTTGATATAATTGAGTTCAGGAGCATTTGGGGTGCCCCTTGCTGCATTTGAAGCTGAAGCATAATTCTGTCCTTGGGGAAAAGGATCCTTCAAGACAGCCGGTTGTCGGCCTTTTAACAGCTTCTGAGCTTGTTCCATAAGGGGACATAGATGGGTCAGGTGATCTTCATGGCACAACTTACATGGGAATTTCACCTTCTTCTTTTCTTTTTTGCCCCCATTAGCATTGTTTGTGGGTTTTTGCTTGTTTTGGTTTCCCTCACCCTTTTTTTCCTTTCTTCTTTTTCCCACCGGGCTGCTGATTTCCCTTCTGAGAGGTTTGTGCCAAAACATTTGCATTTTGGGGTGAGGGGGTAGCCTTTGCTTCCTAGACACCTGTTGGAGATTTTTAGCCAAAGATTCTATAGTGGGATAATTCACAGAACCAACCACACCATCGGCATGGGGTCCAGGATTAGGTTTCTCTACATTGTGCATTGGCCTCGGTGCCTCAGGGATAATTTCATATAAAATCCTAGACTGAGAATATATCAAATCTAGTTGTTGGGCCCTGAGGATAGTTTCTTCCTCGTTGGTCACTCCCAAAGTAGATACATCCTTAGATATATATGGCAATAGGGATTTAAGGAACCATTCTAATAAGAACTTGGGAGCAATAGTGGCTTTGATAAGAATCTTCTGTCTTCTCCACTCTTGGATGTGATCCGAAATATGAGTGGACTTGTCCTGCTGGAAGGTAGACAACAAGTTTGTCCTGAAATCATATCGGACAGGAAGTTGGAAGTGACTAAGGAATACATTAGCCAAGTCCCAAAAACTATTAAACGCAGCAGAAGGCAATTCAATATACCATTTTGCTGCAATACTGGTTAAAGTTATTTGGAACAGCCTCAATGGAACTGAATCTTCGTTCAGTGAGTTGGAAGAGCACCACAAATGGAAAGTGGTGACATGAGCTCCTGGATCATCACCAACTTTTCCTTTGAATTTCGGGATATCCGAGGGCATCTGGGTAGGAATGGGTGGCCAGGAGGAGTTATGTCTCACCGGGTCATTCATTAGTTGCGAAAAATCTGGAAAATTTTATGTTGCCAGGAAAGGGATCTTGGGTCTAATCGAAGCACTAAAAGTACCAGCTTGGGGATTAGAGGGACTTGCCCCCATATTCCCATATGTGAAGGCGAGGTTACCCCCCGCTGCCAGTTGCGAAGTGGTTGAGCTGCTTTGGAAAGGATTCCATCCATAATCCAACGGATTGTTTATGTGCGATGCAGTAGATGAGGTTCTAGTTGCCCCATTCGAAGCTAGGGTTTGGAATACAAGAGCAGGTATCCCTCCGTTGAAAAGCAAAAAAGGAGAGCTCATGAACGAAGCTGAAACCAGAGTTTGAAAACCTTGACCATAAGGATTAGGGTTTTCGAACTGCACCCCTACATATGCAGGTGTTGGGCCTACGTATGGAGTGGATGGGGGAATGTGCCCTTCATTCCAAGGAAAACCCTAGACAAAAGCCGAGGATCCTATAGGACCAATCTGAGCAGTGTGTGTAAGGGAAGTAGGAACTGTATGTACCCTAGGAATCCCATGACCATACCACCAGAAGCACCTGCTAAACTTGTGGGAGCTGGTGGTTGGACCACTCGGCTAGATGGAGTTAACGGTGTAGTAGGTATACTTGTTATAGGGGCACCTACCGAGGGAGGTGGCACCCCTTCAGCCGGATCAGCTAAGGTGGAAGTAAAAGAACTTTCTCTTGCAGTAGAAATTATTCTACCCAAAGGGACACCAATCACAGGTGGATTGAAAGGACGAACCTGAACGATCACCGAATCGTTTAAGTCAGTTAGAGGTGAATTAAAATTCCTTGCAAACTCGTCAGCCTGCAAGTCTTTTATCTCAACTGTGTTTAAATTAAAACAGTTTTCCCCAAGTTCTGGTTCACCTGGAACTTCACTAACTCCTATCGGTTCGAAAGAACCGTCCGTGTCCAAACTCCGCCTTTGAGGGGGAGGTGGAGTTTCCAATGTGATAAGCAGTGGAAGGTTTTGCAACCTTCATGACCTTTTGATAGATTGGTCCTCCACGATTGTAAATTTGACTCTTCATACCCTAAGGTCAGATAAAAACACAGACAAACCACAGAGTAATCACTACAAAATTTCCTAAAGTCTCAACAATCACAAGGGGTATAAGATATGCTTTCCTAAAGAAATATGAGAGACATTTTATTGGCGTCCTTGAAGAGGTTCTTAGGCACAAGTGGAGGAATCACCCACCGCCCTCCTACACTTTCAACAAGGGTTACATTCCAAGCCCATCCAAGGTGAACCCGAAATAGCCTTCCGGTTTACCTGTGTATAAACCCTAGATGTCCAAAAGACTAGAGGCTACCTTAACTATATCAATAGTCCGGGGGGACATTCACAAACCTGATTTGTATGCATGGGCAGGGTAGCAAAGCCCAAAACTCTATCTAGGACATAATCCCCAGATGTGTAAAAACCTTGGTCTACATTTTGACAAAGGAATCAGAGGGTTATCTCCTCAGTCCAATGCCTCCATGCAGCCTCGTGCTTAACTCCCGTTTGAGAGGATCTTCCCAGATGCTATCAACACAGAGAAGGATTTACCTATCGATTGGCCAACTACGTCTGAATTTAAGTACTTATGGGGAGTTTACACTTCCTATCCCACAAGTATAGCCTAAGCTAGTAGGTGTATGACCCTATAAAACAAAACTTACTAATGAATTTTAAATTATAGCATTCATTTTAAGGTTGTTCTTAGTTAGAGGGTAAGTGGCGTGAATGACTATGATATTATAGGCTCGATAAGAAAAGTAAAAAAGGTGTATAAAATGAATTCCAAAGCAAATTATAACTACTTAAAGCGAGTTTTTTTTTGTTTTTTGTTCTGTAAATATGAACTAATGAAATTGCAACTAGGAAAGAGAAAGCTAAGACCGATTTTTGTAATTTTTGAGATTTTATTCGAAAACTAAAAAAAAAAAACTACAATATGCAATTCAAATGCAAATGTTTCCAATGCTTTTCCTTTCACTTTTCAAACTCTTCAAAAATTACTATGCACCTAAATGCAAAAATTCTTGAGTATGCTTGAATAATCAGACTATAAAGCAAGCAAAATGAAGTGTAGCAGACTTATAAGAACCAAAAATCAACCACCTAAGGAAGAAACTTGGCAAACACCTAGCTTGGGAAGACACAATGAATGAAATCCACTGAAATCAATAAAAGGCAAGTGACAAACCGAAACTACTTGGAAATAGTACAAGGTACAAGGTATCTAGAACCCTGATCACTGATTCAGATACACAGCACTTGGACCAATCACCCAACAGGATAATCCACCTCAGATTGCCAAAAGAAAGAAAACTCAAACAACAAAAACTCAAGGGGTTTCTAAAAGCACAAAGTATGATTCACAGGGCTTTCAAATCTACAGTGCAGTGCTAGTACTAGAAGACCCCAAAGTAAGGCAAAATCCAAAAAATACAGGGACAAGCAACCCTACCACACAATTTTGCTACTAAGGTATGTACGTGACTGTCTAATAGAACAACCAGCGTACTGTACGCGACTGTTCAATATAGCAACCCGTGTATACAAGCTTTTGTACGCGACTGTGTAGCACAACAACCCGCGTACAGGACAAAAAAATTTCAAAAAAAGAAAAAATGATGAAGGTCTCTAAAACACTACTGCAAGTCCAAACCAAGATATAAAACCACACACTGAATCAAAGCAAAGACTGGGAAAGGATCTACAGGACTAACCCACAGCAGGCTGGACTCCCCAGCGGAGTTGCCAGTTCTGTTGTTCAAGATTAAGCACCCTTGTAACCTAGGGTCTGGGGTTACCAACTTACTACTAACCTTGCAGACAATTAGCTTTAACAGAGAACAGAAAGGAAAGAGGAAGAAAGTCTTGACTTACCCGATTACCGACGGTTGATCCAAGCTTGATCTTCTTCCATTCCTCTTCTCTCCAAAGCTTCCATGGGTGCACGTCCTTCACCTGTAAAGAGCAAATTCTCCAAGTACTGTCTTATGCATGTATATATAAGAGGTTAGATCAACAATATATCCAGTACATAATCAAATATATTCATTAACCACGATACATGAAAGAGACTCAACACAATGTTGGAAGAAGAATTCTCTTTATTAACAATCAGTGAATGAGATAAGAATACAACCCAGCTTCTGAGACAAGGACTTCTCTGCAACCAAAGGACTCTGAGTTCTGCTACTCCAAGACTTCTGAAGATATATCACCAGCATAACTTTGCTCTCCAATATTGATTGATTAATGCCCTCCCTAAGGCCTCTATTTATACTTTGGGAAATAGAGTGGTTTCGAAGGTTGAGGAGGTTGAAACAATTAGGATAGTTAATGATTAAGGCCCAACTAATTTCCATTAACTGTGTTTTATATTTTAAGGTCAAATCAAGATGTACATGACTATTGATATAGGCAACTCGCGTATGACATACGAGTTTCTTAAAGGAAACCCACGTACGCTGATGTACGCGGGTTGCAATGTAGATAGTCGTGTACAATACGTGAGTTGTCAATGGAAATAGTTGCATACGTACGCAAGTTGCAATGGAGATAGTCACGTACGCAACTCAACACTTAGAAAAATAATATGGCAAGCTGGTTCAAGGGTAAATGCATCCCAAGTCATGCCCATCTATAGTGTTTTGGCAAACTTCAATCCTAAGATGTCCTTTTGTGTACCAACATAAGGAATGTCGGCACTCAGATGGAGAAGTGCCATTTGGGTTGATAACAGTGGGGGAGGCGGAGATTCCTATAGGAGAACTAGATTGGGTTGCCTCTGCACTTTCCTTCTCCCCTGCTTGAGTAGTACTCTGTTGCTCGATCTTGTCATTTGTGGGCTCTGGAATTTTTGGGGTTGTGCTTAGAATTTCAAAAGGGTTTTTAGTAGCTGCTTCTAATGAAGGGTCCGAGGTCCATTCTCCTCGCGTCGACCTTGATATGTGAGAATTAGTCCCTAGAGATTCTCCTTTACCATTAGGTTTTGTTTTGGCTGAGATGCTTTCTAAACCTCTGTCCATTGCTCTCCTTTCAAATTCTCATTGTCTTCCTTAGCCTTGTTTTTGGAGTGCCTTGCAAAATGTCTGTATCCATGGAAATGTCTGCATTTAAATGGAAACTGCTCGTAATCCAATTCTTGGATCTGAGACCAGTATTCCACCATCAGTTTAATGGCTTTCGGTAACCTCAATTCCAAATCCACTTCGACACATATTCTTGCACAGGAGTACTGGTCCTTTTTCTCTGCATGATCGATATATTTCCCAAAAGTGTTGCCGATGGACTCTAGTGACTTTGGATTCCAACAATGCAGAGGTATATGGGGGAGGCACACCCATATTGGAACCGTTGACAACACATCTTGTGTCGGGTTAAAGTTAGTAGTCCATTTGTTTAAATACAGACCCTGAGGGCCCATAAAACACGACCCATTCCTGAAAATGAGACTTTTATCTTCTACATTGTTGAAGACACAGACAATGTATCCCTTTCCCACAAAATAACTTCTAATTCATTCGTTGACAAGAGGATGCTAGTTTCTTTGCACCCATGATTCCATGGCTTTGGGGGAGGGACATAGGCTGACGAACTTCTCGATGATCCCTCTTTCTGCAATATTCAACGCTGATCGCTAGGTTTCTTCAGTTGGGAGTGCCATCATAGGGATGCTATCAAGTTTCTTTATAAATTTCTAATGAGATTCAGATGCAGGCCATTTGCATCTTTCCACTATCATCTTCCTGAATGTTGTTTTTACAGGTGGAGGAAAAGGAGGGGCCTCAGGGCTTCTTCTTGGGTCCATGGTGTGAGCAGCTATGTCAGACCTTGGTGGGGTCGCTCACCTAGCTCTTCACAAATAGTTGCATGCGCTCACTGGAGTTATATTTTAACTAGTTGGAATATGGAGGTATTTTAGCTTATAAGTCGCTCATAGATATAAAATGTTAGAAGCTTGAAGACTGTATAGGAGCGAGTACAAACTTTTGATGGTTAATGGCATTTCATGTAGAATGAAATTGTTGGCTTGTTAATGTTATTTGCATCAATGTTGACAATTATGATTGTTGCTAGGACTCATAAATAACAACAATAAAAAGTGTTAAATTAGTAAATACAAGGTGCAAAATATTCCTTTCAACGTTATAACAATGATAATCCGCTTACTAACCATGGGGGAAATGAGTGATCCACACACATTTAGATGAAAACAAGCCACACATTCCAAAAATAGGTGTCAGACATGGTTCCAAAGAAATTGTCTAATTATTAATTTTGTGCAATAATTAGGTTGTACAATAATGCTTTAATTATCAAATGGGATAAAGGAGAACTCAAGTGGGGAGATTGTGTTGTTTTTTTTTTTTTTTTGACAATAACATGAGAGTAGATTAAAAAGAGTT
>LPNX010444717.1:25439-99670 GCA_001517045.1 Pseudotsuga menziesii
ACATAGCCTTTTATCCAGCTTATAAAGGCTTGTGAGAAGCCAAATTTGGTCATAACAGCAAACAGGAAATCATGTCTTACACGATCGAAAGCATTAGCTAAATCAAGTNTATGCTAGCTTCTTTGGAAGATCCAGGTGCCTCAGTTGCCATCAGCACTCCCGAATCCAGATAGGGTATTTCCCCTGGCTCCAGCGATTCTGCGTCCTCTCTAGCGGCTGAATGGTTTCCTTTTGGAATGCTTTTGTTGCTTTCAGCGGTTGGTTCTTTCTCGGTTGGATCATTGATCTGGTGTAGATCTTCATCATTTGGTGTTGTCGTTGGAGCGATATTTGTGGCTGCCTGGTTCATTTTGGTTGAGCTGGTCGTATGATTGTCCACTTCAGCTTTTTTCCCATTACTTTTTCCAGTAGCTTTCCCTTTTTTAACCGTTTGCCATCCTTCTCCCTCTTCGGGAGCCTGATTTTTGCGGCAATTTCTTTGGAAGTGGCCATGTTCGTGGCAGAGTCGGCATTTGAAAGGTAATTGTTCGTAATCCAGCTTTTGGAAGTAGTGCCATTCTCCAACTTTTAGTTTCACTGCCTCAGGTAGCCCTGCTTCGAGGTCGACTTCTACACAAATTCTGGCACAGGAGTATTGACCCTTGTTTTTGGCTTTATCGACGTATCTTCCGAGAGCGTTCCCAATTTTTTCAAGGGTTTGGGTGTTCCAGCAATGCACTGGCAGATTTGGGAGCCTAACCCACACTGGAACTTCTTTCGGCATATCTACTTCTGCATTGAAGTCCGGGGTCCATCTATTGAGATACAGACCCTGGGAACCCATGAAATACGGGCCATTTCTGAATATGAGATCTCGATCTTCTTTTGCTATGAATTCGAAGATGAAGAACCCTCGCCCAACAGGGTAGCAGGTTACACTTTTCTTGAGCTGAGGCCTCCAGTTCCTTTGGATCCAGTCGTCTGTAGTTCTTGTTGATGGCCAGAGCCCCATGAACTGGCCAACCAGTCCTCGCTCCGCCAAAGCTAGCGTGATCTTGATTGGGTGTTCAGGAGGGAGGTCGATTTCAGGAACGGCATCCAATTTTTTGATGAACTTCGGAATAGCTGGGGCTATAGGTTTGAAACCCGGGGGGATGAGTAACCGCCGGAAGGCTTCAACAGCCGAAGAAGGAATGGAGGGAGGGGAAGGCCCTCCCCCAGGTGTAGCCATGGACGCCATGAGGCGTTACCTTTCAGCGCGGCACCTTCTCCTTGGGAACGCCGGCGTGAGCTCCAAAGTCCAAATCCTGAGCTCCAAAGTCCAAATCCATGGGGAGATTGTGTTGTTAAAAGTAATCAACCAAGGCAATATTTGTTAAAATTGATATGGTGGGAGTTGCCTCAATCTCCATCCAATTCATGAAATCCATCTATCGTTTTCATTGCTACATTTCTTTATCCATGTGACTTGAAAATAAACCATACTTTTGTTCTTGCCAAAATACAACACATGGAAAAATTAGATATCATAGGTTTAGTTTTGACTAGGAAATCTAAATCACTCACTTAACATATTCAAGATAATTACGTCAATTCAGTCTAGTTCGACTGGTTGTGGGATGCAGTGCTATCCTCCACACCCATGTTCTAATCTTGTAAGTAAACTCATAATGAGTATATTGATGTAATGTCTTTAAGCATTATTGTTGACTTGGCCTTGTGCCCTAAATGATCCAGGGGTTACCCTGGGTACCATCCTCAAAATGAGTGTAAGTGCCTGAGGTTTTTCCTTGGGATAATTACTTGGAAAAAAATAAAATAAAAATTCAAGATACTTAGAAATGTTGCATCCAGTGCTTGAATTCCTTTATGGCCACTATGATGAGTGGCATATATCTTTACTAGCCTTTCCTTTGAGGCCTTATCTTGAAACATATACTATTTTATTTCAATTACACACAAATAAATTTCCAATAATTATCAAAAAAATTAAAATGATGTTATATGCAAAATTGAATACTTAGTTGCTTTCCTCACTAGCCTTTCTTTCAGCTTCCAACTTCTGAACAATTTTAACCTATTTTTTGATACCTTTATAGATACAGACTCAATTGGCCTTCTTTTTAAAGTTTTTTCCTTAGGAAAATTTGAATTTTGTTTACTTTAATTGCATCATAAACTTTTGCAATTTTGTGACATTTGCAATTTTACTTTCTTAACTAACCAACCCTAACGAAATTCATATTACATATCTTGTGTGACCATCTTTTTCAGGTGTAATTGTATATTAGAGAGGGTAAGTTGTAAATAGTTTCTAAAATGTGGATGAGAAGCTTCATTAAATCTAGTAATAAATACTTTCCCTAATTGTGTTCTTGAGATGTATCCTACAACAAGATCATAATACAGCATGGTATCATAAGCACATATACATGATTCATGTGCTAGTGATGTCGAACAAGAATGGTTGGTGCTAGGTGTTACTACCACCTTGGATGTTTCAATAGCCTAATCTTGAACACTACTTATGACTGTTAAGGATTTTCTCCTTGATGTTTTTCTTAATCCAATATTTCTAGGGAATCAATTGACTCCCATGGTACCTTTTGTTCATTACTTTGGGGGTTCTAATGATTTTTAGATGAGTGTTTTTGAAGGTATATGGCTCTGGTTTTGGGATCAACATTTTTAATTTTTCTCAATGCCTCCATTTGCAATATAGATGCAAAAATTGATTATGGATCGACATCATTTCCCTATCAAATGAAAAATAAGGTTTTTACACTCATTAACATGGATATTTTGAAAACTCAAATTAGGGTGAAAAAAAAATTAAATATATTGATGTTGTTGATCATGATGATGATAGTAATAAAAATAATAATTTCAAGGTCATGACGAAGCTAGACACCAAATTGGTGTATGAGACACCCTTGTTTGTGGGACAATGGACCCCCTCCACACAACAATTTGATTGCTAAGATATACATAGGTGTACATACCCTACCCCCCTCTAGATTTGAACCTACACACACACTCATAAAAAATAATGATACATTTCTTTGTCCATTAATAACTTCTTTGGCACTGCTAATCATTTCTTAATGCTTGCTAGTATTTATGATCTTACTTACCCTAACTTGTTATTGGAGTGATTTTTGAGATGGAATAACTAAATATGGTGTCAAAAAAATCAAACCACTGTGAATAGATTATTGATTCTTTACCAAAAACTCCATGGTTTCATCTTCCATGTATTCCTCTTCCTCTCCCCTGTATTCCTTTTCCTCTTCAATCTCCTGTTTGTTTTTTATTTTTGATTTTTGATAAGAGGTTGGGGAAGAGCTCCATTGAAAGGATAACAATTATATATGGAGGAGCTAACAATATCTACCTCATTGAGATGGATCCTATCTTTAGTCCCATTATTTCTTTTGATCCTATACCCATTGATCCCTAAAATGATGGTTACATGTGTTGCATTTTCACATTTTCATCCCAACTCTATCCAACATAGACTTGAAATGTATTGTTTGTAAAAATAATAATTGGAGTTGCAACAATTTTTTATTTTTATTGTTCATATACTAATCGATGCTAAAGTTGACACTATTTGTGTATACTTTTGCACTAACTTACATTTTATATGTCCGATTTGGCATTGACTAAAGGCACATAAATGCCATTGATTTAGGGAGTTTACCTTGATGCTAGATGCATTAAGTATTGGTTCTATTTATGTGGGTTATGATAGATTATAGTAAGGCTTGGTTATGTTCAAGTAGGATAGGGTAGGCTAGGTCATGGTAGGGGAGATTAGTGTAAGGTAGGTTATAATAGGATATGTAAATTTAGAGTAGCTCAAGATATATTATATCAAGGTAATTTAGGGTATGACAAGTAAAGGTAAGGTATGCTACGTCAGATCAAGGTAGGGTAATGTAAGCTGTGTTAGGTCAAATTAGTGTAAGGTAGTGAATTATAGGGTAGAAAAAATAAGATAAGATATGACAAGTAGGATAGGATAGGGTGGTTAGGTTACTATAAGTTACAATAGCTTAAGATATCTTAATATGGGGCAGATTATAGTATTGTAAGTCAATTCCATGTAGGGTAAGGTTGGATTGACTATTGCAATTTAAGCGAGGCTAAGCTAGGTTAGGATAAGTTAGGGTATGATATAGTAGGTACATAAGATTAAGGTTGGATAGAATAACATAAGCCACTTTAGGTAAATTAGGATAAGTAATTTTAGGGATTTTTAAACTTGTAAATCACAACTGGGGCGGTTTATGCTTAGCATGTTTAGAGTAGGGTGCCCTAAGACAGGCCTAGCTAGGGTAGGCTATGATAAGGTAGAGTATGGGAAGTGAGGATATTATAATTTTGAGAGTCTTATACGAAGTTAAGTTAGGATAGGCTAGGTTAACGTAGGCTAGGGTAGTGCAAGATACTGCATGTAAGGTACGGTAAGGGTAAAATAGGTATGATCCATGTTGAAATCTTAGTGCATACATTATAATTTAACAACCACATCCATTGCAACATGAAAGTTTCAATAACCTTAAGACCCAAAAACAATAGGAAAGGATAACCTATATTCAAATCCTATTGGATAATGTCCAACATATAATATAAGATAAGATAATTTTATTAATTTCCAACAAATACGACAATGTGGATTCACATCCAAAATTGAATGGGATCCTTGATGACCTTGATGATCCACAAATTATGGACAAGGATAACCCATGTTTATATACTACTAAATCTTATTCAGTTTAATGACTTCATTTAAGAATGAGAGAAAAATGTAGAGCTTGAAGGTGGGTACACATGACATGCAATGATGATCCAAGTTCAAATGTAGAAAATAGGATCTAATAAAACAACTACATCTAAATTTAAATGAAACTATAGATGACTTAGAAGACCCACTAATGGAAAGTATGGATGACCCAGATGTACCCACACATGGACATCTTTCTATGGTTTTAAAATATCCTCCCCTCTATTGCCCTTACTTTTGTACACAACAAGTGGTGGATATGTATATAACATTTCCTTGCCCTTAACAATTTTTTGTCTCAACATGATCAGATAAAAAGTATTAGAATTAATCAGGGTATTTTAGAATTTTCACATCCTTGACTAGAGGGTATGGAATTCACATGACTTTGTTTAACATGTCTCTTTGGATGGGCATTATTTAACATATCAACACATCATTTTGTCATGAATTTGAGTTTTGGTTATAATTTGAATGGTGAACTAAAAATTATGCTCATTGTTGCGCATTTCAAGAGCAATAAGAGGCCATGGACACATATCAAGTTATTTCAAATGAGTACATATGACATGATGTGGGAGATAAGGTATACAAATGTGTTAATGCTTTATTAAATACGTATAATATGAAATTTAATGCTCTATTATTTTTGTGTAAAATTTAAATACATTGTAAACAACATTTTTTTCACTCTCAATAAATATTTATACCAACATGGCCAAAAAATTTATTAGCATTCATTTAGGGACTCTAGTGTTGATGTGTGTTTTTTGCATCCACTTCTTCACTGACTAAACACACCTTAATGCAATTGATTTAGGGAACTAATGTCAATGTTGTGTGCATTAATTTGTGTGAACATTAAAAAGGTGGTGCACTTAAGGGGTTTTAAGAGGTAGTAAGTTAGTAGTTATATTGAGTACCTCTTAATAAGGATTATGTTTATAACCCCTAATTGTTGATAAGCCCAAACATTACAACTACTAAACTATATAGCCCACTAATCCTACAAGGTATCACAATTAATCTATTAGACTGAAAACTCCTAAATCCTAATATTAATGAACTTGTAGTGCCTAAACCTTATAACTGACATATCTAACTATTATAACCCGTAGCCATGAACAACCTTCATAGCTTATAATATAACTCCTAAAACTTGTAACCCTTATCCTCTAACACCTTCACCCTAATTTGTAAGTATTATAGCCTTAATGCTACCTAACCCTTAACACTATAAATGCTAATCGCTATTACACTAATGTTTATATTCTAATTCCATATAATCACTAGGACTTGAACATTCCATACAATCATGATACACTCCGAGGACTTTAAAATTCTAACTTTAATGCATGGTATTGTTTCTATCTTTAATTCTACCTTTAATCTCTAACCCCTTACCCCTATATCTATTGATTCCTAACCCCTATAACACTTATTATCTCTAACTCCTAACCTTTATAATCTACAACATAACATCTAACCCATATAACCCCTTCCCCTTTTTATTCTTATCACCCTCAATGTAATTTACCTTATAACCGTACTCTAGGTAACACCTAACTTCTATAACCTTTTTAAGTTTACCCCATATATCCCCTAACACCATCAATATTTAACTCTTTTGATCATTATAATTCCTAATCCATATAACTTATAATCCTAAATCCTTGTAACCTCTATAAACCTTAAAAATCGAACCTTATGACTCGTAATTTGTAAACCATATAATTACAAAGCTATGGAAATTATAAGTCTAACCCATTATCCTATATAAACATTAATATTTAACTCTTATAATAATTATAACTAGTAAGCCATATAAACTTACAACCATTAAACTATATAACCCTCTAATCCTATAAGGTATTAATTATATATCAAGGTCAAAACTCCTAAATCTTAATAATAATGAACTTATAATACCTAAACCTTACAACCATTATAATCTTTCATACCTAATAGTTATAAACCATAACCATGAACAACATTCATAGCTTATACTATAACTCCTAAAACTTATAACCTTTATCCCCTAATGCTTTAACCCTAATTTATAAGTATTATAATCTTAATTCTACGTAACCCTTACCTTTATAAATGATAATCCATATTACACTAATGTTTATATCCTAAATCCACATAACCACTAACCCTTATATTTACAATCCCATAGCACTTATAAATTCTAACTTTAATGCCAATAGCCCCATACCCCTATATCCACAAACTCCTAAACCCTAGAACATTTATGACCCCTGTTAACTCCTAACCTATAATATTCAACGTAACATCTAACCCATATAAGTCATTGCCTCCTTAACTACTATCACCCTTTTTTTTTTTTTTTTTTTTTTTTTTTTGTTTCTGAAGAAAAAATGCTTATATTTATTTATCCATAAAGAGTGTCAGTACATTATATGCATGCCTTGCATACTGCTGTAAAAGTTTTAGAAAGACAAAAAAGACAGAGAACTGAATTCCCCGTTTTTCCAAGTCATAAGAAAATTATAGCTGTACAAAACCTGTTTGTAAGTCACCAATGAGATTTACAAAAATAAATAGGACTATTTTCCTGTTTTGTTCAAGATAAACCTTGCAGCTTCAAAAAAGAACGTGTCTGGAATTTCTCTTCATTGCTGGACAGAAAAAAAGATTGGAAAAATTGGTAAAAAGATAGTATTTTTAGCTGAAAGGTTGCCTGTTCAAGAGGAGTTTACATAACTATTATCACCCTTAACCTCCTCTACCTTGTAATTGTACTCCATGCAATAACTAACCCCTGTAACCTATATAACTATCGCCCATATACCCCCTATCACCATTGATATTAACTCTTATAAGCACTATAACCTCTATAACCCTGGAAAACCAAACCTTATAACCCCTATTTTCTAACTCATATAATGACAAGCCTCTAACATTTATATAACTCATATACCCCCATAACCATTGATATTTAACTCTTATAATCAATATATCTCTTAATCGCTATAACTTGTAATCCTAAATTCATATATCCTCTACAACTCTTAAACACCAAACACCGAACCTTATAACCCCTAAACTTTAAACCATATAATTACTAACCTCTAACAATTATAACCCTAACACAAACTCCTTTTTAACTCTTAAATGTATCCGATATAACTCCTCACACTTAATATTCTTAATACAAATTTTAATAAATATATCCCAAAACCATTATCAACCCTAACACTAGCACATATACTATTTCACACTATAACTTAAAACCTTATACCACCTAATCTATATCATAACCATTTTGACCCTTAACTCTTAATCTATGTAGCCTTTAATAGAACAATTCACAACTACAATAATAACCTCTATTAGTAGCACACCCAAGCCCTATAATTCCCAACTACTAGAACCATTGTCACTCTAACACCAAAAATATTCTCACCCATATAATCCTTATCATCCTCATCACTTTAAATCACCATATCCCATATCATTGCAAACCCACAATCCCCATAACCCTTACCCATTCTACCACTTATTTACATGATTCTATAGCCATTGGCCCTTATTACACCTATCACCCCTAACCCTTATGGTATCTATCACCCCTAACTAGTATAAACCATCACCATCAACCACTATAACCCTTAAAAACACATTTGTCCTTGATTACATAGCTAAACCTAAGTATGATGCGTATTATATTAATTTTTTCATTAACCTTTATAACCATAACCGTTATTGCTAAACTTATACTTAGTAATCCTCCCAAACCTTAATTTATATAGCCCCTAACTTGTATAACGCTTTATTTATATAAAATTTATCCCACTAAGCCTATGGTCACTATCCTTTTAGCCATAATACCTATAACCATTAATGCCTTATATAAATAACCACTCAGACTTATAATCCATAGTCCCCATAACCCACAAACCTTAGTTGTTTTAAATCCCTAACCCCTATAATTCCACTCACACCTAGATCATATATGTCCTCATATAACCCCTAATATATGCCTTGTAACTTCTAACACCTCTAATCCATAAGCTTCAACCCCTTTATATCCTAACATAAACCTACAACTATTAACATTGAAATATCATTCTTTAAAACCATTATCCCCTGATATAAGTTTTAACTTGTAACTCTTATAATCCTTAACACCTAAGTTTTGAACCTTGTAAACGTTAACATTTATAATGCCTAATATAATCCATAGTCTAAATAAAGATAAATATAAACCCTAACCACCATAAATTATAACACTCGACCCTTATAGCCTGAACACTTAGCAATCAACCCCTATGACCCCTAATCATTATCGTTGGGCAAAATATTGTCTTGAATAATTTATCTAATATTTAATTATCGACCGGGGTTTGTAAGCTTGGAGTTGCTACAAAATATATGTGAAGGCAGAAGGATTCCTAAGATGTTGTGGCAATATTTTAACAAACACAGATCAAAAGATCTTTCAAAATGAGAAACAGAATCAGACTCCTAAGAATTCAACGGTTAAGAAGATTAAACTAGGGCAGAGGACTAGACTAGTGTAGTATCTAGTTATACTACTCTACTCTATACATACTTATTGGAGAGATGCAAATAAAAACAAGATAACCTTATAATAATAAACTATCCCTTAAGATCTATTCTACTACTTTAAACAACTTTTAAAGCTACCTATACAAAGGAGGATCTACAAAATTACATCAACTAGGATATATAACTAAGGATATACATGGCAACTCAGACAATTCCACTCTCCTGGGTTGTTTTGGGGATAAGCATTTACAGTGACTGGGATAGGGGTAGAAGGAGAGTCAAAATGGCTTTCAAATGAGGTATAGAAACTAAAGGGAATCAAGTCTAACTTTACCTCTATGAAAATATGCAAACTAAGAAATGTCTAGTTGCGAGTAATGGTAAACATGGTTCTTTATGTCATGGACACTTAACAAAAGATAAATTAGAAATGCAAAGGAGAGGACCTAACTTATAAACAAACAGGAAATCTGATAAAGATAATCTTAATTCTTGTTTAGTAACCATCTAACTAAAAAGAACAACTTCTATTTATAACCTATCAATATATCTACCAAATTAGTAATATAACTAACCCTGAATCACATATAAAGAAATGAAATCAATTCAAGCTAATATTACAAGAAATACTCATATGGTAAAAAGAAATAAAGACTTAATAAGTACTCTAGATAATTTGATCACAGACTCTTAGAAGGAAATATAATCACTGTCTAACTATTCTAATCAAAACATACTCAAGGAACTGAAGAAAACATACTTAAACTATGTAAAATATGCCAAGGACTGGATGAAAGACCGGAAAACAGGTTGAAATGAGAGTCTATATAACATACCAAACAGACTGTCTGTATAAAAAAACACTTAAAACTTCGAAAAATAATGATTAATCTAGTTGATCTCGGGCCAACTGACTCATGCATGTAATAACTAGAATGTAAATACAAAAATTTAAACCTATTTAACAACTACATTTACTCTACAAGATAATTCAAATACAATTCATAATTTAAAAACATCATTACCTATTGCAATTTGAAAGGAAATTGGAAATTAAATAAATTCAGAACATAATAAGAATTAGCAGAATTGAAACTAATTATGATTAAATTCTACAGTATTGAAGCAATTTACTCTATTAACATTAAATCAAATAATGAATTGGAAATGCATCAAAAGGAATTACAGTCTAGTCTATACGCAACCGGTTGCTAACTTAAAATGAAGGACTATATAAGCATCATAACATTGAAATGAAATCTAAACTACAAGAAATAATATAAATGATTACAAGATAAGCATCATAATATTGAAATGAAATCTAAGCTACAGGAAATAATATAAACGATTACACAAAATGGAATTACATAAACAATCTATGAACAAAGCTATACTAATTACAAAGAAGGGAAATGACAAAACCTACACAAAAATATAAAACTCTGATTGGCGTGGGGCCCTCCCAGCAAACAGAGTCACAGCTTGCTAAGCGTTAATGGAACATGACCATAGACAGCGTAACAAAACTTCCATTAAAAATAATAAACGAGTATTACAGAGTTTGAGTTACATAAAAACTTGTTGAGGTAAAAACTGCTGACTTCCTTCTCGTATACAAGCATTCTTATATAGATTTTTGAGAAGGTGAGCAAGTCAACCCTTGAGTGGTCGACTGCTCTTTGAGATGAGTCAACCATTATTACAATTCATTGCTCCAATGCCAACACACAGTCATTTTTCCTCCCTTATCGCGAGTTGGTTTCCATCGGGCATGAGGTGGCGTACAAGCTTCCCTTTTTTAGTGTGAACCAGTGGCATGATGTCAATCAGAGAGGTATGCTGGCAACCTCACAGAACAAGACTCGTTCTAACTCTTCAACATGTGGACAGCAAGCGGTTTACAGGTCACTCCATACTTAAATGCTGGAGAATTAATTAGTTCCAACACGCAGTTGTTTTGGCGAGCTAAATGATGAGCTGGATATGCTATGCGCATATCTAGTCGAATGTGTGTTTGTGTGTCAAGCTTGCCCAAAAAGTACGCTCTGCAATTAACGAATGCGTTTGTTAGCAATTACATCAATTAACATCGAATTTATTCATTAAAACAGTAAAATAATCAAGAATAAATCAATCTTAAATAAATCCAAAATAAGATCATACCTGAAGCTGAATGGTAATCTGTATGATGCAAAAGATGCCAAAAGATAACAAAATATGCATTAATACATAAGGTTTTTAGCTAAAAAATGTGACAAAATGGGGCTCAACATACCCCCAAACCAAAAGGATACCAGGTCCCACTGGTACAAAGTAAGAGATATCATTGGGAAGAAGGAAGAGCTGCGCTAGCAGCTGCCTTTCACCTTGTTGATGAAGTAGGTGTCTTATTGTCACATGCCCCAATTTGCAAAAACAATTTTACATTATTTGAGGAACATTATGTTAAATTTTATGCTAATTTGTAATTGATGACCAGTGGGGTCAAGAATATTTAATGTAAATTCAGAATATTTTATTTATAAATAAATAAATGAGGAGACAACAGCTTAGGAGAGCTGCTAAAAGAGTGTTTACTGGTCAAATTGGTGGAGGAGACTGGGTGGAGAGCAAACTGACATGTGGCAGCATCCTCAAACCACTTCCAACTGTTGCAGGTGGAAACCTCCCTATATTTGTGGTCATGATTCCCCAAGAAAGTGGAATCAGAGCAGGTGGCTCAATTAATGAAAACTGACCCAAAAGACCTAGGCATCTCTATAAAATTTCCCATTGAAGAGAGCTGAGGCTGCTCATTCTAGAGAAGTGATCATTCAGGGTGAATGAATTTACTCAAGAGAAATTCAATGGAGGGGAATCTGAAAAGTGTTTGAGGGGATAACTGCTGAGTTTGATCTAGTTGCAGCTTTTAAGCTGAAGATCATACTACTGAGAGCAGATTGTTTTTGCTGAGGTATTGAACCAGTCAGGTGATAGAGGGTTCTACAGTTGCATTCTCCAGCCAGTTCTTAGCCAAGAAGACCAGGAACAGGATCAGGGGTCCTGAGGAAGCGTTGTTTGAGCACTCTCCAGGAGATTGGTAAGGAGGAACGACCTCCTCAAGCTGTTGTCGTCTTGTCCTCAACATGTTCTATGTTATTTTTACTGTCTTAGTTAATAAATCTTAGTTTATCTACTATATGTTAAAAGTTCAGGGTTTTGTGAAATGTTAGATTCAGTAAATTTTTAGATTATTTATAGAAATGAAAATAGTTAGGGAAATAAGGAAATAGAAAGAAATTAAATTTCTAAGATGTGTTTTTCCACACCTGGAAACCAGGTTGTACTCTAGCACAATTAGATTGTTTTAAATAAATGAAATAATTCTTTATGAGAATGAAATTAGTAGATATGATTCTTTTACCTGTAAGTAAGCATAGTAGATTTTATTTCAATGTTTAAAGAATGCAATGAAAAAGCAGTGTTATGCTTTTTTTATACTTACTGTTTTACTTAGACTAACTAAAGAAAATACAGGTAAAAGAAATAGTAAAATACACTAGTACCACAGTATTAGCATACTGATAGGAAATAAAAGTCTTATAGGAGATAATAACTAATATTCAAGAAAGTATATAAACAAGTTAATAATCAAACATTATTAAAATACTAACTTAATCTTAATTATTACTTAATAAAACCAGATTAGGGTTTCGTATATAAACCCTTCATTTTTGTAAATTAAACAGAGTTCTAGAGTTAACATTGTTTTCTTTACAGAGCTCAAAATAAATATAACTTACATAGTAGTAAATCAAATAAATGTGTATGTAAACAATAAACAATTAAACTAAGAATTATATATGTACATGCATTATAAAAAAAAAAAAAACCAGACAGGCTTATAACCTGTGAAAACCCAAGGGTCGAAACCCTTTCTGCTATTCGATTTAAATACAGAATAACCCTATAATGAAATACAACCAGTTACATTGCTAACCGTGGAATAAAAATAACAAAGAAAGCTACGAACTATGCATTTAGACTGACCACAGTCTTATTCCTGCATTTAAAACATATTTATAAATCTTTTAACAGTAAAATAAATACAATATTTACAGGTTAACGAAACAACAATCCACATATTAAGGTAAAACTAGAGCAAAATGAGATAGAGCTCATTAAAAATTCAAAGCTTAAAGAAATTCTTATTTTATTAAACCAACTATATTACATTATCGAGCCGTAAGGCCAACTTTTGTTAACCAAAAACCAAATACATATCACGGCTCAAGAGCCTGTGCAACCCAATGAAAACCGCAAGGGTTTTTACTTAAAAACTGGATTAATATCAAACTAAACTTTTTAACCAACGAAGAAACTGAAGCCGGGCTTCCAAGCATTGAAAAATTCCTTCCAACAACCCTCATCGTAAGCATGGAAAACCCACATCGAAACCAGGGCTTACCGGTTGGAGGCCACAAGTTCATCGAAGCTTGAGGTTGGATTTCTTTTCCCACTAAAGGTTGGAGCCGTCGCAGGTTCCTGCAAAGAGCACATTTCTGAGCGTTAAAACAAGATTCGACTCATAAGTATAAACCCTAACTTAAACAATACTTATGACAGAAGAAATCTTCATTATAAAAAAATAAATATTACCTGTCAGAGCCGAGTCATGAAGGAGCTGTCACCAGAGTAAGGAATTTACACAAAGAGGAAATCAAACCCTTATGCCGACCCTGTGATGGAGGCAATAAGAAACAGACTTAAAACTCCACAAAGCTGTGGTGAGGAACAAATAATGACGGAGCTAAAAACCTTATACAGGCCTCAAGCCAAGCGACTAAGCAAAGACCACTCGCATAGTATTGTTTACATCCAAGAGAAAGTGAGACTACAAGACTGGGTATCGAGACCACATAGCATCAAACACAAACCACGGAGCTAGCAAACATAGAAGGAACGACCTCTCATGGCCGCAAGGAAACTACACAGTGCAACCTGTAGGCCGACGAAATCCTCGGAGCCAAATGACAAAGGAATAGGGTTTTCAATCCTTTTAAGTCGCCAATGCATGGAGGAGATCAGACCACGTGCCCTTGAAATTATTTAACCATGCGAGGGTCATGTCTATAGTCAACCCTGCACTATCAAATACAAACTTATCATTGCTCATAATTTAAAACTATGCAATCGACTATTGAATAAATACATATATGATTTGCAATTGAACTTATATCATTTGCAAATCGACCGGATTAAGGTCTGCTATGATTTATAATAATGAATCTATGTCATCGACTATAGATTATATGTGCATAAACCTTGTTATTAATATAATCACGAAGTTCGACCATAGTATAAACATTTACTATTGATGATTCTCATGTATACTTTTCCAACGACCTTTGGATGGTTCTTATTATTGCTTACAAAGTCAATTATATGATTGTTTGTGCTTTGCTTAAATCTAGCATAATACAGGAACATCATTTAAAATGTTTCAACTTTGATGTCAACCTTAGGATAGAAGTTTTTAGGTAGTAAAATTTACCATAGTAGTTATTATAAACTACAACTCATTATAGTATGGTAATATTACAAATAGTAGTCTTACTATTGTGTAAACCATGCATTAGATTCAGTAAATTATAAGAATAAAACTAATAAAGTGTTTACCTTCAGTTTCGACTTTATGGAAGTGGCGGTTAGGTAGTATTCCACCTTGAGATAAATTATCTAGTTACATAAGCTCAACCATACTTTGGAGCTAGTAATCTTGTTTTATAAAGAACCAAACTTATAATATATCATGGAAATTACCAGGTAGTAAAACTACCTAAGGATATAAGTAAAAATTATTTGTTACATTATAAAAATGATGTGGTATTGTATTTTTACAATAATACTTGTAGTATGCCGATAACATAGGAATCGAAGTTTATAACTTGATGTTTAGCAGTGCAAAAGGATTAGCATAATTGCATACAATCAACAGGTTGATAATCTTCATGACTAGTAAAGAAGAGACAAAGTAGAAATATGTAATATATTGGTAAACCTTACCTTTGAGAACTATAGGAGTATATTCATGCATAACAGGCAGTACATTTGAGCATTAAACATAACAATAACAGTATCAGCATGTTACAATAAAAGTAATTGTATGTCAAAGAGCTTGAGCTCTAAGCTCACAGGAAGGATCTATTTGTTTAACTAAGTATGTTAAGGATAACAATCTTTATGGCTAAACTATGAATACTGTCTTAGAACCAAAACTATTGAAAGAAAATTACTTTACCTCATTAGAGCCTTGCTTGTAAATAATCAATTTATTTACTGGCATCTTATCATGCTACAGAAATACTTCTCGCTATCATACAAAATAAACTCCTACTGGATCATTCATTACCTGCAGAACCTGTGAGAACCAACAGTCCATCTGAGTTAGCATAATGCTAAGTAAGCCCCGATTTTCAAATATAGTTTTTCACCTACTTGCCAAAAATAAATTATTAGTACAGCTAGAAGCAAGCTAAATGCAAGTCATTCTCATGTAACTAATAAAAATTAAAGTTGTATTAGTTATTTGTATTTTGAAACTAATTAATACCAAGTGTTAAACTGTTTCATTTTCTGCTAACCGCTAGCAGTTATTAAACTGCGTATTCAGACATTTTATGTTACCTTAAAAATTTGAAATTTTTATGAAATTTTGGGGTTATGACACTTATACTTCAGCTTCTTAGTTTGTGCCTTCAAAAGGGCACGCCTTGCGTGTTGATCCCTTTGTAATGTACTGACGGTCTTATTGAGGTCCTCCATAGTCTTAATCTGTAGCCGTAATGCTTTGTTTTCTTCTCTAAGCTTTGATATTAACTTGACATACGCTTCATTCTGCTTCGTCGACTGTGCCAACTTAGAGGTTAGCTGATCTATCGTTGGCTGCGGTGGTTGACATAGTTCTGGGGACTGGTTGCAATCCCATGGAGGGTTCTCTTCTTTGGTCAACACTTCAACATCAACATCTTGAACTAGACTATCAGGGTTTAAATCTTGAATGGGTGTAGAAATACCTTCATGAGCAATGCCATTCAGCAAATCGACTGAAAGGTTAGCCAATGTGTATAAAGATGGATCTGGGTCAAGCATATGTGTTTCAACTGGACTATCTGAATGGTCTTTCTATATGTCGGGCTGGATGCTTGACTGTACCAAGGGTTGGACACAGGGTTGATGACTGGTCTGTGCAAATTCCACCTTCTGTTTCTTAGTACGGGGTCATGACAGAGGTATGAATTTAGCAGGAACAAAAGGGGAAGATCGTGTAGATGGGATTGCCTCTGATACATCATCATCTAGATGAACTATATTATGGTTTTTCTTCCTTATTGATGGAGATGGAATAGACTATTGGCCATGAGAATATCGAGGGTGCTTGCAAATGTTCAAATGAGGGTTAAGGACCTTGAAAATGAAAGTATCCCATGTCTGGTTTCGTTCCTTGAGCCGATCAAGGATGAGAAGTTTTATTATGCTATGGTGGTATAGACTGCTTTTGGGATGGAGGGTGTTCTTCCGAACCAAATTTGACATTTTTTTGAGACTCTGCAAAAAGAAAAATGGAAAATTCAGGTATTTTTGATCCACAAAGTGAGCCAATAGACTCAAATGACAAGATTTAAAAACGCTAAACTTACCTTCGCAGGTAACTAGGTGGATAACAATTGTCAATGGATTGAGATATTTTGGTTTGATCCAACTGTGATGGTAGCCTTTGCTGCCTGATACATGATGACATTCAGGTTTCAATGCGAAATTGTGGAATTCTCTCAGGACAAACCAATGTTTGTGCCAACGTTCCCCCTCTCGGGGAAGTTTAGTAGCACGGGAAATTGACTCCTCAGTGACCGGAAAAACTAAATGGACGACCCTTGCTTCTCTCCCATCAAAGCCCATTACGAATAGTAATGAGATTTCCTCGTCAAATCCCTGTAGCTGATGGAGAAAAGGGTTCCATCTTGCACAAAAAAAGATTTCATGACAGTCTCTAAATTCACGTATCTGGAATAGATCCTGGTAGCTTTATGGTTCGAATCGGTTTGGCATGGTGAAGCCAAGGTGATGAAAACAGGGCTCTACGAGAAATGTGGGGAAAAGATGGCGATAGGATTCTTCAGTAGTAACGGTCATACAAAAACAATGGAAAGGATTTGCATCATATTGATTTAAAGCATGCCACATTCAGTCAATCAAATGATTATGCAGCTAGCTCGACGTATTTTGGATGATCGTGCCATTATGACAACTCTTAAAATGTGTGCTGTCAAAATGCATCTTCTAGCGAGTTCATAAAGTTTTAGTTGGTTCAACCTTATCCAAAGTAAACTTTGGACAGGTTGAACATTAAACTTAACGCAAACATATGACCATACTCATTACCATAATCCTAATTTTAATGAGAAGATAAATTATCTAATAGCTTATGCATACGAATGAAAGACGTTTAGCAGTTTATATGTGCAAAAGAAAAATGAGATGAGGTGATGATAACATAGTAATGATTAGAAAGTACCCTAAAGTCTTTTCAATCCTATATGAGGATAAAAAAAATCATATTAGATTGAGATTGTACCAAGTCATGGGTCGAAATTTAGTAAAAGTACCCTTATGGATATGATTTTTTTAATAATAATGACGATATGAATCAGCCAAGTCGAAAATTAAGCTAACTTTAACACAGGAAAAATATCATCGTGCGTATTCAGAACATCATTTGGCTTTTCATTCAGGCCATTGTTCAACCCTTCATATGATCCTTCGTATGACCCTTCATATAAATTTCCTGTAAGAAAATAAGTTTTGCTTGATCAGATCATACTACTGTTAATCATAGATTTTTCTAAGCTTCGTGCTACAAGGAGATCACATAAAACAATTACTTTGATCCTTTTAATTGTACTTCCATGTTTTTTAGAGAAATAAATCGTCATTTTTATAAAAGGACAGACAGTCTGATACTCCCCCCCAAACCGAAAAAATGGCGTGTCCGCAAGCCATACAAGAAAATTCAGTAGTTTCCAAAATAAGATAAGAAAGTCCAGTCATGCTGTTATACATAGGTAAAAGAAAATAAAATTAACACATGCATGGAAGGATTCAGATATATACATATAAAAATAGTGCTCAAATATGCAAATTCATTATTTACCATGTAATGAAGAAATAGGGAAAGAAACATAGGGAAAACTAGTCATCCTTGCCTTGTAAAGATATCTTTCCACTTAATTTTTTTTTGAGCTTATCATAAAAATTTTAAGAATCTACTTCTATGGGTCCCATTACTAGGATAAACAGATCCTAGTTATTGATTGAATTCAGATTATCGGATCCAAGTCCATCTTACAGTGGTTCTTTAATGACATCAAATACAATAGGCCTAAACACATTTTATTGTTAACACATGTGCCTAGAGGTGCATTAACCAGAGCTCTTTTACCTGATATTGCCCCACTGCCAGCGAGCCTATTCAGTACTCCAACAGGTTTATCTTGGTACCATACAAACATAGCCCCGCTGATAGCGAGCCTGTTCAATACCCCGACGGGTTTACTTGCATTTATCGAATTTCCTTATTGTTAGATTGTTACTTAGCATTGACCCGCTACCAGCAGGCCTGTTCAGTACCCCTTGTATAAATATAGGAAGTCGATTGGTACTAGAGTGTGCTAAGCCCTGCTAAACACATGAGTAAAATTTTTCATAAAATGGCCTTAATCATAGATCATGTCAAAAGAGAATAACTCAAAGGTGTTCTTGGGCCTTTTAGTCCATCTTCTTTATAAAACATAACGTTCCCCATAAGCAAAAATTCCACTTATCCTAGAGTGTTCTCAAAAATATTTTAAGGGTCAAGTTTTAATAATAAGTGTAGATGTACTAGTAATCTCTAGGTATTAAAAATATTAAAGAACATGATAATTGAGATAATTCTTTTGAGCACTTGCTTAAAGTAATCAAGAATGTACATATTTCAATCAAATGATCATATATAAGAGATAACAAAATCATCAAAATAAATGGTTTGAGAATCAAATTTTAGAATCACAACTAGTGTTTTTAGAGCACTTTTCTTTTTTAGATAGTATCTTATAGAAAAGACTCACCATTTATTAGATGATTGGTTTTATTTTAAAAACATAGAAGAAGAGTTTCCTAGAATTAGACATGATTCTTGTTTATTCGAAAAACATATCTACATATATATACAAATGATGACAACCCAAGGTAACTTTTAAGGACTAGGTAAAGGAGGAAGAGTGTTCAGGGAGGGAGGATCAACTTCTATTCTGGCAAGGTTCACCCTGGTCCCTTGAGGCAAAAAATGACGTCCTGTACAAATATGACATGTGGAAATTTTGAATGGATATTCTTGTGGGAGATGTTTAGCTTTACATTTTGAACAGAAGATGGTCCTTGCTGCCGACTCTTCTTTCTTTTTCTTTATGTGAGTTGGGTTGCTAAAAGGAGGCTTTTTCTGAGGTGAGACTGAGGTGTCCCAGTATTTTTTTCAGGGGAGATATTTCTCCCATTGGCCGTGCTCCTATTGGACCCTATAGGAGAAGTAGACTCTACTTTGGATGTTTCAATTTGTGAAATTACAGAGTTGTCAAGGAGTGCTTTTACTTGGACAGGGTCAACAAAGTCAACAAAGTTCGGGTCTCTTAATAGAGAAGAAGTTGTATTGGGATGCTTAGAGGTTTTTAATAACTGATCCCTAGAAAGTTTTTCAAGAATGAGATCCTCAAGTTTTCCTGTCGAAGTATCGTCCATGACTTCCTTGATAAGACCAATTAAGAGAGTCTCCTTAGGTCTCCCGGTAGATGACTTCCTATAGGTGTCTTTTTGTATCTTTCCACTAAGTGAATGGTGGGGGGAGCTATGTACCTGTAATAGTTAATTTAAATTTTAAACAAAATTTTACTATCTACTCTAAACACACTTAAGAGGAAGAAATCAAGCTTTGCGTAAAGTAAACACACTTGTACGAAAAAGGAACAACAGGGATTTGGGGAAACCCACTAAAGTGGATGCGTCAGGATATCACACTATGGAAATTCCGTAGTGAAGTCGTCTTTGCGTCTAACCGTTTCCCCTCCCCCTTGCTGTGTAATGTAAAGGCAACCTATCTATCCTTATCTATCTAGACTATGTTCATGAAAAACTAGACTAAAGGAAAACCTAGACTACTGCTACTGCTGGGTTTGGGGGCACCTGTTATAACAGATGCACATGGTCTTACTTCTTATCTTATCGCTCCCCCGCCACCAGCCTATTACTAAAAAAGAATCCTACCTATTCTACCTTACAAAACAACTCCTCGGCAATGACGCCAAAATGTTGGGCAAAATATTGTCTTGAATAATTTACCTAATATTTAATTATCGACCGGGGTTTGTAATCTTGGAGTTGATACAAAATATATGCGAAGGCAGAAGGATTCCTAAGATGTCATGGAAATATTTTAACAAACACAGATCAAAAGATCTTTCAAAATAAGAAACATAGTCAAACTCCTAAGAATTCAACGGTTAAGAAGATTAAACTAGGGCAGAGGACTAGACTAGTGTAGTATCCAGTTATACTACTCTACTCTATACATACTTATTGGAGATATGCAAATAAAAACAAGATAAACTTATAATAATAAACTATCTCTTAAGATCTATTCTACTACTTTAAACAACTTTGAAAGATAACTATACAAAGGAGGATCTACAAAATTATATCAACTAGGATATATAACTAAGGATATACATGGAAACTCAGACTTATTCCACTCTCCTGTGTTGTTTTGGGGATAAGCATTTACAGTGACTGGGACAGGGGTAGAAGGAGAGTCAAAATGGCTTTCAAATGAGGTATAGAAACTAAAGGGAATCAAGTCTAACTTTACCTCTACGAAAATATGCAAACTAAGAAATGTCCAGTTGCAAGTAATGGTAAACATGGTTCTTTATGTCATGGACACTTAACAAAAGCCAAATAAAAAATGCAAAGGAGAGGACCTAACTTATAAACAAACAAAAAATATGATAAAGATGATCTTAATTCTTGTTTAGTAACCATCTAACTAAAAAGAACAACTTCTATTTATAACCTATCAACATATCTACCAAATTAGTAATATATCTAACCCTGAATCACATATAAAGAAATGAAATCAATTCAAGCTAATATTACAAGACATAATCATATGGTAAAAAGAAATAAAGACGTAATAAGTACTCTAGATAATTTGATCACAGACTCTTAAAAGGAAATATAATCACTGTCTAACTATTCTAATCAAAACATACTCAAGGAACTGAAGAAAACAGACTTAAACTATGTAAAATATGCCATGGACTGGATGAAAGACTGGAAAACAGGTTGAAATGAGAGTCTATATAATATACCAAACATACTGTCTGTATACAAAAAACACTTAAAACTTTGAAAAATAATGATTAATATAGATGATCTCAGGCTAGCTGACTCATGCATGTAATAACTAGAATGTAAATACAGGAATTTAAACCTATTTAACAACTACATTTACTCTACATGATAATTCAAATACAATTCATAATTTAAAAACATCATTACCTATTGCAATTTGAAAGGAAATTGGAAATTAAATAAATTCAAAACATAATAAGAATTAGCAGAATTGAAACTAATTATGATTAAATTCTATAGTATTGAAGCAATTTACTCTATTAACATTAAATCAAATAATGAACTGGAAATGCATCAAAAGGAATTACAGTCTAGTCTATATGCAACCGGTTGCTAACTTAAAATGAAGGACTATATAAACATCATAACATTGAAATGAAATCTAAACTACAAGAAATAATATAAACGATTACAAGATAAGCATCATAATATTGAAATGAAATCTAAGCTACATGAAAGAATATAAACAATTACAAAAAATGGAATTACATAAACAATCTATGAACAAAGCTATACTAATTACAAACATGGGAAATGACAAAGACTACATGAAAATATAAAACTATGATTGGTGGAGGGCCCTCCCAGCAAACAGAGTCACAGCTTGCTAAGCGTTAATGGAACACGATCGTAGACAGTGTAACATAACTTCCATTAAAAATAATAAACGAGTATTACAGAGTCTAAATTACATAAAAACTTGCTGAGCTAAAAACTACTAACTTCCTTCTCGCATACAAGCGTTCTTATGTAGAGTTTTGAGAAGGCGAGCGAGTCAACTGCTCTTTGAGATGAGTCAACCATTATTACAATCCATTGCTCCAATGCTAACACAAAGTCATTTTTCCTCCCTTATCGCGAGTTGGTTTCCATCGGGCATGAGGTGGCGTACATGCTTCCCTTCATTAGCACGAACTAGTGGCGTGATGTTAATCAGAGAGGTATGCTGGAAACCTTCCATAACAAGGCTCGTGCTAACACTTCGACATGTGGACAACAAGCGGTTTACAGGTCGCTCCATACTCAAATGCTGGAGAATCAATTAGTTTCAATGCATGGTTGTTTTGGTGAGCTAAATGACGAGTTGGATATGCTATGCGCATATCTAGCTGAATGTGTGTCTGTGTGTCAAGCTTTCCCAAAAAGTATGCTCTGCAATTAACAAATGCGTTTGTTAGCAATTGCATCAATTAACATCGAATTTATTAATTAAAACAATAAAATAATCAAGAATAAATCAATCTTAAATAAATCCAAAATAAGATCATACCTAAAGCTGAATGGTAATCTGTATGATGCAAAAGACGCCAAAAAATAACAAAATATACGTTAATACAATACATAAGGTTTTTAGCTAAAAAATGTGACAAAATGGGGCTCAACAATTATAACCCACATATTGTAAATCTTATAACTTCTAAACCACAACCATTATAACACTCTTAATATCAAAACCTTATATTACCTATTACCCTTAAGGACCATAACCTATTCCACTTAATCAATAACCATTATAATTATTATCCAATAAACACTCTGATTCATATAATTCTATCAGCTCTATTTCTTGTAATTCCTAGCAAGCACACACACACACACACACATATTAATCCATATAACCACCAAAATATGTATCTCTTAGCCCCTATAACATAAAAACCTAACCATTAACCCCTATAGCACCTAATCCTTATAGGTCATAGCCTTTAATTCCTATAACCCCTAAAACGTGACCATCATAACTCTTATAAGCAATAAACCTTATATCACATACACCCCTAATTGTTATACCTATAATAATTAACTTCTAACCCTTATAATATTATCTAATAATCTTTATTATCCATGTAAACATTATATTTCTTATTCCTAAAAATTACTCACACATATAACTACTAATCCTATAACCCCATTAAATTATCCTTCATAACTCTTAAACCTAATAAACCTTAACACTTAACCTTGATAAACTTGATATCCTAACTGAAAGAACCCCTTAAAATATATAACTATTGTTTATCTTCATTCCTAATCCTTGAGCATTGTAACCCAGGCTAACCCTAACCCATATGATAACTCTATATTACAAGGCCTACTATTTATACACCCTAACATGTAAAATACTTTATTAGGTTAGAAGGGGGAACACACATAACAAGGTGGTGTGCTTGGTAATGATACTTAAGGAACACTAATGTATTGAGTTTGGGGAGAGAAATTCGACGTTATGGGTGCCTATTATTAAATTGAGTCAAGTGTGCATTAGGATAGGAAATGCCAATGGGTAGGATATTTATAAGGTATTGTTAGTTATGTTAGGTTATGATATATTAGTGTTAAGTAAGTTAATATAATATAATACAGGGAAAGTTAGAAATAATTGAGGTTATACCTTACTAGGATAGGATATTTTGGGTAATATATGCAAAGTTAGGATAAGTTAGGTAAGGTTTGTCTAGGAAAGTAAAAGTTAGGGTATGATGGGTTATGTTAAGGTAGGTTAGGTTAGGATAGAGAGGGGTAGTGTATATTAGAATAAGGTAGGTTATGTTAGGATAGGTTAGTATAGAGTAGCTTAAGATATATTATCCCGAGGTAATATGGCATGGCAAGTGAAGATAAGGTAGGGTAGGGTAAGTCAAAGTAGAGTGAGGGTAGGTCAAAGTAGGGTAATATCGGATAGGATAGATCAAGTTAGTGTAAGATAATGAATTTTAGGGTAGGATAGAATAAGATAAACTAGGGAAAGTAGGGTAGGGTAGGGTAGTGTAGACGGGTTAAAATATGTTATGGAAGCTTAATATAGACTAATATGGGGTAGAACATCGTATTGTAATTTAAGGCATGGTAGGATAGGGTCATTTTGGCTAATGGAAGTTAAGTGATGCTAATATAGGATATGGTATGTAAGGGTAGGTACAAAAGGTTAAGGTTGGACAGTGTATCACAAGCTACTTTAGTTAGATTAGGAGAAGTAATTTTAAAGAATTCTACACTATCAAAGTGTATCTAAGGTGGTTTATGCTTGGTAGGTGTAGAGTAGGGTGTCTTAAGATAGGCTTGGATAGGGTACGCTAGAATAAGACACGAGCTAGAATAAGGTAGAGTATGGTAAGTGAGACTATTGTAAATTAGGGATGCTTGTTAAGCTAGGTCAGGCTAAGGTAGTGGAAGCTAGTGTAGGTAAGGTAGGTGAAGGGTAAGGTGGGTATGGCCCATTAAATATTGGTGCATACATTAGGTAGAAAAACCACATCCATGAACACATGAAAGTATCAATGACTATAAGATAAGATATGTTAGGATAAGAGGCTGGGTATTTCAATAGTGAAAGGAGGGCATGGGCGTAAATTAAGTAATTTCAAATGAGGACATAAGATTTGACATGGGACATCATGTACGCAAATGTGGTATTAAATTATTAAATATCTATAAGATGAAACTTAATGCTTAGTGTTTTTTATTTGCAATCTAAATAAATTATAAACAATGCTTCAACATCTTTATTAGTCCTGGGCTAGCAGGGACTATAGTATTCGGCTTGCCGTCATTTCTATTAAATGACACAAAATTCAAAACATTTAATCCTAAGTTTTTTTTCCACCGTTTTACTCAACCAATCAATGTCTATATAAATTTTCTCCACCAATAAGCCATTTCGACTTCTTATTTGGCCTCATATCGAGGCAGAAGTGTCCATTGTTCGTGTTAAAGTATACAGGAAGTGTAAGATTGTTTGAATTTTTTTATGAAAAGAGTAATGCTAAGAATTCATCTAGCATTAGACTCTAACATTAAATGTTATAATACTATGGATTACATTGATTCTTTGTTCTTTGTGGGTACACAACCTTTTTAACTATATGTGGCAGTTCTTTCAATGTGGTGGCAATTATTTCAACGTGGCTATCCGTTCTTTCAATGTGGTGGCTATTATTTCAACATGGCTATGTTTTAGATGTAATATGTTATCGATTTCATGCAATACATGTTCTGGTTTTATAGATTATTTTATCGATTTGAATGATAGTTTGATGTTTCTAATTTCAGCCTCAACAACATTCTATAGAAGAAATGCAAAAAAGGAAGAAGGATTCGGGATACATCCTGCCATTAAAAATTACTAGTCTAAAACATGCATATTTATTGGCGGCTTCAATCATTTTGAGCTCTTGAATGCATTTAAAAGTCTTCAAACTCGACTCTGAGGTATGGCTTTCTACTCTCCACAATGTCCAGACAAGTTCAATATTGTTTTTGTTATTTTTTTCTTCCATAAATAATCTAATATTGATGAAATGATATTTAATATTGCCAAAGAAGCATATTGAGTGCATCAACACACCTGTAGGAAATAACGACTGTTTACAATGATTGTATCTCAACTGGCTGGCTGGCTTGCAATACATCCTTCCTGGATATGAGCCTCTGTAAAGGAGCTATCAGAAATGACCTTCTATCTATCTTCAATTGGTGTCTACCTCCAAACCAGGGACATAATAGTCATTCATAAACATAATCAACACTGACTTGGTCCAAGTCTACATCATCCAGAGGCCGTGTTACAATTTTTTCAATTATGCCTGCTGTTAGAATGAATTTAAGAAGTTCCTGCCTATGACGGCGATAACGTTGCAACAAATCCACTTATGATTGCCTGCAAAATTCAATTCATAATTTCACATTATTTACCAATATGCTTGAGTGTATTGGATACCTTGTTAGCAATCAAGTATCAACAAAGATAGGGAATACTTACCTCCTCATGATTCACAGGGTTTGTTTCCCGGAGAATACAAGTGAGAATCAAAATGCCCTCTAACTAAAGCTACAACAGCATAGATTCACATCGATTTAATATCTAGATGAATATAACAAAGAGAGAAATCCTGTCATTAATATGCTTGAAACTGTCAAACTTATTCAAATGCCCGAATGAAAGAGATATAACACAATCCAAAAAGGAAAGTTGCATCTAAAAATGAAGAAAAAGAGTAGGTACATAAATCCATGTCCCTCCAGTTATTGCAAACAAGAATTCTACTATTATTGTGTCAAAGTCATGACCATACGATAGTGAAATCGATCTTATGTTTTGTATCACTTCATTTCCCGTTGAATTTTATGTTATGTATCATTTCATTTCCTGTTGAATTTGAATTCCTTTCATAATTGTTACATCTTCCATAGACACCTAAATCGATTTTGTTTTCAGAGACAGAGAGTAACGAATTCATCCACATAAATAGAAACAAAAAGAAACACTTGCTTTTAATATTGCATCAATTTTAAACATAAACTTTTGGGTTAAATTAATTACAAAGGATCTCACCTAAAAATATCCAAAACCCAGGGCCTTGAGTAGAAATGACTCGCTCATACAGGACAGTTAAAGGATTATTTACCAAGGATTATCCAGCAGTGCAAACAACTTACAGAGAGGGTCATTTACCAGTGCAAGCAACTTACGAAAAGGGTCATTCACCATTTCAAGTTGCTTAAATATGTGTAAATAATATTGAAAAAACACTAATAACCTTTAATCTCATAAAACCAGGAATCTATATTGTGTGAATTTAAACCTGAGCCTGCGCATAGGAGAGTCGTAAACCTAAAATGCCAGAACATTTAATAGCACGACACGAGCAAATTGTCTTCGTCTCCATGTCAGCTGAGCCAACTCTCTTACACTTATACGCGGAAGGACAAAAAAGAGATGGTTGTTGAGGAAATTTTTATATTTTTTCAGGCCCTTATTTTCAAATTAGTTTTTCAAATATTTGAAAAGATACCTATAATATTTGGTTTTTACCATCACATACTGTTATCTGGGTGCTCTTATCTTCATCTCAGCATGTAGGCTCAAACTTGGCAGAATGGGAACCTCCATAAATAGCTAGAACATCTCTGGATTATTGACAATTTCTCCATGAGAACGACTGCTTTAATGGCGACCGGTGAACCGTTTCCATTCTCATGAACTTCAAGAAGATACAACTCAATTATTCATTTTTGAAAATGAGCGTTCCAACATATTTCATAAATCCCCATATTCACTTTTTGTGCTGGCTCATAGTAATATGATCTATATTCCAGGCTGAGCATCCTTATTCATGTTATTCACACCTTTGCATGTTCTCATGGCTTTGCCATTTGGATTGAGTTGGTAAAGGGTTTTGAAGGCCCAATGGTGTATAATAAACAAACTATTTAAATGAGCTTTATCTTTAATAAAGTTAAAGGAGAGTAATCTCGCCGGGGGAACAAATCATACAAGCGACAGTGCAACTTAATGAACGAAATTAGTATTGGACCCCCATATGATGCTTTTTTCTAGCAAGCGCTAGCGATCAAGATCCCAACAAGAAGTCAAGCGATCAATAATTAAAACAAGGATTTCTAATTGACGCTATGCACACTATTCAATGTTCAGCTTTGGGAGGGCCCTCATGGTTCGTCGGTCTGGATCCTTCATCTATTATGGCGCAATGAATAAATTGGGCGATTCATGGAGAATTGAACCCTAGTCGTTGATGTGCAGGGTTGTTGTAATTAGCATGAAACCATGTCCAAGTTGTAGACATGATCATTAATTAATTGACTGGAGTTGACTTGTAGACACGTAAAGGTTATGAAGTTTATAGTCGCGAAGTGTCAGACATAATGTTCATGCATTTGATATATGCTAGGCACAAGTGACATAGTAAGCTCCAACTCACTCAATCCAGCTGAGTGGCCATGTATTTACCTAACCACTCACCACAAAACTCCATGCATATTGTCCTTTTGCAGCAGCGCCTCTTCCTGCCTATGTTTTCCTTCCCAACAGATCTCATAGACGTGATGTCACCAACATGTCTCCCGCTCATCGATACATTGTGAAACATTATTATTATTATTCAATTATATATTTGTAACACAACAAAATCTACACAACTTGCATGCTCTTTCGGTGTGTACATAATAAAAATATTCACGCACCAGTGTTGCCTTCTCCAACGGTAGCAACTTAGCAAGTGTGATTACTTTATCATCAATTATAATAAGTGTTGTTTGTTTGAACCCAATTTATTATGAAAACATCTTCTAGTTTATTTTTATCTGTTTTCATGTCTGATCTTATCTTCCAGCTTATATAAAGAGAGCGATACTTCAGAGATACAGGACTCAATATTGGTCAACTATGGGAATTTGCATGTTGTCTAGAGAGCTCTCTTTTGCATCAGGAGGAGGAGCGCCTGTAGCCATTATTATATTAATGGAGATAAACTATTATAAGTTTTCTCATTCTTATATTGATGGACAAAAACTACTATAATTTTTCTCATCCTGTCTCCTTAACCTTGGATCTCCAAACCTATTTCTTAGATGTGTGGTTAACGAGATGCAAATATGGATGAAGCCTCCAACACTGGGCTTCCCAATGTCCAGTAAACTTGCAATGTTAGCAAAAATTCCCGCGACTGCATGGGATGCTTGGCATTCTTATTCATGTTCTTCTAAACTTGCTGCTATCTTGAGGAATTTTTCTTGCCATTCCTCCCACCGAAGGAACATGCACCAGAGTGCCAACAAACATAAGCCTTGTGGCCTTTCTTCTTACAATAGAAAAAACAAGAGATGTTTAGTTAGACCTCTTTTGTTTGTTCTTTTGCTTGCAGACTTGTTTGCTTGGTCCTCCAAGTCTTGGTGTAGTTTTGCATGGCGGAAACATTCCTTGGTTGCCCTCATTCAAACCGCTACAAGCATGTTGGAGTAAGGGTTTGTTGCCCACTCTTTTTTTCGCTGCCTTTCCTTCGGTCCCTCTTTCCTTAAAAAAGGTTCTCTTTGTGGTTTTAGCTTGAGCTCTACACTTATGGTCTTCTCCTTTTATTACTTTGGCTTTGCATCCAACACTGT
Organism: Pseudotsuga menziesii; assembly: GCA_001517045.1. Taxonomy (NCBI): domain Eukaryota; kingdom Viridiplantae; phylum Streptophyta; class Pinopsida; order Pinales; family Pinaceae; genus Pseudotsuga; species Pseudotsuga menziesii. Next base: position 55,123 of record LPNX010444717.1, read on the forward strand.
CCATGTTTTAACACTTTATCTTTTTGCTCTCGCGCTACAGCTGGTCCCCTTAGTAATGCTTCTTTTTATTGCTACTTATATAAAAGGCACATGTTACGCTTTATACTAACTTACTATTCATCTAGGTTTCATAGAAGGAAATATACATAACACATACTTGTTAAATGAAATAACAATATTTTATACCTAGATGGCCATGACTCTCTTTATAACATCATAATGCTTTCCATTTGCAAGCAATAAGGAGGATGTCAATCGAACTAAAATGTTTACTACATGTGCACTTTTTATTGTTGGTTAACAGAAGAAAAAAAGAGTCTCAATGTAACAAAACAGAATAATGGTAATATTTAATTAAAGAATGACAATAGTATAAACCTCAATTTGTTTATTAAATTAAGACCATCTCTATTATGCAGAAATGATTAAAGGCACTTAATCACATAGATTTGGCTAATAGCCACTGACAACACAACAACATATGCATATCAATGTGGAAATAATTGATAATTGAGAGTGTTCAGATGCCTAGGCTTTAACAAACATGCCATTTAATCCTGCCTCTGCGTGCCACTCATGCAATGTCAAGGATGCCAAATGTTGAGCGACTGAGTTCTAGCTAACCGACTAACTGTCATTTGTTTTGAAGAAGAAGATGCGAAAGGTTTTAAAGTGCCATCAATAAGGTTTTTTGGGAGCCGGTTATAAGTTTTTTGTGAGGAGCTACACGTGTATTTCATGCATAGTCTCAGTCATTTTCTCTTCTTCATCCTTAGATGGGCGTGGATGTTGACTCATGAATGGCTCACTGACTTCCTTCGATTGAAAATTGAGAGAACAAACGCAGAGAAAAGACACTCACAACATCGTAACAGGATTCACAGGCCATCAAGTCATCTTTGACTCAACAACCTGCAAAACTCCACAAATTGATTTGAGACATCGGCTCATCAACTGAATGACCTTAGTACATATATTCTAATTTAGAAACAGTCTAATAGCTTAATACATAGTAACTTAATACATAAACCTATTTAAACATATACATGAGGTAGGGACTAGCTACCTTTAGCAGCCTCCCTTGTTAAAGCTTTGTCCTAATATGGACGAATGGAAAATAATAGCATTCATGACGAGGCTTTAGAATTTCCAAATCCTTGATTAGAGGGTATGAAATTTACATAGCTTGATTAACATAATGCTTTGTATGGGAATTCTTTAACATATCAAAACATCGCATTTTTAATGGATTTGAGTATGTTTCGGTAATCTTTTAAAGGGTGTACTAAAAACTGTACTCATTGTTGTGTATTTCAAGAGCTAGATGATAACATGTGTCATGCTCTCGACATGAGTGCTTGATGGTTTCCCTTCTTCACAATGTAATGAAAGATGATTGGGAGTCATGGTGAGACTTGGGCACAGAGTTGGGTGCATTGCAAGGGAAACATGATGCATTCAATGTGGTCTGCAGAGCCTTGCAGTGGAAAGGAAAGACAATGACAATAAATTGACTAAGGCATGAAATTGAAAAAGAGATGCACATGTCTTGTAGGAATGGGGGCAGGGTAGACTTGGTGCCATGATGAGTTGGACGTGAGCCTATAATATGGGGTTTACTTGTGAAAGTGGGCATACTTGGAAGATATGCACCCACATATGTGAGCAGCTTGCATCCTTGATGGATTACACATTGGGGTGTGCTTGGTGGTTAAACCGATGAGAAGCTTGGATGCAGGATCACTTGATACACCACATGAGATGTGAAGGGGATGTGAGGGAGACTTTGAATGCAATGTAGGGCACATTAATATGATTTCTGGCTCAAGAGAGAGTGCATGCAGATTGAGAAGCGGGTGTGCACTTAGACTGGACCAAAAGGGACAATATTAGAAGGATGAGTGGGGTGTAAACCTCTTTAAGAAAATGGATAATGTTGGTGCCATACACTATAAAAGAGAGGTATCACTTGGTACAAGAAATTATTTATCATTCAAGGAATTAAACACAAAGACAAAATTCTAAGATTGGGTACACTTAAAAGCAAAACTGGGTGCACTTGGTAAATAGGTTACATTGGTAGAAGGCTGTGCACTCTTTACTAAGCACACTTAGTGGAATACTGGGTGTACTTGTAGACTATGCACACTTGGCAGTAGGCCAGTCGCACAATAGACAAGGTACAATGTGTAGTAGATTGGGTACACTGTGCAATAGATAGGGTGCATTAGCAGCATGCTGGGAGAACTTCACAGGCAGTCTATAGTCAATAGTTCGGTAGGAATAATTGCGAGGAAGACTGTTCTAGGGGTGCACAAGGTTGGAATGGAAAAGGATCACAAGTTGTATGGAAGTGTTGTGTTTGGAGGCTCTTGCATTGGTTTCCCTTCTATTTTGTAACTAGTTGTCGGTACTTGTTGGGAAACCTCTTCTACATTTTATACCAGTGAATAAATAATTGGTCACTCTTCTTGAGTGTCAAGCCTATCTCTTGTGTATTGCATGGTGGCTTCTGGTTAATGTTCATGAATATGACTTAATTGTAAATTGGATAAGTATCAAACTAAGTAACTGTTGGATAAATTAGTGAGTAAGGTTCGTGGTGATCTAATAGGTTGTATCTCAAAGCGTAGTTATGGGTAGACCTTGAGTGAAGATTTGTTGTCCAGGTGTAGTTGTCACAAGTTGAATAAGTCCTTATGGATGAGACATGCCGGTGTTGCACTCTCCTTCGAGAAGGAAATGAAAAAGTTGGGGAACTTATCCTAGGATCGTGACATGTGGTATTAGAGCAGAAGCCATTTGAAACTTGGTGTTTCCACAGAAACAATCACCACTTTGGTGTAGATCAGATAGGTTGAGGGCGCAACCTTGGTAGAATCTCACACACCCCTTCCTACGTTGGATGAGGCAAAGAGTTTACTTGGTGCACATTGGTAAGAGATTTATTGTAGGTTCAACAATAGTCACTTTGGAAAGGCAATGAAGCACAACAAGGCATCGATGAGGTTCTAGAATGAGGAAAGAGCCTCAAACCATGCAAACAATGTTGATGGACAGATTCCAAAGGTTGTAAGGACTAAGTCCTAACTTGCCACAATAGAGATTATTTTTGGGAAGTTTGTAGAATCCATAAATAATTATGGGTAAAGGTCAAAGTCATTCAAATATAGGATGAATGCACTCAATAGTCTATTCATGGTGCATTGGGGGTGTGCCATGAATCTAATGTGTTGTGCTTGGACACCACAACACTTGTCATATATGTTGAGGAATGGTTAAAGGAGGTGGAAGACTTGGTTAAGTCTATATTCAAAATGGTTGATGAACAATATGACACCATTAACTTGTTGAAGCAAACAATGGCTCATAACATAGTTTGGGCACTATTAAGAATTGAGATTAAAGAATTAGATTCACATGATGCCACTCATGAAGTTAAGTTGTTGGGTAACTTTTATTGGGATGTTGACCAGTAACTTGAACATATGGGTAGAAGCTTATATGAATCGAAAGTGAATGCTACTATGATGTTTCTAAAGGGTATTGTGAAGCTTTGGTGGAGAACTAAGGAAGAAGTCATGGAAATCAAATGCAACATTGTGAAGATAGAAAACTAGGTGGATATGAAAGCATCCTTGAAGGCACAGTTTGGACCTAGAAATCAGTCATGGATCGCAAAAAACCAACTGATGGGACTCAAGCGTGTGTTAAGCCTTCAAATCTACATTAAGTCATACACCAACCTTTTGTTGGAAATTCTCGACATGTCTAAATAAGATCGCTTGTATCATTTTATGAAGGGACTTCAACATTAGGAGTAAACAAATTTATGCAGGCACAACTTACAAGTTCCTATTACATCGATAGTATAATCAGACGTGAAGCAGACAAATTGTTAGAAAATAGGATCATAGAGCAATAAAAATAAACAATAAACATGATGCAAATATTAAAACACATTACAAGCGAGACACCAGTATAATGCGGTTCACCCAAGATGGGCTACGCCCACACATAGATTGTCATCCCTTTATTATTATACCGTCTAGTAAAAGGAATGCATACAACCTGCAGCACAACCACTGTACTTCCTATTCACTCTCTCATAATCTCTCTCACATAATCACAAATATTTTATTTACAATGCTACAATACAATACATAGACGTATTACAATGCTTTCCTTTTATAGGGTAATTATCATGGGAAAATACCACGGGTAACCCAATAGCATGGGCCCATAAATTGTTGGCCAACAGACATCCCAAAAATTTCTTTCGGGGGCTTCTCCCCTGAACCCCCTTTCTTGGGGGCGCTACCCTCGAACCCCTGCTAGCCCCCACACTCCCTAGCTGGGGTAGCAGGGTCCCCCGAACAAACATGGTTGAACAATAACATCTCTAACTTTAGAAGATCAAGATCCACAACCAAAACAAACTAATTGACTATAAAGTAGGTTTGGGTAATAACTTGGAAGATGATGCTTTGGTAGAGAGGTAGGTAGGAAAGAATACGAAATTGATAAAGAAAAAAACCATTTGGGAAGCAGGGAGGTGATGAAAAGACATGATAACTAGATGCATCCAAAGAGAAAAATGAAGGTAACTCACAATTTTATGAAGGAATAAGTGGCCAAGGCTCTTGGGTTGGAGCTTAAGCATGTACAACACTCCTTCAAGAAAGTGAAATTAGAAGAGTAAAATGTTGTTTTCTTGGTCAATGGAGTGTCTTTCAAGCTTCGACCGTGGTAGGGTACTGCATACTTTATACTGGTGCCCAAGGATTACTTTGATGTGGTCATGGAGTAGGAGTTCATGAGGATAGAAAAGGTGGCATTGTTCCCTCACTTGAAATGTTTGGTCATTCTTGGTAATGAAAATACTCACACTTTTCGTACTATGTGAAGGAATTTGGGAACAATAGCGCACATGATTAAAATAATCATGGTTTCTAAAATCAGTCAAGTCAAGCCTTTGGATAGTGGAAAATGTGGGTGTGTGGTTGCAAAAGGAAGGTCACATAGGAGAGATTTGGTGGAAATATTGGTGCAAACTATGAAAAACAATGATCCAAGGTGAACTCAATGGAAGCCTCAATAGAGAACGTATGGGATGCAGATTCAAGAGAGCAACAACCAACATAAATGGAATACGTGTGGATGACAAAAGGAACAACCATAGAAACCATGAACACAATGGACTTGGTGAATGAAGAGTAGTCAAAGGATTGAGACAATGAGCAATGAGCTTGTGAACCTTGGACCAACTCCAAGGAAGAGGGAAAGAGTTCCTTGTTGGACATAATGGCCACACTGAGAGGGGGGGGGGAATCCATGTGAGAGAAATTTAATCCTTTTTACCTTATTTTAATCAATCAGAGTATATCAAACAATATATTACCAATCACATCGTCACATTCATCAACTAAATCAACCATGAGTCATAAGTGCAATAATCACATAAAGAGAGACATAATAATATATGTAATTTTAATCTTTATTTATGGTAATGAAAGACTACAATCTTCTCAATTACAACAAGCACCAACTCTTGTAATAGGACCCAATCTAGTTTTCTTAACTCCAACTAATAAATGGTTGACGAGTCTAATCCTCAAGTGCAAGACTTAGCTTGCATCAATTTTTGCACATGAATATTTGCACATCAACCTCTGATGGCCAACCTCTACTCATCACTCTTTGCTGCTCATCAACACTGTTGTTCAATCACTGCTCATCACTGCTTGGTCATCAATACTGTTCATCACTGCTGGTCAGTCTCTATTCATCACTCTCATACAGTAATCCTCTAGGGCAGTCATGCATCAACATCATCATGTAGTTTGCATCATGTATGAATTATCAAAACATCATCAAGGCGCAAAATGTATCATCATCATCATTTGGTAATGTTAGGATATTTAGACACTTAGGAGTTAGTTAAGATCAACTTGTGTAATATATCAGTTAGGTAAAATTGTGTTTTTTTAGTATGCATTAGCATGCATTTGTAAATATTCTAATCCGACGGTCAAGATATGTTCTAGACAAAGAGTGATCCAATGGTTCAACTTCTCTTAGATCATACCTCCCATTGATCCGTGGCTTAACACCCGGTTGGTCTATGATCTCTATTTAAAGAGCATAGAGGGTCCTTGGCTAGTTGATCGATTATGAGAAGCTCATGTAACTTTATTTCTTTTGCATAATAAATTGCTCCAAGTAGCTATTTGGCTAGGGTCGTGGACTGTTTCCCTCTCGAGGGTTTTAACCACGTGACAAACATCGGTGTGTTGATCTATGATCTATTTGTGTGAAGTGGTTGCTTAAGGTGTTCAGTCTTTTGGGAGTACCCTGTGTAACCGGACATGGTATCAGAGTGTTTATGAAGAGCTGTTTTCGGTTTTGATCAAGATTTGGAATCAGTGTTGCCAAAACTTTGAAAGGGTTTTCGGTTCTAGATTTTGTATGCATTTGTGGCCTATGGAAGCTGTTCCATTACGTCTAGAGCATCGTTTCCATTCAGAAATAGTTTTCGTTTCACCGAAAACCGTTTCCGTTTGTTCCAGAAACACCCATTTCGACAAATCTGAAGGTATAATGTTACAATGACGAATTTGTTTTTTTGTTTTTGTTTTTTTTAAATCTCTCATATTTTATCAATTTTATTAGTAGATCTTTATTGTTTTAGTCTTAGACTGTTGCCTTCCTTGGCTGCGTATGCTCTTTGTCGTACACCTTGCGCGATCGCGGCGAATCAGAAACAGAAAATGATTTTTTTTTTCTTATCTTCTCGGCTACATATGCTTTTTGCCATGCACCTTGTGCGATCACGACAAATAAGAAACAACGAGAAAACTTAAAAAAATAGACTTTTCGGGTAAGCTAACCAAGATCTAACCCATTTGTGTGGAAAAAAGTTTTTTGTTTTTCGTTTTTTTTTGTGATTTATAGAAAAAAAAGGCAAGCACGGAGAAGGAGAGAGAAGAGTTAAAAAAAAGAAGCCCCCTTCATCTTTCTATTATTTTACGTACCTTTTAAATTTAGCTCACTTGGTCGAAAGTTGTTTTATTCCTTAATAAGTCTTGAGTTCAAGTCTTATTAAGCTACTTTTTAGTGCATGCAATTTCTATTTTCAAGTTACTTTATTGTAAAAGTGCATCTCACATAAATAAAATAAAATAAAAAGTGAGTCACTTAAGTCTTTTAATTAATTGCTGCATTATTTAAAAGTAACATTATTGTAAAAGTGAACCTCACTTATTCTACAAAAGTGATTCACTTCAAAACAACTTTATTGTAAAGTGATTATCAAAGGTTGATCTTGGGAAGAGAGGGGTTCTTTTTTTTGGTTGTTCAAGTTAATATCTACCACGTCACTATTGGGGACATCTTCAACATTTTCTTTGATCAAGCATAACTTCATCATCCAGAATCCATTTTCAGTGTTGTTTTTTTTTAAACCGCATATTTTTTCGAGCTCTTTGCAACCAGATAGTTAGTTTCTATTTTTTCAGCCATTATTTTACAGTATGGCCTCCCCTTGTAATATTATACTTACAAGTTTTAACTATTTCTCATGGAAATCTCGTATGGAGGATGTTCTACGAAGTAGGGGATTTTTCAGAATAACCTCATGGAAAGAAACAGAACCCACTGATGATGATAAGAAAATTAAATGGGAAAATAGATGTGACGAAGCTCGTGGATTTATTGGGATGTCAATCTCTACTGATTTGCGATTCCACATATTTGGCATTGATGAACCTGATAAAGCTTGGGAAAAGTTGAAATTTGTGTTTGGTAAACACAATGAAATTCGGGGTCATCAACTTGAGAATGAGTTGCTTTCCTTGAATCCAAATGATTTTTCATGCATTCAAGACTATTTATCTAAGTCTAAAACTCTTAGACTCTTATGTGCATAATGCAATATTAAGACAGAAGACAAACAATGTATTTATCATATTCTTTCCAAACTTGGACTTGCATATTCTATTTTTGTATCTAAATTCTACTCCATAAAAGAATCCTTGACTGTAGCTAGCTATCAAGTGCCTAGTCTTGAATCCTTTTGTGATTCTTTAATTAGAGAGCAAGATAAGCTCATTCATCTTGGAATAATTAACAATGCAGATACATCTGGGAAAGCCTTATTGTCCCAACAGAAAGAAAAGTCCAAGCCTCCCAAGAAATAGAATTTTCGCTATAATAAGCCAAACAACAAGGGTCCCAAACCCTCTCAGTCAGCTCCTTCTTTAAAAAATGACAAAGGATCCAAGCAAAAATGAAAGAATACTGAGCATCATTGCAATTTTTGTGGGAAAGATAATCATGATGAATCTAATTGTTTCAAGAATATGGCAACCTTGGAAGTAGCAATGAAGAAGCACCACATCAGCATAGATTCGTCTTCAGAATCTAACTCTCATGCACATGCACTTTGTGCTTCTGGTTACTCTTATCCTGCATCTTCTTCTTCTACTTTAAATGAATGGCTCATTAATTCTTGAGCATCTTATCATATGGCTAAGGATTAAGCCATATTTTTTACTATGCATAAATGTAACACCAAACAAATATTTGTTGGTGATGATAGATCTCTAAGTGTTGTAGGATCTGAAACAGTTCTAGTAGAAAATGGTCATTTTAGTGATGTACTATGTGTTCCAAAAATTTCATGCAATTTGTTATCAGTCTATCAAATTACTCATTCAGGTGAAGGTAAAACTGTGACGTTTACACCTCACCAAGTTGTAATCAAGGATTTTAAAAATCCTTAAAATGTCCTTAATACTGGAACTGTTGATGATATTACCAGGTTGTACAAATTTAACAACTTTGGGTCATCACCTTTTCCTTCAGTTTTTGTTGCTCATAGTGATAACTTGAGCAAACTTTGGCATGAGCGATTTGGTCACTTAAATTATCGCTCATTGCAACAACTATGTAAAGACAATATGGTGACTGGTCTTTCGATGGTATCTTGCAAGGATGGTGTTTGTTCTGGTTGTGTACTTGAAAATAATCATCGAGACAATTTTGACAAACGTGCCTCTTGGCACGCCTTAGTTCCTTTGGAGCTTGTGCATAGTGACTTGTGTGGTCCTCTTCCATCTGCATCATTTTCTGGTTTCAAATATTTCTTAACTTTCATTGATGACTACTCCAGACGCACTTGGGTTTACTTCCTAAAACTTAAGAGCGAAGTATTCAACATGTTCTTGGCCTACAAGGCCCTTGTTGAAAAACAATCTGGTCATCAAATTATTAAGTTAAGATCTGACAATGAAGGAGAATATGTTAACAACAAGTTCACTACTTTCTGCATTGAACAAGGAATCCGACAGCAGCACACTGTTCCATATACACCACAACAAAATGGTGTAGCTGAACGGAAGAACCGCACTTTAAAAGAAATGGCTAATTGTATGATCCAATCTAAGGGACTAAGTCTTCAATATTGGGCCGAGGCCATAAATTGTGCAAATTACATAGTTAATCACACACCCACTAAAGTTTTACAAGGTATAACACCAGAAGAAGCATGGAGTAAAATTAAATAAGATGTAAATCACTTTTCTGTGTTTGGTTGTGAAGCATGGGCTCACATTCTTGATGAAAAACGGAAAGCATTGCAGCCTAAAAGTGAAAAGTGCATATTTGTTGGATATTCAGAAGATGTAAAAGGTTATAGACTTCTTCAGCCCCATTCACATGATATAATCATTAGAAGAGATGTTAAATTTGATGAAAATCTCTTGGCTTGCGAGCCTACCTTGGAAGGTGTGCCATCTTTGGCTTGCAAGCCTGATTCGGCAATTGTGCCTTCTTCTTCTTCTTCTTCCAACTTCCTTAACAGGTTTTCAACTCTAGTTTCTGATGATGATAGTGAGGATGAAAATCCACCTCTGCCTGCTCATGTTCCTCTAATTGCACCAGCACCAATGCCTCCTTGATGGGTCCGTTCAACATGTGAAGTAGCTGGTGATCTTGCCGGTGATCCTAGAGATCAACGTCGAACACGTTCTCAGTTTCAGCAAGCCTCTTCCCTTTTGGCTCATTTTTTCGAGAATCATGATCCAGAAACTTTTGTAGAAGCTTCAGGAAATACAGATTGGGATGCAGCTATGGATGAAGAATATCGTTCCTTAATGGCAAACGGTACTTAGGATTTTGTTCCTCTTCCAAAAGGAAGAAAACTTGTCAGATGTAAATGGGTCTATAGAACTAAGTATGCATCAGATGGAAGTGTTAAAAGACTTAATGCAAGGTTAGTTGCCAAAGGTTTTTCCCAAGTTGAAAGGATTGACTACAATGAAACCTTTGCCCCTGTAGCAAAAATGAACTCCATCCGCCTTGTTCTTGCCCTTGCAGCCTTACATAACTGGGAAGTCCATCAACTAGATGTCAAGTTTTCCTTCTTACATGGTGATTTACATGAGGAAATTTACATGGAACAACCTCCTGGATATGTTCAGAATAACTTTAGCCTTGTTTGTCTCCTTAAGAAATCCTTATATGGCCTTAAGCAAGCTCTTAGAGCTTGGTATGCCAAAATGGATAGCTTTCTCCTTGACAATGGTTTTTCTAGATGCCATTCTGACCCCAATGTCTACACCAACAAAGTAGGAAACCATCTCATCATACTTGTTCTTTATGTTGATGATCTTATCCTTACTGGTAGTGACGCTAAACTTATAACCCATGTGAAATCCGGTCTTAAGCAAAATTTTGAAATGTCAGACTTAGGACATTTGCATTATTTTCTTGGTCTCCAAGTCTTGCAAACCAAAGACAGAATCTTTCTTTCCTAGTCTAAGTATGCTTGTGACCTTTTTTGTCGCTTCCACATGGAAGATTGTAAACCATCCCCTTCTTCATTCCAGTTTGGAGTGAAACTTTCTACCACTTGTACTTCCCCTGAAGTAGATGCCACCTTGTATCATCAGCTTGTTGGTATTCTTTTATACTTGACTCATTCCTGTCCTAAACTTTCCTTTGCTGTTGGTCGTGTTGCCCGTTATATGCAAACTCCTCATGAAAGTCACTGGAAAGCAACAAAAAGAATACTTTGATATATTCGAGGTACAATTCAGTTTGGGATTCATTACAGTACAGGGGGGAAACATTTGTTGGTTGGTTTTACTGATTCAGATTAGGCCGATGATTCTGATGATCGAAAGTATACTGCAGGTTATGTTTTCAGTCTGGGATCTAGACCTCTCACTTGGGCTTGTAAGAAACAACAAGCTCTTGCTCTTTCTTCAGCAGAAGCAGAATATTGAGCTGCAGTTAATGCTAGTCAGGAAGTTTTATGGCTTCAACAGATCCTTTTAGAATTTGGATTTGAGCAGCAGTAGCCTACTCCACTTTGGTGCGACAATCAAAGTGCCATCAAGTTTGCCAAAGATCTAGTTCTACATCAGCGCAGCAAACACATTGAGCTACACATGCACTTCATCAGAAATCTTGTTCATGATAGTGTTATTGAAGTTCTCTATTGACCTACATATGATCAAGTTGTAGACATCTTCACCGAGTCTCTTACAGAAGCAAAGTTTTCTAAACTTCGGTCTATGTTAGGAGTTCAGGAATGTGTCCTTAAGGGGGGATATGCTCTAATGCCTCCTTCCTTCTCCTAATAGTGTAACTTTTGTAAGTCCTTCAATCCTATCCCAAGTTGTTCTTAAGGGGGGATGTTAGGATATTTAGACACTTAGGAGTTAGTTAAGATCAACTTGTGTAATATATCCGTTAGGTAAAAGTGTGTTTCTTTAGTATGCATTAGTATGCATTTGTAAATATTCTAATCCGACGGTCACAATATGTTCTAGACATAGAGTGATCTGATGGTTCAACTTCTCTTAGATCATACCTACCATTGATCCGTGGCTTAACACCTGATTGGTCTATGATCTCTATTTAAAGATCAAAGAGGGTCCTTGTCTAGTTGATCGATTATGAGAAGTTCATGTAACTTTCTTTCTTTTGCATAATAAATTGCTCCAAGTAGCTATTTGGCTGGGGCCGTGGACTGTTTCCCTCTCGAGGGTTTTAACCATGTGACAAACATCAGTGTGTTGATCTGTGATCTATTTGTGTGAAGCAGTTGCTCAAGGTGTTCAGTCTTTTGGGAGTACCTTGTGTACCCGAATAGGTAAGCATCAAGCAAGCATCATCATATAACAAGGCACCATCGACATCATATCCTTATACAATAATATCATCAAGTGTACATCACTGTATACATCACTACTATTTCATAAGCACCGTATACTGTTTATATTGCATCAACATACCATCACCATAAGGCATAAGTATGCGTACATAATTGTTTCATATTTCACTTTCAATCTTGACTATGCATAGACTGTATGTCAATTCTAGTCATCATCATCCCAGACAATCATGTATGCATTATCATCATAGTATATGCATTATTAGCACCATCATTATGTATGCATTATCAACATGGTGTATGCCATCATTTCATTATGTAAATCTTAATGGATTTACTTCCCACACCACTAAACATACACTATGCATACACTATCAAGCCTGAGTATATACATACCTTGCACCAGTCAAAGATATCATACCTTGGTTATGTATCAAGATACCATTATGGTCAATATTGTTTATTGTTCATAAATTGCTTACACATCACTTGTATGTGCATGTCAACCTCTTACTTGGGCTGTGTAGATTACCTTAAAAAACGATAGTTCTTATGCTTAGTTGCATCATCAAAACGAGGGCAACAATACCCACAACACATGATTTCAAATTGTAAGAGCACATGAATTTGGATTGTTTTTAGGCATGAGTTAGTGCACAACTCAGACCATGTAAGAGACTATGTCAAGCCTTCAAAAACCCCAAGACAAGTCTTGGATTGTCATAAAACTCAAAAGTGTTATGGTGTGAAAATCATCCAACCAAGTGTTGGTATACTGTATTGGCAAAACCCCAAGACAAGTCCAAGATTTGGACTGTCACAAAAGAACAAAAATTAACCTTTCAGTTGCCTCTAAATTCACCTTAGTCACATTCAAACTCTGCTGCAAATTCAGACTACTCCTACCACTGAGTTTTTCTCATTCCATAATCAGTCAACTGCTACTACGAAAGAAAAAGAAATAGGATTACTTTTAACCCTTAACTGCTGCAAACACCAAAAATTCAGGTTACTGTTGTTGCTCCTCCACCCAAGTTTTTCTTCAAGATATTGTTGCTACTTCTCCTTCACAAAATTCCTCAGACCACAGTCAACGAGCTTCCTCATTCATCTTGCCTCAGTCCACTATAGGCTATTGAGCTCACTTCCTCATGTTCGATGAATATATTTGGAGTGAGAGTGACTTGTTTATATGCATATTCAATATGTCCACCTCCTCAAATTAGGGACGACTTATAGGGTTAGGATGTAAAAATCGTTCATTATTATATTTTTTTTTGTCACACATTACTTTGATGGTCAAACCTTACCATGTTAAAGGGTTTTAATGATTCTTTTAAGACATTACCTCTATCAATGCCCCAATAGCTTTAGTCAAGGGATCAAGGATCCTTAGTAAAGGGTGTGCACTTGAACTTAAGATCAATTCATGTGTGTCATGTGTCCACCACAACATCAACAATAAGGGTGTAACAAGCCACAAGAGCTTCATGAAGGACCTAATTAACATGAGACCATCTCCAATCAACACATTATTGTCAACATTCCTTCAAGACCATTAAACCATCAATGGTGTGGGTCCAAAGGCTTCTTTATCAAGCCAAGGGCATCCACAACATGCCAAAGACCATACAAGGTCATCATCATCATAATGGTAGCAAGAATCACATGCAAGGATTCCATAACCCCATTAAGGGTTACAAGTTCATTACAAATAGAAAAAAGGGCCCAATCATGCATTTCTTTAAGCGATAGGGGTACAAGTACCATCGAACTATCAAGTGTGGGTCCAGGGACTTATTCAAGGCTTATTTGACATGCCAAGGGGATTCATGGGCTTCTTCAACCACCTCAAACACATAAGAGGACCTCCAATGGTCAATATCCAACATGCTACCTCCTATGGTGTTGCCAGGCCTTCTCCTAGGGTACCATGACACCATTAGAGAATGAATGACCACATAATGGGTCATTAATGCTTCTACAACCCATCTAGAGATTCTAAATCATCTACAAGGTATTCAACACCATATTTGGGGTCTTCAGCATCATCAACAAGGTGGTGGATCCAATATCCAACCTTGTGGGTAGAAGGACCTTGTCAACTAGATACAATGTGATCGAAAGCACAAACCATCTCTGTAAGGGCTCCAAGGCACTGGATGTGAGGGCACTAGGATCATCCATACTTGTGCAATACAAGAGGGACTTAGTGGCATCAATTACTACTCGTGGGTCCACTGGAAGTCCATATTGGCATCAATGACAATTTCAATCAACAATATCCCCTTTGTCATTGATGACAACAACTCATGCTCCCCCTGCGAGCATGCTCCCCTTTTTTCTTCATCTCTCCCTCTTTAGCATCAATGGAAAAGAGTGTCTGCATATGAAATCACTGATCGCTGATTACTGCTCCCAATGTCAATAAGAACGATCCTATGATCTGTTTGTATGCTTGGAGTAGCCATCCTTTCTCCCTTGAGTTCATCCTCCAACCTTATGAACTCAAGGTGTGCTAAGTTATTTGAGAGACCTTAAGATTGGCTTACCATATGGCAACCATCCTCCTTGCACTGATCAATCTCTCCTATATGTAACTGTTCGGCCTTCTTCATCCATACTTGCTTCTTGGCATATGTCCTTTTAGCATTTGTTCCTTCATCTGTATTGGCATCCCTTGTCGAGATGTATGTGAAACTTCTCATGGGTTGTTTATGTGTACCCCAATAGTCTTAATATTTGTGCCCAAAGCCACTACATCTATAACATATCATCGTAGAACAATATGAACTTGCATGTAAAACACCCGACTGAGCTGTTGGAAATTCCAACACTTCTTTGATCAACTTCATTTCTCCATTCCTAAGAGTGTCCCTGATTGTAGGCCTTTGTCTTTTGATCTTCAAATCTTCTTGCATTGGCCTTCTTCCAAGGTTCATTGTTTCTTCTTGTTGATGTGTATGAAGGAATCCTCCTTGGCTGACTTCTTTGACCAACACATTCTTGAGCTTTATGACCAAACCCACTGCAGGTGTAGCATATCAATGTGTCCATCTTGGTTACATGTCCAACATCTAACTTTTTTATTTGGGCTTCCATCACTTCTTCTTCCATAGAGTCTACAATCCATAGCCTTATGACCAAAGTTAGAACAAAAATAATAATAACCACTAAATCCACTTTCATACCTGGTACTTTCATTCCATCTTGGAGTTGTTTCTTTTCTGAGCTTGCTTTGAGGAATGGAAGTAACTCCTTGTTGCATTTTTGAACTTTCAAAGTCCTTGTTGTCATGTGCAGGTGCATGTGGAGAAGCTTTGGATGTTGATGGAATTGCTTCTGGAGTCTTTGGAGACCAAGTGTCATCTTCATATTTTTGTTTCTCCTTCTTGTAACCAAGACCGGTCTTGTCACATGGATATATTTGGCGATCCAAGATCTTATCTAGGACAAGTGAACAATACTTAAACTTGACAAATGCATCATTATTTTCACCTTTCTTCCTGAGACCTACTACCTCCATTTCCAACCTTTGGATTGTCTGCTCCTTTTCTTCCATCTGATTCTTCAAGATTTCTTCTATCCTCTTGGTTCCTCCAATTGATTCTTCAAATCATGATTGACCTCTCTAGTTTATTTAATCTCTTTTCAGCCTTCACCAACCTCTTCTTATTATTCCTTTTGATTGATCAATTCAGTCTTTAGTCATTCAACTTCAGCATCATTGTCTTCCAACTGGTCCCACAACTCTTTATCCTTGTGTTTGAGCTTCACAAGCAATACTCTCATTGTCATGGTCTTCTGTTGATATTCATTCAAAGAGTCCAATATTTTCTTTCTGAATTCTGTGAATTCACTATGGTTCATATTTACTGCGTTCAAGACCCAATTTGCTCTGAGATCCATATTTATGAAAGTGAGATGTAACTCACATGTAGCCTTTGATAGCCCTTATTCATCCTCTACAAGAACCTTCTCAATTTCATCACATAAGCTATCATTACAGTCAAAAGAATCCATACCTTTACTGGAGTCCACTTCTTGCTTTTCTTCTTCTTAATTGACCTCTTCCAGGGGCATGTCTTCTGATTCCTAATCTGTCTTTTCAGTGTTTGGTCTTTCCCTTTAATACTCGCTTTCCAACTTGAGCCATAGGTCTTTGGCTAAAGTGTACTCCCCTACACTTTCCTTCAATGAGCTGGGAAGTCCATCCATGAGGAACTTCAAGGCCATAGCATTGTCCTTCTTTTCTACCATTTGTGCAGCTGAGTTGAACTCCTTATTTGATGGAGCAGGTGGATTGATCACAATCTCCCAAACACCAAACTTCTTCAGATATGCCTTCATTTTGATCTTCTAATCGAAATAGTCTGTAATATCAAGTATATGCACATAAGTGCTTCACGACTCTACTTTTTCTTCCATTGTGTCTCCATAGATCTTCAAGGATTGTGATGAAGACCTGCTCTAATACCAATTGTTGGACACAATGACCACACTAAGAGGGGGGGTGAATCAATGTGAGAGAAACTTAAACCTTTTCCCCTTATTTTAATCAATCATAGTATATCAAGCATTATATTACCAATCACATCATCACATTCATCAGCTAAATCAACCATGAGTCATAAGTGCAATAATTACATCAAGAGAGACACAATAATATATGCAATTTTAATCTTTATTTATGGTAATGGAAGACTACAATCTTCTCGATTACAATTAGAACCAACTGATGAAAAGAGCACCAACTCTTGTAACATTACCCAACTTGGTTTTCTTAGCTCCAACTAAGAAATGGTTGAGGAGTCCAATCCTCAAGTGCAAGACTTAGATTGCATCAATTTCTTCTCATGTATCTTTGCACATCAACCTCTGCTAGTCAACCTATGCTCATCACTCTTTGTTGCTCATCAACACTGTTGGTCCAACACTGTTGGTCAATCACTGCTCATCACTACTTGGTCATCAATACTGTTCATCACTGTTGGTCAGTCTCTGTTCATCACTCTCATACAACAATCCTCTAGGGCAGTCATGCATCAACATCATCATGTAGATGTAGCTTGCATCATTTATGCATTATGAAAACATCATCAAGGTGCACAAGGTATCACCAATAATGTATCGTCATCATCATGTGGTAAGCATCAAGCATGCATCATCATATAACTAGACACCATCGACATCATATCCTCATATAGTACTATCATCAAGTATACATCACTACTGTTTCATAACCACTGTATACTATTTACATTGC
Organism: Pseudotsuga menziesii; assembly: GCA_001517045.1. Lineage (NCBI taxonomy): Eukaryota > Viridiplantae > Streptophyta > Pinopsida > Pinales > Pinaceae > Pseudotsuga > Pseudotsuga menziesii. Next base: position 72,570 of record LPNX010444717.1, read on the forward strand.
ATCAACATACCATCACCATAAGGCATAAGTATGCGTACATCACTGTTTCATATTTCACTTTCAATCTTGACTGTGCATATACTGTATGCCAATTATAGTCATCATCATCCTAGGCAGTCATGTATGCATTATCATCATAGTATATGCATCATTAGCATCATATTATGTATGCATTATCAACATGGTGTATGTCATCATTTCATCATGTAAATCTTAATGGATTTACTTCCCACAACACTAAACATACACTGTGCATACACTATCAAGCCTGAATATATACATACCTTGCACTAGTCAAAGATATCATACCTTGGCTGTGTATCAAGATACCATTGTGGTCAATACTATTTATTGTTCATAAATTGATCACACATCAGTTGTTTATGCATGTCAACCTCTTACTTGGGTTGTGTAGATTACCTAAAAGATGGTTCTTATGCTTAGTTGCATCATCAAAACGAGGGTAGAAATATCCACAAATCAGACCATTGTAATGCACATGATTTTAGATTGTAATAGCACATGAATTTGAACTGTTTTTAGGCATGAGTCAATGCACAACTCGGACCGTGTAAAATACTATGTCAAGCCTTCAAAAACCCCAGGTCAAGTCTTGGATTGTCATAAAACTCGAGACTGTTGTGGTGTGAAAATCCTCCAATCAAGTGTTGGTATACTATATTGGAAAAACCCCATGACAAGTCCAAGATTTGGACTATCACAAAAGAATAAAAAATTAACCTTTCAGCTGCCTCCGAATTCACCTTAGTCACCTTCATACTCTGTTGCAAATTTGGATTGCTCCTACCACCCAGTTTTCCTACAGTCCATACTCAGTCAACTGCTACTGCAAAAAAAAAAATAGGATTGTTTTTAACCCTTGACTTTTGCTAAAAAAACACCAAAAATTCAAGTTACTGCTGCTGCTCCTCCACCCGAGTTTTTCTTCAAGACACTGTTGCTACATCTCCTTCACGAAATTCCTCAGACCACAGTTAGCGAGCTTCGTTATTCATCTTGCCTCAGTCCACTATAGGATAGCAAGCTCACTTCCTCATCTTCGTTAAATATATTTGGAGTGAGAGTGCCTTGTTTATATACACATTCAATATGTCCACCTCCTCAAATTAGGGCCGACTTATAGGGTTAGAATGTAAAAAGCATTCATTTTTTTTTTTGTCACACATTCCTTTTAGGGTCAAACCTTACCATGTGCAAGTGTTTCAATGATTCTTTCAAGACATTACCTCTATCAATTCCCCAATAGACTTTTTACCATAAGAGGGTCCAAGGACCCTTAGTCAAGGTTGTGTACATGGCCTTAAGATCAATGCATGTGTGCCATGTTTCCACCACATGATCAACACCAAGGGTGTAACAAGCCACAAGGGATTCATAAAAAACTAATTAACATGAGACCATCTCCAATCAACACATCATCTTCAACATTCCTTCAAGACCATTAAACCACCAAGTTTGTGTTTCCAAAGGCTTCTTCAAGGGCTTCTTTATCAAGTCAAGGGCATCCATAACATGTCAAATACTATACAAGGTCATCATCATCATAATGGTTACAAGAATCACATGTAAGGATTCCATGACCCCATCAAGGTTTACAAGGTCATTACCAATAGTACAAAGGGCCCAATCATGTATTTCTTCAAGTGATAGGGGTACAAGTGTTAGGATTATTATTCCTCCCTTGGTCAAATGTCTATTAGATTAATTTAGCCTAACATAGGAAAATTAATTAATTATTTGGGTCCACTCGCACAATTGGGTGCACTTGGCCTAATGGGGCCACATGTACCAGTCACTAGAGTGTGGGAAACAATTCTAGAGGTTAACTGCCACTTACTGCATGTGCATGCATCAGTTTGGGTGCCTCCTAGACCAATCCCTACATTTCAGGAGCCACTGGGATTCCTGGCACCAACCTACATCAGTTAGTTAGAGTTAGTACTAGTTAGTCTTAGTTAGCCCCCAATTACTTTCAGTTAGTTCACAATCAGTTAGCTAGCACTAGCTATGCATGGCTAATGCATGGATGCATGTGGAGTAGGCGCCTTTGCCCACCTACCACACTCAATTCCACTGAGTTAACTAGCTATTACTGATTGATTGAGTTGGTTGGACATCTGGGAGTTGATCTGTTGGACTTCAATATTGATTGAGACACCATGGGTTAGATGGTCAGTTAGATATAGTTAGATCCGTGGATAGATTTGAATGCATCCCTAATTGATTTGAATTCTTTTCCTATGTAAACTATTGTAACATTAGATTTAATTATTGTGAATGATACTGTAAATTCCTGAGCAATACTCCTCTGTTTCCTATGTGGTTTGTTTTGTTCAATTTGTATCTTCATTCTCCATTTACTACAAACATTATTAGAACTACCTGCTTGAAGATCTAAATGGCATTCAAATTCTAATATGGTATCAGAGCCTTCTTAGGCATGTCTCATGCTTATTTCTCCCCATCGAACATCAATAGCATTTGGGTTTCCACAGAAGTCCCCTATGATGATTTGCTAGCTCTAAATTTATTTAGAGCAATGGAGAGGGTGTGAAGGACCCTGAAAACATGTTCATGTTGAGAGGAAAAACATGCTTCTAACAGTTCAAATGTTTTAATGTATTTTGCAGTGAAAATTGACAGGTGCTACGTAGCTTGTGTGAATTTTTGTGATATTTCAGCTAGAGCAATTATGAGTTCTCAATCTCCTACACCTCGGATCCTTACAACTTCCAATTATTTATATTGGAGGATTGATATGCATCTAGACTTGCGCCAACATGGCTACCTCAGGATAATACAAGGAAGGGAGGCATAGCCTCATCAACCAGTTGAAAAGAACAAGTTCTTGAACCTTTGTGATGAAACGTTTAGGTACTTATGCACTCATATATCTAGAGATCTCCTCTTCCACCTAGAAGACTTAAAGACCCCCAAAGAAGCCTGGGAGAAGCTTGAGAGCTTGTTTAACAAACAATATGAGCTTCGGGGACACATTCTGGACAATGAGTTGGTATCTTTACATCCCAGCAGTTTCGAGACTATTGAGCAATTCTTTACTAAATTCAAGTCTCCTACACTTCAATGCAGAATAGAACGGAAGGATGAGCAAAATTTCCTCTCCATACTCAACAAACTAGGCCTTGAGTATTATGTATTTTTTTCTATATTTCATTCCAATCGGGATGGCTTCCCCGATTGGAAAATTCCTTCATTAGATTTTTTTCCGAGTCCTTAATCAAGGAGCAAGACAAGTTGATTCGAATGGGAGTCATCAAGACCTCCAAATATCAATCTCTCCTAGTTAGTGACTCTTACAAAGCGCAAGCCAAGGGGAAATCAAAGAAGAAGGAGCCAAAAGCAGCTGATTTGAATCCTAAACAAAATCATCAAACTTCCGAAGGGGCCTCCGGCTCTAAGAAAAAGAATTTTGAAAAGAAGTTATGTCCTTATTGTGAAAAGGGGTACCATCTTGAAGATAATTGTATGAGGAAGCAACTTGATGAAATGTTAGCTCTTCTCAAGCAGCATAACATTAATCCTCCAAGAGCAAAGAAGCTTGATGAAGAACCACAGACAGAAGATGATGAAAGGTGCAATGCTTTGAAAGCTATCCTTACACAGTCTACAACATACATAATTGATTCTGGAGCTTCCAATCACATGGCTGCTTCCAAATAATCCTTCTCTACCCTTTCACTGTCAAAGGGGCCTAACATTCACATGGGAGATGATTCCCAAATTCTAGCATAAGGAAGGGGCTTAGTCAAAGTGAAGCATGGTGAGTTAAAAAATGTCCTGTATGTTCCCTCCCTTGCTGCTAACTTGTTGTTTGTTTATCAGATGAGTCATACAAGCTCTCCCAAGAGAGTTACATTCGATTCAGAAACAATTGAGATTACGAAATAAGCCACTGGACAACTTGTAGCGAAAGGTATTGCAAATCACTCTACCAAAGCTTATGAGTTCTCACATTTATTACCTATCTCTCCTCCTACAACTTTATTGTCTCATGCTAACAACACTAGGAATATTTGGCATGAGAGATTCGTCCATCTCAATTTCCAATATCTGCAGCAACTCCACAATGATAAAATGGTTGAAGGTTTTCCCTCCATCCAAACTTCCAATGGAGTATGTGCTGGTTGCTTGGTAAGTAAGCATCCATAAACGAAGTATGATGTTGGGAAGGAACATAGAGCTTCCTCTATACTTGATTTGATACATAGTGATGTAGCGGGACCTATGCCCATAAAATCCATTAATGGTTGCAGGTACTTCCTCACCTTTATTGATGATTGTTCTAGGTACTACTGGATCTAATTCATGAAACAAATATCAAATTTTTTTGAGACTTTCAAAGTTTTTAAGGCTATGGTTGAGAACAGTTTCAATAAGAAGATCAAGTCAATAATATCTGATAAAGGAGGAGAGTACATCAAAGGATATTTCTATAGTTTCTGTGAATCAGAGGGGAATCGAATGGAACACTAAGTTCTGTGCACACCACAACAGAACAGTGTGGCTGAGAGGAAGAACAGATCACTGAAAGAGATGGAAACATGCCTTCTCCATGCCAAACATCTACCTCCTTCTCTTTGGGCTGAAGCAGTAAACTATGCTTCGTACTTATAGAATAGGGTGCCCTGCAAGTTAGTGGTTAGGGTCACTCCATTCGAAGCACTGCATGGGTATAAGCCCATTATCTCTCATATGAGAGTTTTTGGTTCCAAAGCGTAGGCCAGAATACCACATGACAAGAGGAAGGCCTTCCAAGCACAAAGTAGCAAATGCATTTTGTTGGGATATGCAGAATATGCAAAAGCTTACAAACTAATGCAGGTTTCAACTAGAAGATGGTTCATTGAAAGAAGTGTCCAGTTCGAAGAAGACCAGTTGTGTGACACACCTCCAGCAGCACATGAAGGTACAACTATTTCTCCACCTATTTTTGATGATGATGATGTGCTACAGGTTTCAGATTCAGATGAAGAAGATCACATTCAACATGATCATGTTATTAAGACTGAATGTTAAGAGATTCTAGATCCAGATCCAGTACCCATTCCTAATAAGAAGCCTAAACCCAGATGGGCTCAAAAGCTTCTTCATGCAGCTGGAAGTGGTCCTGGAGATCCAAAAGACAAAAGAAGAACAAGGTCCCAGTATCAGAATGAGCATGTTGCACCATCTCTCACAGAATCGCTCTCTACAATATGGTGCAACAAAATTCCAGGTCGGTGCTACTTGATTATGGAAAATGGTTAGCTACATGGCCCATAGAAGCAGAAATTTGATCATTCCCTACCTTCACCATCCAAAAGAGACAAACATAGTCATCAGTTCAAAAGTGCATTGAGAGGTCCATTGATGGACCATGTTGCTGCATAGAGCTGCAAATTTGCAGTAGTGTTTTTGCTCAAGATATTTTTCTAAGGAGGAATCTTGTTTCTTCTAAATATAGCTTGCAGTTTTCTATTTCCTGCTTATTTCGAGGGGGGGGTTTTCCCATGAGGTTTTCCCATGTTTCCTCAGTTGTATTAAGCAACATTTTTTACTATCTTTTAGATTGTATTTGGGTGACCTATGGTCTTGTTACCAGGGCCCACAGTTGTCCAAATTAGGATTTAGGGGGGATGTTAGGATTATTAATCCTCCCTTGGTCAAATGTCTATTAGATTAATTTAGCCTAACTTAGGAACCTTAATTAATTATTTGGGTCCACTAGTACAATTGGGTCCACTTGGCCTAATGGGGCCACATGTACCAGTCACTAGAGTGTGGGGAACACTGCTAGAGGTTAACTGCCACTTAATGCATGTGCATGCATAAGTTTGGGCACCTCCTAGATCAATCCCTACACTTTAGGATCCATTGGGAGTACCGACACCAACCTACATCAGTTAGTTGGAGTTAGTACTAGTTAGTCTTAGTTAGCCCCCAATTACTTTTAGTTAGTTCACAATCAGTTAGCTAGCACTAGCTATGCATGGCTAATGCATGGTTGCATGTGGAGTAGGTGCCTTTTCCCACCTACCACACTCAGTTGCACTGATTTAACTAGATATTACTGATTTATTGAGTTGGTTGGACATCTGGGAGTTGATCTATTGGACTTCGATATTGATTGAGACACCATGAGTTAGATGGTTAGTTAGATACAATTAGATCTAGTGGATAGATTCGAATCCATCCCTAATTGATTAGGATTATTTTCCTATATAAACTATTATAACACCGGATTTAATTATTGTGAATGATACTGTAAATTCCCAAGCAATACTCATCCGTTTCCTGTGTGGTTTGTTTTTTTTAGTTTCTATCTTCATTCTCCATTTATTGCAAACATTATTAGAACTATCTGCTTGAAGATATAAATGGCATTCAAATTCTGATAACAAGGACCATAAAACCATCAAGTGTGGGTCCAAGGACTTCTTCAAGGGTTCTTCATGAAGCAAGAGGCTTCTTTGATATACCAACGAGATTCATGGGCTTCTTCAACCACCTTAACACACAAGAGGACCTCCATGGGTCAAGATCCAACATACTACCTGTTGTGGGGTTTCCAGGCCTTCTCCTAGGGTACCATGACACAATTAGAGCATGCTGACCACAGAATGGGTCATTAATGTGTCTCCAACCCATAAGGGCTTCTCCATCATCTACAAGGAATTCAACACCATCTCTAGTGTCTTCAACATCATCAACAAGGTGGTGGCTCCAAGATCCAACCTTGTGGGTATAAGGAACTTTTCAAATGGACACAAGGTGCTTAAAAGCACAAAACATCTTTGTAAGGTCTCCAAGACACTAGATGTGAGGGTACTGGGATCATCCATACATGTGCACTGAAAGAGGGACTTGGTGGCATCAATGACTACCTGTGGGGCCACTGTAATTCCATGTTGGCATCAATGCCAATTTCAATCAACATTCCTTAGGAATGATTGGAGAGGAGGACAAGTGGGACGATCCATAAGTCATGAGTTTGTGGGATGAAGTTGGTAGTGGCATTGAGATAAATTTTCCTCTCTTGTTGTACTTGAGCAAGAAGTAGAGCAACCTTGAGATAAAACCACATGAGATAGAGATGGGATGGAAAGTTGATCCATTTAGAGGTAGTGGCCACGATGGATGCTTACCCACTACATTCCACTAGAGAATCCAGAAGGAAAAATTCTATTTAGGAGAAGGAACTGAGCTAAGAAAGAGGCACCATGGTTATGGTTCAACTCCCCCCCCCCCCCCCCCCCCCAAAAAAAAAGAAAAAAGAAAAAAAGAAAGATGCGTTGAGGCACATGTTCAACAATAGTTTTTACAGCTATGGGAGATGGAGGCAAGCCAGATTGAAGATGGGAGTACGTATGAATTATGTGATGAGACTTCATGATATATTGGGGTTTTTAAGTTGTGAAAGCAACTTGGTGGTAAAAAATAAAGTGCAAGAAGCATGTAGGAAAGGGTTGATCAAGAGTACCTTGGTTCGAGGGACTTGTGATAGAAGCATTTCATGAGATGGGTGTAAAGTTAGATTAGATACCCAACTTTCCTAGACATGAAGGCATAGTGCAACTGAGCATGAGGGGATTGAGCTAAGGGAAAAAATGAGACGACTCTTAGAAGGCATGACAAGTGGATGAATAAGTATGAAAGAGAATACCTAAGGATAATAAGTTCTTGAGCACTTGGGTGGCCTTGGAGAGAATGTTTCTTGGTGCTACAACATATGTTAGCAGCGTTGGACATATGCTTTGGATGAACTCAAGAAAAAGCATGTGAGTATATGCTTTGAAGGTTTGAGATAGGAAAGCGGTGTAGAAACATCAATTTGGGTGAAGGCAGTATGGTAGAAGCTAATGTGGGAAAAAATATTACAACTAGATGGAGGTTGCCAAGGACAAAAATGACTTCAAGTGGGGGAGAATGTCAAGCCTTTGGCACGAGTTCCTCATGGGTTCTCTTGTTCATGATATGATGATAGATGGTTGGGAAACATGGTGTGACTTGGGAACATAGTTGGGTGCATCTCAAGGGAAACTTGATGCATTCGATGTGTGTTGTGCAGCCTTGTGGTAGTAAGGCATTCCAACGACAAGAAATTACCTAAGGCCTGACAAAGATATGCAAGTATCTTAGATGCATGAGTGAAAAATAAGATTGCTGCCACAGTGAGTTGGATGTGAACCCAAGGTTCCCATAATATTAGTTTTCTTTATGAACTTGAGAATACTTGGAAGAGGTGCTCCCATACATGTGGAAAACTTGCAGACTGAGTAAACAATAAATTGGGATGTGCTTGGTGGGCACACCCATAAGAATCTTGGACATGGGCTCACTTGATGCACCAAATAAGCTGTGAATGGGATATGAGGGAGATTTTGGGTGTAAGGAATGGAATGTAGAGATGATTTTGGGATCAAGAGAGAGTACAAGAGGACTAGGCAACATGCATGCACATCAAGTAGCAAAAAAGGGACCATATTAGAAGGATGAGTGGGGGTGAACACCTCCTTAAGACAAGGGAGAAGGTTGGTGCCACACACTATAAGAGAGAGGTCACCTTTGGCATAAGAAATCATTCATCATTCAAGGAATTCAAAACAAAGAGAAGAATTGAATGCACTTGGTAAAAGGGCCACATTTGAAGAATGATGCACACTCTTTATTGAGCATAATCAGTGGCAGAATGGGAACACTTGGTAGCATGATGGGTGTGCAACAGATAGGATACACTACAAAAAATAATGGGTACACTTTGTTGCAGACTGGGTGCACTAGAAGCAGTTTGGGTGCACTTTGCAAACATTGTATAGTTAGTATTTTGATAGGTAGAATTGTGAGGAAGACAATTATGGCTATGCATGGAGTCATAGAAACAAGGGATTGCAGGTGGTAGGGAAGTCTTGAGTTTGGAGGATCTTTCCTTGGTTTCCTTTTTATTATCTAATCGGTTGTCTATAGTTTCTAGGAACACTCTTGTACATTGTATACTATTGAATAAAGACTTGGGCACTCTTCTTGATCATTGCGCCTATCTCTTGTGTAATATATTGTGGTTTCTTGTTAATGTTCATGAATAAGACTTAACTATAAGATTGGATAAGAGTTGAACTAAGTAATTGTTGGATAAGTAAGTGAGTAAGGATTGCGGTGATCTAATAGCTTGTATCTCAAGGCATAGTTATGAGCATACCTTTAGTGAAGAGGCATAGTCTAAGCGCAATAGTCACAAGCTGGCTAATCCCTTGTAGACAAGACACATTGGTGCCGCACACTCCTTGGAGACAGAAACAAAAAAGTTGGGGCACTTCTTCTAGGGTCATGGCACCCTGGATGCATATCAAGTTATTTCAAATGATGAAATAACACATGATGTGGGGCATCATGTACACAAATGTGGCACTAATTTATGAAAAATATATTTGATGAAATTTAGTTCTCCATCATTTTTTTTTATAGTGTATTTAAATTGTGTATTTTATTTCTGATCCCTAAAAAATTAATCCATTTTGTAGATTATTTTTGGTTGAAAAAGATGATATCACATATGATATCACTACAATTGGAATACATTCACTATATTAAGTGTTAACTGCACTTACAATAACCTCTACTTAGTGCAAAAAGAGATAATCCTATGTTAGCCAACATAGAAAAAAAGGCATATGCGTTAGGAGGTATGAATTAATGTGTTAGGGGATAAATGTTAGTGTGTGATAAGGTTAGTGTGTCTGTAGGGATGAGTAATTAGAGTATTATAGGGTGTGTATTAGTGCATTATAATAATGATAGTTTGTTATGGTGAATGGCTTAGTGGTTATGCGAGTTGGGGAAAATGGTTTAGTTTTTCAAGTGGTATAAGTTTTTTTTTTTGGTAAATAAAAACTATATTACTTATTAAAGACCAAATACATATCCCTTTATCAGAGATTCAGAGTCTCAACATCTATTTCTCTTTCCATCAATACATATGTTAGATTTTTAACATTAAGCTAGCATTATATTAGGATCCTTGACTGAGAGAATAACAAGCACAACAATCAAACACAAGAGACAATGAACATAGTGTTTTTCCTTGGGGAAACCATAAATGGAGAAAACCCCACAACTTCCTTAGAGATAGAATCAACACCAAAAGTAAAACCCCAAAATAGTAAGATGATCTCCCGATAGCAGTGACGTCTTTCTTCCCAGCCCCAATGTCTTCTTCTTCCTCAGCTATGCACTACAACCGAGTGTGAGTGAGTGTGTTATAAATAGAGAGGCTAGCTCTCTATTTATACTAATTCCCGACTTGACAAAACCCTACTAGGGACGACTTCTCTAGGAGATTCTAATAACCCTAGTGCCCCAGAACTGCGGGGACTTTAACCCTTGACCAATAGGAGGGTTACCCACAATGACTTGACATGACTTGTTTACATTATAGAAACTCTCGATAGGAACATCAGGGCATGACATGACTCAAGTACATTACAGACACATCCTGGAATAAACATCGGGTTACAATACATAAGAAATACAAGCCTAATACATTTTGAATTTACAATTACATCAACACTCCCTCTTAATTAGGAAGGTATTCTCTCGACACAATTTATCAGCATAAGTATTCTTCTCTGTATCATCTGGATCATCATCGGGTCCTCGTAATTTTCAAGTCATCTTCATCTTCAAGTCATATTCATCACCGGATCTGGATCATCACTCGATCTGGATCATCATCACTGGATCTAGATCATCTCTCGATTTAGATCATCATCACTAGATCTGGATCATCACTTGATTTGGATCATCATTGGAAATCATCACTGGATCTGGATCATCACTCGATCTGGATCATCGCTGCTGGATCATCATCACTAGATCATCACGGGTGCTATCTCATGATTCTTCTCGTCACAGGAAGTTCTACAGAGCCAGCCCTTTTTCATGCTGGTTGTAGGCCTAGCCTCCATGTAGGTCCTCTTCAACACTTATATTTGACCCTAAGTCAGAATGGCCCACCCAACACTTACATCTGACCATGAGAGGAACACATCCAACACCATGTCAAAAAGGCATGCCCAACACTCACATCTGACCATGATAGGAACCAATCCAGTCATGTCAGAAACGCCCAACACTCACATTCACCAGCATGATAGGACACGACTACTATCATCTATGAAAAGGATCAACACTTACAACCACCAGCATGATAGGACACAACTACTATCATCTGTGGAAAGGCACATCACTCACATCCACCAGCATGGTAGGACACACCTACTACCATCTGTGGAAAGGCACAACACTTACAATCACCAACATGGTAGGACACACCTACTACCATTTGTGAAAAGGCACAGCACTCACATCCACTAGCATTATAGGACACACCTACTATTATCTATGGAAAGGCTAGCACTCACATCCACTAGCATGATAGGACACACCTACTATCATCTGTGGAAAGGCTCTACACTTACATCTGATCATGTGGGAACCAATCCCTAAATCACATTAGAATGGCTCTCAGTCCCAGACTGAGGATTCCTGGTAACTGACCAGATGCCTCCATTCAAAGAATGGCAGTAGCCCTTATATCTGACTCTAAGTCAGAATGGCTAGCACTCACATCTGACATGGAAGGAACCAATCCTCTCACCATGATAGAATGGCAATAACCCTTATATCTGATCAAGTGGGAACACATCCCTCAATCACATCAGAATGGCCATGCATTCACATATGATCATGTGAGAACACATCTCATAGTCATATCAGAATGGCCCTCAGTCCTAGATCGAGTATTCCTGGTAACTGACCAGGCACCTCCATTCCAAGAATGGAAATAGCCCTTATATTTTATCATGTAGGAACCAATCCTACAGTCATATCAGAATGGATCAGCACTCATATTTGACATGGAAGGAACCAATCCTCTCACCATGATAGAATGGCTCAGCCCTTACATCTAACTATGGAAGGAACCAATCCTCTCACCATGTTAGAATGGCTCACAGACTCATCACTTCCCTTTGGAAGGAACCTCAATCTGGAGAACACCAAGCTTCTCCCTGAATTACTCAAACTTCACTCTAGCCAATGGCTTCGTCAACATATCAGCTATCTGTTCATCCGTCGTAACATACTGGAGCTTCACTACTCCCCTCTGCACCATATCCTTGATATAGTGATACTTGATCTTGATATGCTTTGACTTGTCATGGAACATCGGGTTCTCCGACAACTTCACACAACTCTGGTTGTCGCAATATATACAAGTAGCATCCAACTGGAGATCAAATAAATTAGATAGTAGCTTCCTTAGCTATACTGCCTCACAACTAGCTGAACAAGCTGCGACATACTCTGCTTCAGCTGTACTTAGTGCCACACAGGCTTGCTTCCTGCTAAACCAAGAGATCACACTTGATCCCATACTGAAGCAACACCCTGAAGTGCTCTTCCTATCGATGGCACTACCTACCCAATCTGAATCAACATAACCCTCCAGGTTAATCTTTTGATTCGCCTCATACTTGAGGCCATAATCAATTGTACCCCTTAGGTACCTCAGAATATGCTTTGCAGCAATCAAGTGAACATGTCTCGGATCTGTTAGGAACTGGCTCAAGGTGTTCACAACAAAGCAAATATATGGTCTCATGTTCATCAGGTACATCAAGGACCCAATCATTTGATAATACATCGTAGAATCAACCGCTTCAGATGAAGCATCACTCAATAGCTTCAGGTTTGATGCCATAGTTGTGGTCATGGCCTTGCAGTCCATCATCCCAAACCTCTTCAGTATCTCTACTGCATACTTCCCTTGTCTAAGGAATATTCCATCCGAATTCTGCCAAACCTCCATGCCTAGAAAATAATGCATCATACCCAAGTCCTTCATTTCGAACTCGACAGCAAGCTTCCTCTTCGTATCAACAATCAACCCATCCATACCTGTTACAAACAGATCATCTACATACAGTAGGAGCATCACTAGGTTGCCATCTTCAACCTTGTAGTAAGGGTTGGAATCTACTTTACTCTTGGTAAAGCCCAACCTAGATAGAAAGCTGTCAATTCTGCCATACCATGTCCTGGGTGCCTGTTTCAAACCGTACAGGGATTTCTTCAATCTACATACATGAGACTCCTTGTAATGTGTCTCAAAACCGAGTGGCTGCTCCACATACACTTCTTCTTCTACTACACCATTCAAGAAAGCAGTCTTGACATCCATTTGGTGTATCTTCCATTTCATCACTGCATCTAGAGCAAGTACTCATTTGATGGAAGTGTATCTGGCTACAAGTGCAAAATTTCTTCATAATCTATTCCTTCTTTCTGGGAGAAACCACGAGTAACAAATATTGCTTTATATTTTTCAATGCTACCATCTGCAGCATTCTTGATCTTGTAGATCCATTTGTAAGTTATGACAGACTTCCCTTCGGGTATTGGGACAACATCCCAAAAATTGTTCTTCATGATCGATTGATACTCTTTGATCATAGCATCCTTCCATTCTTTTTGTTCTACTGCTTCTTCATAATTGGAAGGTTCTTTATCGATGAAATCACATAATAAAGCTACATATCCAGAGTAGGATCCGGTCCTCTTTCTTTCTCTACGATTCTCTTCTGGAGCCCCATACCTTTCCACACCTTGGATAGCTTCTCGTACCCAAGTAGGTTTCCTCTTGTGAGGATTCTTCTCTTGAGGTGGATCTACAGGTTCTTGAGGTTCTTTAAATTCTTGATCTTCTTCTTGAGTTTCTTCATTCATGGTTGTATCATGAATCCTGGGTGCTTATGTTTCTTCAGGTTCTTCAGCAGGTCTCTTTCTGGATTTGTTGTAAGCTAAGTCTTTATCAAATGTCACATCCCTGCTGATGTCAATCTTCTTGAATCCTGGGAAGTATATTCTGCAAGACTTCGAGCTTTCAAAGTATCCCACAAATATACCCTTCTTTCCTGAAGGATTTAATTTTGTCCTTTTCTCTTTTGGAATGTGTATGTACACTGGACAACCGAATATTTTGAGATGGATGACTTCTGGTTTCTTGCTGGAAAAGACTTCTTCAGGTGTCTTGTTTTTGAGTACTCTATGTGGAGTACGGTCTTGTACATACACCACTGTTCTGGCAGCTTCTGCCCATAGATGCATAGGAAGATCTTGATCATGAAGGATTGTTGTTGCAGCTTCCATGATAGTTCTGTTCTTCCTTTATGCAATCCCATTCCGTTGTGGATTATATGGGGTGGACAACTCCCTCTTAATCCTTGAGTCTTTGCATAACTCTTTGAATTCATTTGATGTCGATTCTCCACCATTATCTGATCGAAAGGTCTCGATCTTCTTTTTAGTGTGGTTTTCGATCAAGTCTTTGAATTCCTTGAACTTGCTGAATACTTCATATTTGTTCTTCATGAAGTAAATCCATGTCTTCCTAGAAAAGTCATCAATAAAAGAAACATAGTATACATACCCGCTTAGTGAACTTGATGACATTGGACTGCATACATCGGAGTGGATGATTTCCAAGATTCCTTTTGCTTTGCTCTCACTACTTGGAAATGTCTTCTATGTGTTCTTTTCTTTCGCACAACCTTTGCAGACCCCATCATGTTTTGCTTGAATTTTTGGAAGACCTTCAATAGCTTTGCTTGCAAGTGGTAGTGCTCTGTAATGCACATGTGTAAGCCTTCTATGCCAAAGTTCATTTGGCTCTACTGTGTCATGGACCAAGGCTTGTTTTGGATGGCCCTTTAATTTGTATAAACCTCCTTCTTGTTCTCCAATCACTACTGCATCATTAATAGTCTTTCCTTTTGGCCACATGATGACTTGACCATCTATAAATGCAACCCTCATTCCTTTTGCATCTAATGCAGATATGGAGAGGAGGTTCTTCGTTAGTCCTGGTACAAACAATACTTCCTTCATTGTCATAGACTTTCCAGAGTCTAGCTTATAGTAGGATTCCCCACTACCTTTTATTGGATATTGGTAGTCATCTCCAAGTTTCACCTTGTGTGGTGATTCATGTTCTGATAGTTTCACAAAGGATTCCTTGAATCTTGTCATATGTTTGGAATCCCCACTATCTATAAGCCAATCATTGCTTCCATGAGTAATGTTTCCCATGAGAGCAGAAATCAAAACATATTCTTCATCACTTGAAGAATCTTTAATTTCATATTTGGTTCTCTTTGTTGAAGGTTCATCATCCTCTGCAGCATGAGCATGATGTCTTCTCTTGTTTCCCTTCTTCATGTGAGAGACATTTTTGTTTCTAGGACATTCTCTAGCATAGTGTCCTTTCTCGTCACATGTATAACATCTGATTCTAGACAAATCTTTTCTAGTGTTATCTTTATGAAAGGACTTACCTATGGGGTGATGAGAACTTCTTCTGGTTTTCTTGGAGTGTACTGTGAGAGCTTGATATTCACTTCCCATATTTTATTCTCGAGTTGCTATTCGAGCTTCTTCTTGAGAGCATTCTTCCCATAGTCTGCTGAACTTGACTAACTTCTTTCTGGCACAGATTCCTTGAATAAAGGAGTCCCATGATCTAGGGAGACCATTCAAGGTGGTCATTACAATATCTGCATTCTCCACTTCTTCATATACTGCTTATAGCCGTTCCTTGATCTTAGAGACTCTTGTAAAGTTAGACTGGATGGTCTCTGCATTCTGGATCTTTACATTCTTCAGTTGGTTTTTCAGAATCATCTTCCGGTTTATGTTCTTCCCTTCAAACAATTTGGTTAGGGCATCAAACATGGCTTTAGGTATCTTTAGGGAGGACACCTGTGGTATGAGGTGATCCTTGATTGAATTAGAAATGATACTCTTTGCCATAACCAACTTCTTCTTATGTAAGGCCTTAGCCTCATCTCCCTCTGGAATTGGAACCTCCTCACTGATATAGGAGTCCAACTCATTTTCTTCCAGGACTAGGGAGATCCTATAATTCTAGGCTCGGAAGTTATCAGCTCCCTCAAGCTTTTCATCAAGCCTGGTATGATGAGACATCTTAATTGAGAACCTCAAAAGGAAATACAAAGGATTTAGATCTTACCAGGTCAAGATGTCGGATCTGGATTTGGAGCTGAAATTCTGCAGTGCTGGTTTAGGAGTAGATTAGGGTTTTTTCTTTTCCAGAGTTCTGTCCAACCAAATGCTTTGATCTTGATCTCTAAACTTCAATTTTGAGGAGGAGATCAATCTAGGCCTGGCTCACTGAAAAATTCCAATTCTATGGAAAGCCCTAATTTTCGGCAGTAGTGTTGGGTCCAAAACTGAAAAACCTCATAATTGGATTTTGCTTCGACAGAAAGATGCGCCCTAGGGAGGAGAGTTATTTCAACCTTTTTTTTCTGAAAATCTATGGAGAGATAACCATAAAGTAGGAAGCCCTAGTTCCCGCAGCTGCATAGTGTATTCTTCTAAGGTTAGCTCTGATACCATGTTATATTTTTAACATTAAGCTAGCATTATATTAGGATCTTTAACTGAGAGAATAACAAGCACAACAATAAAACACATGAGACAATGAACATAGTGTTTTTCCTCAGGGAAACCATAAATGGAGAAAACCCTGCAATTTCTTCAGAGATAGAATTAGCACCAAAAGCAAAACCCCAAAATAGTAAGATGATCTCCCGACAATAGTAACCTCTTTCTTCCTAGCCCCAACGTCTTCTTCTTCCTCAGATATGCGCTACAACTGAGTGTGAGTGAGTGTGTTATAAATAGAGAGGCTAGCTCTCTATTTATACTATTTCTCGACTTGAAAAAACCCTACTAGGTCCGAACTCTCTAAGAGAGTCTAATAACCCTAGTGCCCCGGAATTGCGAGGACTTTAACCCTTGACCAATAGGAGGGTTACCCACAATGACTTGACATGACTTGTTTACATTATAGAACCTCCCGATAGGAACATCGGGGCATGACATGACTCAAGCACATTACAGAGACATCCCGGAATAAACATCAGATTACAATACATAAGAAATACAAGTGAATACATTCCAAAGTTACAATTACATCAACAACATACATATTAAAAAATACCATTATGTTCTAAACATGCTTCAAAGAAAGAAGATACAACCTATTCTCATATTTGCTATCTATTATTCCTATTACTACTTCATTACTATGGAAAATAAACGGAAACTTAAACTTGTACATAGCTAACCTTAGAAACTCAGACCAGATTCTTGGAGCAGTCAGCCACACTTGTGCTTTCCACAGTCTTCAGCTTGATCTTCTCGGCCAACTTCATCTCCTTGCCCTTCCCTTGCTTTGGGTTAACACTCTAACTCCTGCGTTTGCTGGTTCCACTGGTCTCCATGGTCTACACACTAATACAATAGAATGAGATTCCCAACTTAGATGCAATAAGCTCTATTTTATGATCCATTAATTGGTTGTCTGCATTATGGTCCTTCCATGCTCGCACATGCTCCTCACCCCCCTGACTCTTAACAGTGCCACTCATGGCTGCATGTGATATGAGGTTTTTCATAACCTAATAAACCATTATCATCCTATCATACACAAAGGCCCTACAAGACGTGGTCCCAGGGTTTAGAACCCATTCTTCAACTTCCATCCGAATGTTCCCAATGGGCATTGTTTGCACCTCTTCCCATATATGATTTTTGATGGCTTCGATCTAATCTCGAACCACAAGAGGTATGCAATCCTGAAAAAAAGTCATTGCATCCAGATCCTGGGTTGGAGCCCTAGTGAAATGGCCCCCATTACCCCCGACCCCTTTACCATAATTCCTTTTCCCCCAGCCCACAAACTCCTAACCTCATCTCTGATTCCAACTTGATTTATCATTTGGGAGCCATACTGGATAAATTATGAAGGCACCGCACACAGTCAGGAGGTCGAACTAAAGAAAACCCGTCACTTAAAAGATCCTAGGGATACTTTCCATCCACTAGATAGGAAAAAACACTATCGCTGCAAGGATTACGGGTGAGGGTGCATTGAAAATCGCCTGCATATAACAAGGAGCCATCATTCCTATAACATGTATGCTCACTCCCACCTCCATCATGTACCTTCCATCTCCTGTAGACGTACACCTCCCCAAGATTATCATCACAAAAAACTTAATTACCAGATATGGAATTTGGTGCGAATCTAGCCTCCATTTATTCACACACTCAAACCCATACTTCTTATACCCATCCCGGTGTTCGGAAGGGTAATACCTGTCATTTTTTGCATGATCATCCTTGGTGATCTGACACCATAGATGCATCCTCCATATGCCTCCTGTCCCTATCCTGGGTTGCCTTCCCGCTACCATCCACCTGTCTGCTTTTCTCGTAATCAGAGTTATCTAGGTGGGGAAAATTAGGCGCCCAATTCTCCTTCGTGATGTCCTCCATATTACCTATAGCTCAGCCCCCTCCCCCTATGACACCAAGGTTATCTAAGAGATATTATACCTTATTTGCCTCTTGCCTTACGTGGCTAAAGGCCAGAGCAGTATGAGGAGTGAAGAGGTGCCTCAAGTCTTCTAGCCTACTTGAAAGCCGCAAACTGGAAGTGATTTGCTTCACTGATTAGCCACTGACCAATTTTTTTCCATCTGAACAATGATTTTTGAATCCCCCTCCATAGTCACCGAGAAGCATCCTTCCCATACCGCAAGTTTGAGGCCCTCCAATTCAGTAGAATTGCTTGTATCCTTTCCTAGCCGACTGAAATAAATTTTCAGGATGACCCCATAAGCATTTTTGCATACACCCCCATACCCTGCATCTCCTAGGTTTCCTCTAGAAGCCCCATCAAAGTTCACTTTAAACGTATTTTCCAGTGGGGGGGACCAGGAATTCGCACTAGACGGCCTACAAATTTTGTCTTTCTTTCTTATCCCATCAATGTCACTTCTTCCCAAACCCCAACCAGCCGCAATGCGAGCTTCCTCCTTCGATAGGACCTTATCCGTCTCTCCCCACTGCATACTTCTTATCATTTCTTGGAGGTTGTTGACCAAATTCCACCACACCTCCTCTTCATTGCATGTCTCATCCCAGAATATGTGTTCATTTCTCTCCTTCTACACATTCCAGAGAACTATCCCTGGGAACATATTCCAAAGCCTTCTAGAATTGGATTTTTAAAATCCTTAACATTCCAGTCCTACAAATATTGGTTGGGTTGATCTCTTCTTCGGTCACTCCTATGAAAGATAATAGCTCATCTATCCCATAACGAGGATGAGTAGGGGAATCCTTCCAGCAATGTGCCATGTTTTCTTCGTTGTTGAGGCATAAGGGGCATTGGGAAGGGGCATGAATCCCCCGTTTCCTTAGATGTTCAATTGTTAAAATCCTTCACCTAACGACCAGCCAATAGAAGATGGCCGTATTTGGCCAAGTATTCATATCCCATATCTTCTTCCAAATTGCTTCTCCCCCATTCTCACTGTTAGTCCTTATGTCATAGGCTTCTTTAATGCTAAACGTGACTTTCTTCTTGTAACCCTATCTCAACTTATCCGGTCCCATTTTAAGATGAAGAAAATAGTAAGCAGACAAAATGAAGCTTGGGGGGGCATGTATCCAACTTCAACTCATTATGTTGGAGTTAAGCTACTTGACAGTTATACTGGGGGAAAATACCAACCACTGGACATCATGTTGGGAAAACACCCGTCAATGGGACTCATTTTGAGCATATTTTCTTTTTAGTTTCGAGCTCTCTAAACCATGAAACGACATATTGAGAATACTTACTATTCTGTGTCAAGCTCATTAAAAAATGAAGCAGATACCTTGAGCATTCCAACTGATCTTCGATCTCATTAAAAATAGTAATATGGTGTTGACCTTACTTTTTACAGTTTTCATGCTCTAGTAAAACATGAAAAGTGTATCGAGTTTGTTTTTTTCTTTTTCACACTCTACCCTAAGTTGAAAAAGTACCGAGCACCTTTAATACTGTCAGCATGCTTGTTAAATATCTAGCGAAAAGGTATCAAGTATACTTTTATTGTTTTTTCAAACTTGTTAAAATGGATTATGAAAAAATGACCCCTTATGAAGTCAACTTTAAGCTCTTTTCAAGACTCTTTAAACATGAAAAGATTGCCAGGTGAGCTTGATTCTTTCATGCTTGTAAAAGTATTTGAAAGGTCATTTATTAGGTGATACTTTACCCATTTTTTGCACCAATTAGACTCATTTACGAAAAAAAATGCACTATAGTCTATCGCAACTAGAAGAGTTCTCCTAGGTTTCGGTTTATATTTTTTAGGCCATAGGGACTAAATCCATGAAAAAGTTCACCCTAGAGTCTTCTTATTCATTTCAAACTCTCTCAACATGAAACGACGGATGAGGTTACCTTCTTTGTACTCGTAAAATTAAACGATGAAGGACCCTTTATGGGAATGGACCCCCCCTTTCTCAAGTTCATAAAACATATGAGAATGGACTCATCACTTGATGAGCTACATCGAGTGTTTGTTACCCTTTTCAAGCTCATTAAAAATCAAAGAGGCACTCATCCATTGTGATGGGGAAATTAAGGGAATGGGGAACATATTTCATTTGTATTAATGGAAGCTCATAGTCCACCTTTGAACATGGCATCTGTTTGCATTTGCATTTCAAACAGTTTGGTATTCAACTTATCACCGAGTCGATCCACTTTCATGAGTCATTTTACTCCTTTGAGTCAATTCGAAGAGTGCATCATCCTCCCCTTGCATTATGTCTGGTCTCTACCTCGTTTATTCAATGGTACCAAGTCATTTGTTGCGTTGTTCAATGTTCAAGGGAAACTTCCACTACAATATACCTCTATAGTTTCCTTACCTTCCTTTGAGTCGATCACATATGAATCAGTCCTATGGCTATTTTTGGCGCTTCAACATCATTTTTGTTCCAAGTTTCATGTCGATGATGGGGGAAACACCATGGCCCTCCTTTGATGAGTCTAGTCCCTTCAACACCAACACATCATCCGATAATTAGTCTTAGAGACCATTTCAAGTACCTTGAAGCCTGCAAACCTCAATATTGGTAGGTTTCCTCGCTTTCGATAGTGGTATTTAATCAATGGCTTCTAATTGGAAGATTCCACCAAGTGTTTGACTTCAAGTCCTTTATTTACATTCATAGGAATGTACTGAGATACCTTTGGAATCATTGACATCAATGATGATCTCCCTCGTGCTTGTTAATGATATACAACAATGACCGATAATCAAGTGGTTTCTACCATGTTCGACATCAGGACATCTATTCACATGGATAGAATCGTATCATTTGGCATTGGAATGAAGACCCTGAATGGTTAGGTATTCACTTGAATATGTGCCTATCTTCAGGTTGCGATGGAGTATTGTTTGAAGTCATGGCATGGATCCACATTGTATGTATGGTGGCTATGCTCAGGTTTTGAGTCAAGATGACATGGATCTACTTTGTATGTTCCATATCCATGTATCGATTTGAGTCTTGTTAATCATGGATCTACAATGTATTATCAATATCCATGACATGGTCATTTTACATGGATCTGCAGTGTATTGGTACACAAACATGTTTGAGTCAGATAATTGGTGACTGGTCTTGTGTCAGGTATTTACTCGCCATTCTTTTGCCTCTGATACCAGAGCCGTATCTAGCAAAGCATTTCACTTATCACATTCCTCTAGCTTCATACTATGGGAGGCATTCTGTTACACCAAAAAATTGTCTTAATGCTTGATCCCTTAAAGTCCTTTAGCCAAATTTTCTTTTGGAGGCTTTGTTACTCAATTATAGGTAGTATGATGCACCTTGCCCCCTGGAAATTGACAAAGTGCACCGATGGCACTTGTATCCTGATCGCAAGGATCCTTGATGCACTTAGCCCACTTTCAAAGAGCGTCAACAATCCACAAAGGGAAAAAATAGAAGATTCAAGAACATTATAGACAAAATTCCTCATGGGGGATGATCCCAACTGCTTGGGATAAGTGGCACTTGAGCTCCCACCCCCCAGGGATCATTCTCTACCTTCCTCCCAAAAGATATCAACCCGTTTCAGCCTCCTTTGGCCTATAAAAGGAAGCTACATGGACCATGTGAGGGGGATACCAACCAAGTATCTTCATGCTGTTGGAATCATAGCTGGTGTAGGAGGTAAGAGAATGTCATTGTGAGTGAGGCTTGCAAAAAGCTTGTAGAGTGTATGTAAGAGTGATGTTGAAAGTATTGTGAGATTGAGGCTTCAACGTCAAGGCTTCGGTTGTAGTTTCTTACTCTTTTTATTATCAATACAAACATGTTATCCTTATCCATAAATGATTTGTGTTAATATCAATTGTTTATTACTCTTTTCCTTGACTATTAGTATAGATATTTGGATTGTCTTGTTGCTTTCACCATTGTGTCTTGTTCTTCATACTCTTTGTAGGTAAATTTGATCGCAAAGGATCCTTAAGGCAAGGAAAACCTCCATCATTGAGGTAAGGAAAGATTAAACATTCAAGTAGTCCAGTTATCTAGGAGAAGGATGCATCGTTGTGGTTTTTTGTTCTAGGTCTACCCCATGTAGGATAGGGGAACAAACTATGTTCGCATTGGTTGAAATATTCCTAGTAATCAAAATTCAAATCCCTAGTCATGCAATCCAAGCAGTTTGGGATTGAGAAGAAGGATGAGTATTTGGTGCTATTAATTATGAGCAAGATTGGATCAGAGTTTTTGGTTTTTGTATATACTTTCCCCTCTGGGAGGATAACCACTCCAAATTGGTGAATTCCATCCCTAGATGCCTTCACATAATCATTAATCCAGGAACAAGATAAACTGATTCATATGGGAGTGCTCAAAGCCTCCATGAATCATTCACTCTTAGCTGGAGACTCTAATAATGTGCAAGAAAAGGGGAATCAAAGAGGGAAAGAGAATAATAATACCGATTCGAAGCACAAGGATAAGCCGAATCCTTCATATGGAGCCTATGGTTCCAAGAAAAACAAAAAACAAGATGTTTGAAAAAGATAAATTCTCTTACTGCATGAGAGGATTTCATATAGAAAGTCAGTGTAGGAAGAAGACCATCAACCAGATGTATAAACTCCTTGAACATAAACAAATTTCATTTCCTCAAGGTGTAAATAAGTTTGAATCTGGAAACCATACTGATGAACATGAGAGGTGTCATTCTTTGAAAGCAATATTCACTAAGTCAAAGGCCTATCTGATTGATTCCGGAGCTTCCAACCACATGGTTTCCTCCAAATAATCCTTCACTTCTTTAGATATATCTGGAGGACCATGCATACATATGGGAAATGATTCACAAATCCCAGCTGTTGGGAAAGGTTCCATTAAAATTGAGCATGGAGAGTTCCATAACATGCTCAATGTTCCCTCCTTGACATCAAACCTATTGTCTCATGTGTACTAGATGACACATACTGTCTCTCCCAAGAGAGTCACATTTGATCCTGACACAATTGAGATCTCATAAGTCTATACTGGAAATATTATAGAGAAAGGAGTTGCTAATCATGCCTTCAAGGCATATGAGTTTTCTCACTTTCTTCCTAATTCATATCCGAGTGCCTTATTAACTCATGCCAATAACACAAGCAAGTTGTGGCATGAAATATTTGGCCACTTGAACTTCAAGTATCTCCAGTAGTTTCACAATGAAAAGATGGTTGAGGGATTCTCTCTCATCTATGAATGGATACATATTTTTTTTGACCTTCATTAATGACTGTTCAAGGTATTGCTGGGTATACTTTCTGAAGCAGAAGTGTGAGGTATTTGAGACCTTCAAAGTCTTCAAAGCCTTGGATTAAAACACTCTCAGAAATAAGATCAAAGCACTTAGACCTGATAATGGAGGTGAGTATGTCAAAGGATAATTCCAATAGCTTTGTGCAATAGTAGGAATTCAATTGCAACACTCAGTCACATACACACCACAATATAATGGTGTAGATAAGAGGAAGAACAGATCCTTGAAAGAGATGGCTACATGCCTTCTAGAAGCAAGAAACATTCCTCCTTATCTATGGGATGAGGCACTCAATTATGCTTCACATATCCAGAATAGGGTGCCTCATAAGTGAGTGATTGGGGCTACTCCTTTCGAATCATTGATGGGACATAAGCCCAATGTCTCACAACTGAGAGTTTTTGGCTCCAAGGCTTGTGCCAAAATTCCTACTGACAAAAGGAAAGCCTTCCAAGCCTAGAGTAGTGAATTCATACTTCTGGGATATGCTAATGATGATCAGGCATGCAAAATGATGGACCTTTCAACCAAAAAGTGCTCAATAGAGTGCAGTGTGCAATTTGAAGAATATCAAGTGCATGATCCACAACAAGCTGAAGCAAAAGAAGGTACAATTTCTCATTCATTTCCATTTGCAGATAATGATGTCTTGACTAATGTTTCATATTCAGAAGATGAGGATAAATATGGTCATGAACATGATATTGATATTGAATATCAATAATATCCATATCTAGATCCAACACCTATTCCAAATTAGAGCCTAAATGGACCCAAAAGCTCATTGAAGCAAATGGGAATATTATTGGGAATCTAGATGATATAAGAAGAACAAGGTCCCAGTATAAGAATGAACATGTTGCACTCTCCCATTCAAATCCACTTCTCCCAGAGAGGTGATTCATGATGATGGGTTCATATCCTCAGTAATTCAAAGAGGCTTGCCATGATCCAAGATGGAAGGCATACATGGATGATGAGTTTGGTTCACTATAAGACGACAAAACATGGGAGTTTTTCACTTTCCCTCCTAGGAGGAAGTTAGTTTAGTGAAAATGGATCTATAAGACCAAGCTAGCAACTCAAGGAACCATAACCAAGTACAAGGCTTGATTGGTGGAAAAGGAGTACTCACAAGTCCATGGGTTGGACTACAATGAGTCATTTGCTCTTGTTGCAAGAATGGGACTCTATAAGACTAGTTTTGGCTATTGTAACTTCAAAGAGGTGGGAGGTACATCACATGGATGTGAAGAGTGCCTTCCTCCATGGTGACCTGAAAGAGGATATCTATATGAGATATCCCGAGGGGTACATTGAAGATTCATCTTTTATGTTGTTGTGCCCCTGCTCAACAGCCTTTAAAAAAAACATTATTTCATATAACAAAATTGTATTTTGTTTTGATGAAATGTTTGAATTTCATATAGAAAAACTAAAGAATTGACAGCTACTGAAATGGTGACATTCCAGGAGCTACTGAAACAATGAAATTCAATGTTTTTTTTTAAAGAAAACCTTTGCGAATTATGGATTAGTTGACAAAATCACTACTTTGAAATTATTATTTTGAGTGGATTTGCATTGAAAATCAAGGGATAAGTGTTAATAATTTGTCATAAACTAATCTTGAAATCTTATTCAAATATTTATCATTTGATTTTATTATGTGATTTTGTTATCGTAAATATTGATAAGGTTTTGAAATTGGAAGGCTGATTATTGTATTTTTGGCACCTTATAAATGGATAATTTTGATTCAATTATTCAACTTGGTAATTTTGGTTCATGAAACAATGGATATTGGAGGATAAAACCATGCATTCAAGTTAAGAGTTTGAAAGATATATTAAAAGTGTTGAATAAATAAAGATCAAATAAGTATTTTTTTTAATTAATAGACTTTATTTTTTTATTATTTATACAAAATAAATAAACCTTTTAATTATTTTGTATAAATATAATGTATAAATAAATTTCTTTGATCTTTTTAATATTTACCTAGAATATTAGGTATAATTGACACTTTATTCTAATTCTATCATATTTGCAAAAATACAATTATCTCAAACCAGGAATCAACGTGAACTTTATAAGGGACTTTTGAATGTGTTGTTTTGGAAGATAGCACACAAATATTGCAGGTGATGTATTTAAGTTTTGGCGGCGTAAACCTTATTTTACATTGCAACGTTAAAAGGGTAAAAGTGGTTTATATTTCGACTGGTTCTTATTTCATGCTCCTTGGTTTAGTTGCACTTTTGTTGGCTTTCTAATCTAAACTTTTGGATTTGATTTATCTTTGTGGGTTGTTTTGCAGGTTAAGAGCCGAAAATATGATATTTAGAAGATATTGTGATCACAATCTAAAAAACATCCCACCAGATCGCCATGATACTGAGTTGTTTTGAAACGTGCTATTAATTTGCGGGTTTTACTGAGGGCGTGATATTACCGTGGATTGTTAAAAAGAGATTTGTCGCCAAAGGTTGTTCATTCGCCAAAAGATGAAACTACTTGGTTAAAGTGAAAATAAATGGGATAAAAGAATGTCCAGACATAACTAGAATCAGTTACGGCGGCGGACAAGAATTTTCCAGAACTGAGTGAATACTCGGGTAGACCAATGTGTGATCATCTTATTTTATTACTTCAAACAGAAATGTAAATACCCCGAGTTGAAGCATCACATAGCGTGGAGAGCTGAATTGAGTTAATCAATCGAAGGTTACCAGATTAGAGATTTACCATGAATTCGCCAGAACAGAGGGGAAGATCTATTGTTTATCTTTTTAATTTATTCTTTCTGGGTGGTTTTCTTCTTGCTGATTTTACCTTGAGTGGATTACATCAACCCAAACGAGGAAGACGGGTGTAGTTGTATCTTCCAGCTGATAGGAATCGCGCATCTAGGGATCTATGCAGAAGAGAAATTGCTGGGAATAAGGAGATGAACGGTGATTGATGCCACGAAATTCAGCCAGTTACAAAAAACGCGTAGCTAAACGAGCATGCATTTTTTCGGGGTTCACTGCTCATAAATGGAGACAGATCTCAAAAATCCGCCACATGGGTTTTCTCCAGAATGGGCCCATTTATCTTTACTTAGGCAGATTTCCCCAGAAAGTGATGGATTCTAAGAGTTTTTTGGGATCCTCTAAACACGATTTTTGTAGTTACGACCGGCAAAAAAACGGGTCTTTCCAGGAATTCACCAACGCAAAGATCAATTTGGATTTCATTTCTTCTGAACTTTGTTTATTTAAGTAGACAAGAATTTGATTGCAAGGGGGGGGGG
>LPNX010444717.1:99809-117151 GCA_001517045.1 Pseudotsuga menziesii
TGGAGCTGGGGGGTCGATAGTTTGGGAGAAATAGAAGACAAGACTACTGTTTGATTTCCCTGTGACTCAAGACAGTTTGCTGTCAGCCGTTACAGATTGTTAAACTGGTGATACTTATATATGTTTACAGTATTTTTACTTTGTATATGTGTGTATTGTATTGCTTGATCTTATTGTTTATTTTTTCCATATTATTAATGTTTGCTATGATCTCTTTTAAGAATTATGCAAATATATGTTATATAATTGTCGACTTATACTGATTTCGATTTACTGATGTTTGACATCATATCATATGTGGTATATGCGCCTACTGTACGATCTTGTTAATTTCAGAATTTCTTTTGAATACTTTCAGGATTATTAATGCAATAGTTTCATTGGTAGATTTGATATCAGGTTAAATATTCTCTTCGCTCCCGATTTGGATAAGACCGAGAACAGATTAATAGCTGTTTCTTGTAAATTATTTTATGAAAAACAGCCATTGAATCAGATGTTTATATTCATATCACATTCAGGTTATTTTCTGATTTTTGTAATTAATGTATATTTGTTAATAATGCAATTTTGTAACTCATTTAACATGTTAATATTTGATTAACTTTTGATTATTATATTATAAGTTAAGTTAATTGAATAGTTTTAGTTCATATATTAATTTAATTATATTACTAATTCATTAGTAATCAGATTAACTAGTTTAATTTGTACATTCGTTAACTAGTTTAATTTGTACATTCGTAGGTATTTGGTAGCTTTAATTAACAAGAACAATAGCTTTAGTTTTATTTATAGAATTTCAGGCTAACAGCGCCTTTAAACCTTTCGGGAACAACCATCCCAAACAGCTTGGAGCCTGCTTTAAGGATCTCGGTCTGGGTTGTTTTCCCCCGTTACGTGCATAGTCACATATGCCCGTCAACAATGGCGCTAGAAGGAGGGCCTGATCAGCAAGAAGGCCATTTTCAGTTGTTCGATTTTTTATTTCATTTATTTTTGCTATGAAATGGCTGATATTATTGATTTAGATCATGCTTTCAGCTTTCATACATCTGGCAAAAGTTTTTCTCCAGAGATGTCTAATTTCTTGCGAAGATTGAGCTTCAATGGAGAAGGTAAGATTTCTGCCTCTCATCAACTTTCGGTATTTAATTCTTTTTGTGATTGCATAGATCTATTTGATGAGGTTGAGAAATGTAGACTTTTTGTAGCTACTTTCACAGGAAGAATTCTATGTTGGTTTGCGGTCTTGCCAGCAAAATCCATTCATTCGTGGGAACATTTCACGAAGCTATTTCTCAATGCTCATGAGAATTATAATTACAGGAAACTTGGATTTGAGTTAGAGAATCTTCGTAGACATAAAAATGAATCTCTTGATGATTTCTTTTCCAGATTTATGTTAATATGTTACAGGTTTCGTGAAGGACACCAGCTCTCCAAAAAAGAAAAAATGGATTGGTTTCTCGATCTTATCTCTCTCTCTGATTTTCATGATTTGGAAAAGAATGAAAATTCTGCAATAGATAACTTGCATGTTAGTTCATTAGTTGAAGATGATTTAGAATCTATTCTTTCTAATTCCACTGCTGAAAATGAAATTGTTGAAAATGGACAAATCATAGAATCTTATAACATGCAATTTCAAGAACAAGAGAAAAAGGATGATGATTCAGTTTTAACATTAAGCGAAAATTTCGAAACTCTTGTTGTTCACAAGACAATGGAAGATAAACCAAAAATTCTTAATTCTTCAACTGAATGTGCTAGTGATGATATAATTTCATCATCTTCCTTTCATGACGAGTTAGTTCTTTTCATTTCTTCACAAAATTCATTAGATCAGAGTTTTGCTAATGATGCTTCTGTTAAAGCAGTCAATGAAACAAATCATATCAATGGAGAAGCATTTACCTTTTTATACTCCGATTCTTACTACTCTTTGTATCCTGATGTTTTTGCCGATCATAGACTACATTTATATGTTAATTATTTTCTAAGGAATACTTCATTATAGTCAGATTTTGATAGGATACAAGGAAATACATTTTTTGAAAATGAAGAATATTTTGATATCCATTCTGATTTATTTCAAATTTGTCATGAAGAAGATCATAATTTTTCTACTATCGTTAATTATCAGACTCATGCATGTTCATCCATTTTGTCTTTTGTCAGTAAGGATTATGATTCAATCTGTAATATTCAAAGGGATGCACAATTTATTCATGATGTATTGAACATTAATTTTCTTCATTACAACATGATAATCATGTCTGAAGATAATGTCATCAATTTTAATCTTCACGTTAAAAGACACAATGACGTATTTGATTTCCAAATAATACCCAAATGTCATTTTGTTCTTTTTGAATTTAGTCATGATGATATTGTGTTAAAAGATACATTTTTTATTGATCCTTTTTCACAGAGTTTGAATCATACTTCTGATAAGATTCTTTTTAGTCATGATTCTCATGAGAAATCTATCTTCTCCCGACTTGATTTTTATGATCCGATATATACATGGTGGGAGGAATCATTTGTTAAAAGGTTTTCGTGTCATCTTTTATGCTTTGTACATACAAAATTTGATTTAGTTTCTTTTCTTCATTTTGAATTATTCCGATTTCCAATACTCATATTCGACTTGTTTTCTCTGGCAGGTTTCAAGCTACGCGAATGGCTTCATTGGAAATTTTCATTTACTTAGTTTGTATATATTTTATTTTATTAGTTTAGGTTAGGTTTATAATTTAGAATGATTTATGTTTGTTTACATTTGAATAAATGCAGATATATGGAGTTGCGACAACATCATTTTAAGAATGAGATGACTGCATCATTATCAGGGAAGCAATTCTTTACTTCCTCTCGTTTTTTTTAATCTTCTCATTAAAAGAAAGAACCTTTCATCCTTTTATAGCTGCATACTCATCAGGATTTATTTTGTTACTTTTATTTCTGAATAAAACACATTATATTAATATCCCATCAATTATTAAAAAACAACTTTGACTAAATCGAAAGATTTTTTTAAAACATGTTAATCCATTTTAATCTCTCATTTTATTTGCTGGTAATTAGTCATATGTTGTTAAACCTATTTTCCATTTGATAAGATCTTGATTTAACTCATGTGTTATGTGTGTATAATTTATTTTAAAATTTCATTTTCTTTACTAAGAGTTTTTCTGGTAGACTTTGAAATCCTTCGGTTTTTTTTTGTTTGCTCAAATAAAACTCATTGTACATTTTTAATTACTGGTTGTTTTCTTTTCAATTTATTTTTATTTTTCTTTTGATTTTTGTGGTTCTTTTGATTTTTCAAAACCAGGAGAAATGATTCAGATCTGTAATGTTTTTCTATCATAAACTTGGAATCTGATTATATAAAACATGAAGAAAGCTAGATTTTTAGAAATCTGTTCTTATCTCAGAAATAAAAGAAAAAGAAATTGAACTATTGCAAACAAAAAAATACTAGACGAAAACTTTCACTTTATTTCATTTCTTTTATCATTATCCTCAAATTGTTGGATTTAATGGATATCGAAGTCACTATTACTAGGAATTCTATTACTTATTTAGAAATCAGTTCTGGGAAAGCAGTTGCAATTTAATAATAAAATCAGTTATCTATAGATCCTTTACGCTATCTTACTCGTAAAGAGTTTCCTATTACGTTCCCCCATTATAAACATGCAAATCTCTTGTAGATGAGCACTTAAATGCTGAGTATGAAACCTTTTTTAAACTTATTAACTTGGGATATAAGCCGTTGGGTAGAATGGGTTAAAAGACGTACCCTTTCGAGGCTATGGACGCCTGCGGGTAGGAGGGCTCCGTTTATGGCATACTTGGATTCCAAATCATAAATTGTTATATATACAAAATCTATAAGAATCCGAGGTCATCCCACACTCGTAAAGAGGTTCCAATGCAGCTTACCCATTAATAAATTGAGAAGTTCTAAATATTCGTGTTTTATCTTATCTTGGAACTAGAACGGTAGGATGTATGGTTAAAAGTCAACCCTTTCGAAGCTATGGACGCTTCCGGGGAGGGTCATGACTGTATTATTGGGATCATATCTTAAAAAACTGGTCAAATATCAAAATTGCGTTGTATTTCCCAGGACTAATTTCTTTTGGAGTTTTATGTTTTCTGAAAAAACTTAAAATTTGTATCATTTTTGAAGGTAATCTCTGGATAATGATAAAAGAATTGAATCTGGTATTAGTTTGAAATCTAGTCTTATCACAAGGCACAGTTCTTTTATCTTCAGGAAAATGCTAATCTGAGATAAAGAAAATTTTTCTTATCTTGCTACATACACAAATCAGATTTCATTTTTTCGCAGAAATAACTGTTTTGCCCAGTCAGTCGCCATCTGTTGTGTCCCTGCTCAACAACCTTTAAAAAAACATTATTTCATCAAACAAAATTGTATTTTGTTTTGATGAAATGTTTGAATTTCATATAGCAAAACTAAAGAATTGACAGCTACTGAAATGGTGACATTCTAGGAGCTACTGAAACAATGAAATTCAATGTTTTTTTTTTTAAGAAAACCTTTGCGAATTATGGATTAGTTGATAAAATCACTACTTTGAAATTATTATTTTGAGTGGATTTGCATTGAAAATCAAGGGATAAGTGTTAATAATTTGTCATAAACTAATCTTGAAATCTTATTCAAATATTTATCATTTGATTTTATTATGTGATTTTGTTATCGTAAATATTGATAAGGTTTTGAAATTGGAAGGTTGATTATTGTATTTTTGGCACCTTATAAATGGATAATTTTGATTCAATTATTCAACTTGGTAATTTTGATTCATGAAACAATGGATATTGGAGGATAAAACCATGCATTCAAGTTAAGAGTTTGAAATATATATTACTAAGCCTATCCTATTATTTTTGCTACTTTATTAAAAGTGTTGAATAAACAAAGATCAAATAAGTATCTTTTCAATTAATAGACTTTATTTTTTATTATTATTTATACAAAATAAATAAACCTTTTAATTATTTTGTATAAATATAATGTATAAATAAAGTTCTTTGATCTTTTTAATATTTATCTAGAATATTAGGTATAATTGACACTTTATTCTAATTCTATCATATTTGCAAAAATACCATTATCTCAAACCAGGAATCAACGTGAAATTTATAAGGGACTTTAGAAATGTTAAATATTTTAATGACTCTTTAGTCACCTTGACACATAAAAATTCATTAACGGTTTTATTTAATCATTGGTTAACGTGTCTTCAAAGGGGGATAAAATACAAGTTAAAATGTTTTGATAACATATATTTCGTCCCACTTTGAATGTGTTGTTTTGGAAGATAGCACGCAAATATTGCAGGTGATGTATTTAAGTTTTGGCGGCGTAAACCTTATTTTACATTGCAACGTTAAAATGGTAAAAGTGGTTTATATTTCGACTGGTTCTTATTTCATGCTCCTTGGTTTAGTTGCACTTTTGTTGGCTTTCTAATCTAAACTTTTGGATTTGATTTATCTTTGTGGGTTGTTTTGCAGGTTAAGAGCCGAAAATCTGATATTCAGAAGATATCGTGATCACAATCTAAAAAACATCCCACCAGATCGCCATGATACCGAGTTGTTTCGAAACATGCTATTAATTTGTAGGTTTTACTGAGGGCGTGATATTACCGTGGATTGTTGAAAAGAGATTTGTCACCAAAGGTTGTCCATTCGCCAAAAGATGAAACTACTTGGTTAAAGTGAAAATAAATGGGATAAAAGAATGTCCAGACATAACTAGAATCAGTTACGACGACGAACAAGAATTTTCCAGAACTGAGTGAATACTCGGGTAGACCAATGTGTGATCATCTTATTTTATTACTTCAAACAGAAATGTAAATACCCCGGATTGAAGCATCACATAGCGTGGAGAGATGAATTGAGTTAATCAATCGAAGGTTACCAGACTAGAGATTTACCATGAATTCGCCAGAACAGAGGGGAAGATCTATTGTTTATCTTTTTAATTTATTCTTTCTGGGCGGTTTTCTTCTTGCTGATTTTACCTTGAGTGAAGTACATCAACCCAAACGAGGAAGACGGGTGTAGTTGGATCTTCTAGATGATAGGAATTGCGCATCTGGGGATCTATGCAGAAGAGAAATTGCTGGGAATAAGGAGATGAACGGTGATTGATGCCACGAAATTCAACTAGTTACAAAAAACGCGTAGCTAAACAGGTAGGCATTTTTTCGGGGCTCACTGCTCATAAATGGAGACAGATCTCTAAAATCTGCCACATGGGTTTTCTCCAGAACGGGCCCATTTATCTTTACTCAGGTAGATTTCCCAAGAAAGTGATGGATTCTAAGAGATTTTTGGGATCCTCTGAACACGATTTTTGCAGTTGCGGCTGGCAAAAATAGGGTCTTTCTAGGAATTCGCCAACGCAAAGATCAATTTGGATTTCATTTCTTTTGAACTTTGTTTATTTAAGCAGACAAGAATTTGATTGCAAAGGGGGGGGGGGAGGGCTGAACTGAGAGATTTCTCTTTCAGATCAAAACGCCGTTGCCAGGAATTAGTTTGGGAATGCTTAACATGATTGAAGAATTTCTTTTTCACTGTTCGAAGAGCAGACCAAGAGCTGGAGCTGGGGGGTCGATAGTTTGGGAGAAACAGAAGACACGACTACTGTTTGATTTCCCTGTGACTCAAGACAGTTTGTTGTCAGCCGTTACAGATTGTTAAACTGGTGATACTTATATATGTTTACAGTATTTTTACTTTGTATATGTGTGTATTGTATCGCTTGGTCTTGTTGTTTATTTTTTCCATATTATTAATGTTTGCTATGATCTCTTTTAAGAATTATGCAAATATATGTTATATAATTGTCGACTTATACTGATTTCGATTTACTGATGTTTGACATCATATCATATGTGGTATATGCGCCTACTGTATGATCTTGTTAATTTCAGAATTTATTTTGAATACTTTCAGGATTATTAATGCAATAGTTTCATTGGTAGATTTGATATTAGGTTAAATATTCTCTTCGCTCCCGATCGGGATAGACTGAGAACAGATTAATAGTTGTTTCTTGTAAATTATTTTATGAAAAACAACCATTGAATCAGATGTTTATATTCATATCACATTCAGGTTATTTTCTGATTTTTGTAATTAATGTATATTTGTTAATAATGCAATTTTGTAACTCATTTAACATGTTAATATTTGATTAACTTTTGATTATTATATTATAAGTTAAGTTAATTGAATAGATTTAGTTCATAGATTAATTTAATTATATTACTAATTCATTAGTAATCAGATTAACTAGTTTAATTTGTACATTCGTTAACTAGTTTAATTTGTACATTCGTAGGTATTTGGTAGATTTAATTAACCAGAACAATAGCTTTAGTTTTATTTATAGACTTTCAGGCTAACAGAGCCTTTAAACCTGTCGGGAACAAGCATCCCAAACAGCTTGGAGCCTGCTTTAAGGATCTCGGTCTAGGTTGTTTTCCCCCGTTACGTGCATAGTCACATATGCCCGTCAACATATGTAAACTGAGGAAATCTCTCTATGGGATCAAACAAGCCCCAAGGAAATGGTATGCCAAGATGGATTCCTTTCTCATGTCACATAACTTTGAGATATGCAGATCTGGCTGCAATGTCTACATTCAACAGAAAGGGGGCTCATTATTATTGATTGTTCTATATGTGGAATTCTAGTTTTTCTAATATAATTAGCTTGATTAGGATCTTTATCTGAATGAATAATAAGTACAACAAGAAGAGAAAATACACAATACACAAATATTTTCACCGAGGAAACCATAAATGAGAAAACCCCAGAAAATTCCTCAGAATAGTTTCATCACAAATACTATCAAAAGATAATCAAACCCAATAAGAATAAGTCTTATGCAACTATCTATCTCTCCTCCTTCTCTCTCTCTCTCTCTCTCTCTCTCTCTCTCTCTCACTTGAGTGAGAGAGTGTGTGTATAAATGAGGGAGGGTGCCCCCCTATTTATACCTTTCAAGTGACTAACCTAATACATGATTGGGGCCGACCTCTTACCCTAATAGGGCCGACTTCTCCTAAAGAGACTCCAAAATACATTACATGATGTTACATTGGGGACTATTTCCTCGACTTACATTGGAGGTTGTAGCTCAAGGTCCATACATAATAATGTCATCCCGAAAGGACACAAACACATATCTGATGGGGGTTCAACTATATACAATTATAATATACATCAGAATATCTTCTGAAGTTACAAATACATCAACAATCCCTCTTAACTAGGAAGGTATTCTCTCTCTCTCTCTCTTCATAATCATTAACACATCTGCTCCAGTCATCATCATATCTGCCTCCATAGTCATCTTCTAGTCTATAATTGAATGGTACTATATGTCAAAGAAATTTTCTACAGAGCCAACCTATTTTCATGATGGGTGTAGGCCTGTCCTCATCCAGGTCTTCATCATATCTATGAGCAAGCCATATCGTAGGTACAACCCAAAACCTTGTTTACATTGCCTCGACAATAACCCATGTCTCCTACTACCATCTCGTTGTATCAATATCATCTCTTTGTCCTGCACAAAACAAAACAAAACACACACATAGTACACAGAGCACAACCCAGATGCAAACCACCTGCATTCTACCAACATAGGAACATGCCACGATCTAACTAACATCTACCACTATGCAAGAATCACCTAGGAGCATACTAAGTGCATTATGTATCTCTACGGTCAACCTACGTTCTACGAAAATAGGAGAACTGCCCAGGGGCACACCAAGTTCCTCGTGACCTCATCGTCTCCAACATGGGAACACACACATAAAAAGACTGATTACGACCGAACAACTTGCGTACCATGCCAGGATATTTTATGTTCAGGTCAACCTCAAGGAATTATTACATCTGAACAACTTGCGTCCAAGATATTTTCCATTAGAACAACCTTCCAAGGATTATTACGTCTGAGAAACATGCGTACCATACCAGTACCAATTTTACACTCCAAAAATCCTACATGACTTATTACATCCGAGCAGCCTGCGTATTACGCCAAGACTCTTTATTTACACTTGGATAACCTATACCAGGATGGATTACGTCCAGGGATTACCTGCGATATTCACCATGAGTGATTACATCCGAGGACAACCTACAAGATTGATTATGTCCAAGCATCTTGTGTACTACACTAGGAGTCTATATTTATGCTTGGACAACCTGTCTCATTTCTCATTTGAGATATGATGCATATGCATTTTTTGGTCTCTTGTCATCTTCTAGCATAAAAACACATTAGGATTGATTACGTCCAAGCATAACATGTGAGCTTCTCTAGGACTGATTACATCCGAGGACAACCTACAGGGCTAATTATGTCATCAAGACAACCTATATCTCTGACTATGCTAGAACTCATCGCTCCCTCTTTTGAGGGGGCTTGTTGACATGCTCCTATCGACAGGGGTTCACTCCACAGATATGTCGACACCCATCGACTCAAACTCCCTAAACATTAGCCCAGACAAGTTTTACCCTATCTATTAACACCTACGGAGTAGGTGCAGTCTCACCCGAGATGTCTGAGAGAGGGTTGCATGAACTAAGTTTCTGCAGGGGGGAGATGACTTTCTCACTATCTTCTATTATACCACAACATCCATAAATATAGGGATTCAATCATACTATTAGCCAGATCATAACATTCGTACTCACTAGGATTTAGTTCAATCATGATTCAGATTCACATTTAGATTAATAAAGACATCAACATATAGTAAACCAACACACACTGCAAGGCTTCACATCATTCAAATTTAACTAACTAAGCACTAGTACAAAATGAGAAATTAATGACTAAAATTAGGCTATAAACGACTATTTTTGAGTCGACGACTAATAGTAGCTAATTTCCACTATCTTATAGCTAGTTGTATTTCACTTAGTCATTAATAGCTTGACTTATTAGTCATTGATTTATTCATTTATAGTCAATGATTTAGTCATTGATAGTCAATGATTTAGTCACAGATTTAGTCATGGATTTAGTCATTGATTTAGTCACTGCTTGCATCAATTAATGACCAAATATACAACTAAATAAACTACTAGATGATAACATATTAATGACTAAGCTAAATATGACTAGATATGAGAAATTAGCTACTAATAGTCATATATTTGTGAATTTAGTCATTTTTGTATTCACAAATTTATGATAGGGTACAGAGGAATCGAACCACCAACCTCCTGCCTATAATTAGGTAGGTGCTCTACCATTGAGCTAGAACCCTTTAAGAAGTTGTTATTGCTTGATAATGATGATATTCAAACACATTTTGTATTATTCAAGCATACAAAGTAATGATTATCAAGTTACTATAGATCCATAATAGCTTACCCTGTACTAGTCCTTCAAGTCATTTTTGCACTAAATAAATGCATTTGAAAGACTTGAAGGACTATTACAACGTAAGCCATTATGTATCTATAGTAATTTGATAATCATTATTTTTGTATATTAATTCATCACATTCTACACAAACAAATCTTTTCAATGATAACCAATCCAAGATAACCAATTAGCACTCAAATAACGCACCAATTAAACATACCCTCTTGAAGGGGCAATGCAATTCCTATACTCACCAAATTCCTTTTGATTACAATCTAAGGACACATTTTACAACCACCCAATATAGTGAAAACCATTGGAAAATATGTGAGAGTTTCAACAAACTCAACTTTAAAAGAAATTATCATCGCAAATAGAAAACCCTAAAACAATGCACTATTACAAATGTTACATAATAAATCCTTATGGAAACACAAACTCTTAATGCAAAAATCGATTGTCAATTGATTCACCAAATGATTTCAATTTTGGGTTGTGAAGCTTGGGATTAGAGAGAATCGTTGTTGATAGAAAAGAACTTTTATGCATTGTCACAACAATAGAAAAATAATATTATAACGATCATTGTGTAGTATATACAGATATTTGGTCTTTAATGAATACAATTAAGAACGCTATATCACTTGATTGCATTGTAGCCATTGTTGTCCACTACTAAAATATCTTTGGCATGCCTTTACATGACCTCACATAGGACAATCCTTGCATTGTCCTCCACCATCATTGCTTCATAGTTGGGAATTCACAATCACATATGGGAAAAAATGTCCACAACCACATATGGGAAAAAATGAAAAAAAAACTGATGTCCATGATTTAGAGTGAAACTGAGGACTTAAAAATATGTTCTTCCATAATCCTTTGGCTTGTTCTAGGCATTTAGACCCAATTATCTTTAGATACAACTTCATCGGCGACAAGACATACACTATCCTTGTAATGTCATCATGAGATTGAGTCCTTCATTTAATGGGAGAATAGAAGTTAACATAAAATATGGTTATCTAGAAGATAACCAATTAGTTAATTTTCAGTTATTATCCTTGGACTGTTTTACAAGGAAAGTTGAAGAGAATGAGACAAACCTGGTCTCCCATAATTAGCTTCCCTGCTAACACGAACTTCCTCAATATTCTTGATGGCCTTCAAAGTATTTTGAACATTTCTATCATATCTCTCCGGCTTGTTTCTTCTTCATAGAACTTGAAATAGAACTGATTTCCCAGCAGAATGTGTTCAAGTTGTTCCATGTTCAATCTTCCCCATTAATTTGCTTATTGAGTTTTTTCAACATCTGCATCCACCAATAATCAAAATGTACTATAAAAAACCAACCTCAAGTAACATGTTGTATACAGTATTCAAAACAAGTACATAATAACTATCTAGCTCTATATAACTATAATATGTGATATGGAAACAACTGGCAAATTCTGCTCAATGTGCTAAATTTGATGAATCAAACAAAGTCAGAGTAGGTCATATCTGGGAGATGGGACAGATAAAAAAACACATGAATTGATAAATCAAATCCCTTGTTTCCCATAGAGAAGACATTTGTGTTCATTTTGCATTCATGTGTGGTCCTTTACAAGTGTTATCAGAACCAGCTGATTTGGCCCAAATCTGACCAGTCCTTCCCCTATAAACCAGTCCAAAGCAGTTTAGGTCCAGTGTCTGCCCAAACCTAGTTCAAATAAGAAACAGTCCATCCAGCCAGTTAGGGACCCCTTTCCCCTGCAACACTTGAGCTCTATCTGATTCTAAGAAAGAAGCATAGAAGAAGAGGATGCTTAATGACACCAACTGATTAAAACACATTTGATGCCCAAGAAATACAATAGTTTAATCATCTTAAACCACTATTTCGAGCATATATTTATTTGAAGGAAAACAACCCAATGGACTGAAATCCCTCAAAAATGTGGCCCCACCTTCTAGAATGTTTTATTAATGAAGATTAGGTCGTCGGTATTAAGGCAACAAAAATTACAAATTAACTACCCACATCCTACATCAATGATCTAGCACAAAGCCCAACAAGGCACATATTTTGGTGACATCTTATAAGGCATGTGCCCAAAAAGAGATGGCCCAGCTACAAGCCACAACCACAGATCCCATGCAAGGGAGGAGCAAGCCTACCATGATTAGAATCCGGGTCTTCTTCACAGCAACCACACCAAGTTTCCCCTAGACAACAACTTGATGGACATGTATATGTGTGCTTGTGTGTGTGTGTGTGTGTGTGTGTGTGTGTGATGCAAGGGAGGAGCAACCCTGCCATGATTTGAACCCGGGTCTTCTTCACAACAACCACTTGAAGATGCCGCTAGTGACTAGACCACAACTTGATGGACATGTATATATGTGTGTGGGAGAGAGAGAGAGAGATTAGAAGTACATATTTCAGTGATTTATTTTGGGATCCAATAGTAACAATTACCAATTCTTAAGAACTTGGCATAAAAACCATCAGAATACCTTATGTAAGACACACATGCCATGTAGATAGTTTGCACAGGGTAGAAACCAACTCATATTAAATTTAGAATGGATCTTGATTTTGTAGGTTGCATGTGGTGCATGTTACAACAAAAGAGTGAAAATTGAACTGATATAGGAAGATAGTAATATATGGTTTATTTCCTTTGCCTAAACAATGTGTGTATCTATTAAGATACTATATTAATGTTGATAGCATTGTCTGGTTCTGTGTTGTATGAATTAAATTGGTTTATGAATTTTAGGTAAGCTTACCGGATCTAGGTGATTCAACAATTCATGCTATGAAGGCCATGTATTCAGTCATGAAGCCCTTTCTACAATCCTACAACCTTTGGCAGGTCCATTCTTTAACTCTGACATGACAACAAAAATAAATGTACAAGCTAGGTGTTTTTGAATATTTATAATGTATACAAAGAGGCATGTACACTTCCATGCAATCAAGTATCTATTTCACTTTGTTTTATTTTTCTTAATCCTTTTCTCAATCTGATTTTCCATTGATTTTCATACCACCGTAGGGCAGTAGAAGTAAGGTTTAATAGTGGTTGAAATAAGGATTATGGGACATTCATCATGTAGGAAATATAACAACACACTATTTCCACACAACATGGTTACATTTCATATACATGACATTTACTACTATAGCCAAAGTATAATACCATATTCATGGCCAAATTTACCACAAAATCTCCTAGTTGCTACTTAGAGGCTGGATCCCTATTTGAATCTTTCGTCCATACCTAAATCAGAATTACACATGCTTTAACAAAATGGTCTATCATCCTTACACATA
The DNA here is from genome assembly GCA_001517045.1 of Pseudotsuga menziesii. Classification (NCBI taxonomy): domain Eukaryota; kingdom Viridiplantae; phylum Streptophyta; class Pinopsida; order Pinales; family Pinaceae; genus Pseudotsuga; species Pseudotsuga menziesii. The sequence goes on from LPNX010444717.1 coordinate 113,601, forward strand.
TACAATACTTCATCAATAATTTCCTTTAAGAAAAATCCCAATCATGAGTCCTTCCTACCATAGCCCAAGTTTGATAAGATAATTATATACAGATAGACATACCCTTCTGAACTTGGAAAGAAGGTCAATGCAACCTTCAAGGCTTGGGCATATTTTTGAGAAATGGCTTCGAGAGGTCCTGGAATAGGTGAGACTTAATGGTGTGAATGCTTCTTAGTATTATCAACACAACTGCTGTTACAACAAATGCTGCTATGCCTAGCGAGAGAAACCGCCAGATCCATCCCTTCGAGTTCATATTAAGTGCGTGTAGAATATATGATATAATAAATATATTAGATTTCATTGCAATAAAAAAAATTTAGCTCGCTTTTTACGATATATCAAATCTTTCAATCCTTGAGTTCTCTTCAGTACACATCACATTGGATCAGTGTAGAGGCTTCCAGGGATTAGCTTGACTGGGATGACTTTGGTTTGAATGTCACGAAATCAGTAATAGAAAACTAATTTCATGTTTCTATGATTAATATACATTAACTGACCTTAATGTAACGATAAGGGATGCCATTAAAGCACAATGAATGCATTTATGAAAAGTTAATAAGGCTTACCTGCACGCTAGCATGCTTGTTGTCCTAGCTAAACCAAGTTGGAGCAGCTCCCCATTGGGAAATATCTTGGCCATTCCCTACAGAAATGTAGTTCAAGTATTACTCATTGTGGGTTGCATGATAAAGCCAAGTTGCTGCCCATAAAAGCTCATCTTTATATCTAGTAGAATTGTAGAAGATTTGAACTGAAGGTATGCTACTGCTATATAAGCCCCTGTGAGAATCATCAAACTGAAACAATTGTTGTGCATGACTGATCAATATATAAGTATGCATAATCGGTCTTGCGGAACACTAATGAAGCAGATTCCATTGCTGCTGCTGTCTCTACTGCTACATCTAACCCGGAACTTGAATCATCCACCTAGAGAATTGGCCTTTTCTCCATCATATTTTCTTCCCTTTCCCAAGACTTATGATCAATGCTTTCATTTCCCACCTGAAACAAATAAATATATACATAAATATAACAAGTTGGAGTACATAATAGAGTAGTATACATGACTACATAACGTTGGAATACAAAATACAATTTTTTGATAAGTGGCAATATATGACAAAATACATTATTAAATAAATCTATGTGTGAAATTGGCACAACAAGTTGTTGTCTATTTATAGATTATAGGTGAAGGGAAGTGTCCTAAATCCCAATATTTTTGTCATTTTAAAATATGATAAAAGTTTGTTAAAATTTCAAGTGCAGAATTTAAGAGTTGGATATTCACCATTGAATGAATGACATGAATATATGTGTAGTAAATATGAGTTAAATAATAAAAACATCACACTTGTGACTTCAATAACTACCGGAGACAGATAACAACAATGAATAGAGAAATATCATAACCAAAATAAACAAAAGATCTCTAATCAATGATAATAAACTGGCATTGATAGTCAATTTCTTTCTAATTTGGCTTGAGTAACTATAAATGAAGGAATCTATTCTATCAAGGTCACTTTAGCACCAACCCAGATTCGTCCTTCACTATTTGTTTGAACTTTGGAATTTCAATATTGCTTCCATAACTATTTTAGTTAGCATTCTAACAGGTTTACAATATCAATTTTTGTGAAGTAGCATTGACAAACTTCTAGACCACAACCAACAATAAGAGGAGGTCAGGGTGTTTTCCTATGACTAAACTTGCAATAAACCACCTGATGGGATTATGTAGATGCAATAGCCAACCCACAACAATTTTTTAGTTGTACAACACAAATCACCATATCTGAGTACAAGTTTCGTTAACAAAAACTATATTAGTATCCTAAAGAAACTGCCATATTTTCCAAAACAACCCTCCATATTGAAAGAATGAAACTTCTTAACAGAATCAAATAGTGCAAATACAGTGATTTACAATAGAGGATAATTTCAACAAGACATTTACAAGCTCATGCCCATACTCATCTTGCACTCTCAAGTTTGGAAGGTGTTTGTGTGAAAACTCTATATGTAAAGATCAAATTCATTTTCAAGAGCATGAAAGGGATAAAAAGTTTGAAATAGAGGCCAATACACCTAGAACCTTTGATTTGGGATCACCTTTCATTTCAAGTCATGAATCCATTTTCCACAAAATGACCACTATATTGTTTGAACTAGTAGTCATTTGGAAAAAAATTGTCCTCACAAACTTTTGGATGAACCCCAGCCTTTTGGCTAAGATTGGGTAAACAACCATGTTGCTAGGACCAAAACAAGCTAAAATGTAGGGTAGTGGTATTTCAGAGTAGCATATCTATTAGAATTAACAATCAAATTGGCTTACTTCACCAGTCATCTGAGATGCAAATTCGATTACTTTGTCAATCATCCCAGATGCAAACCAATCAACAAAGATGAAGAATTTAAGAATTGGAGATTGCTACACATTTAGCGTGCTAACCTTGGGGTAACCGCTAACCTTGTGACTAAACCTGTCACGCTTGAAGAGTTGGGATTTACTTGGAATTAAACAGTTAGAGGGGTTCATTTAACTTGTCAATTTGCAATGCATGCCAATAAATTATAAATAGTTTAACTAATATTGGTTATAATTTTTAGCTGCAGGATGCAACACCTAGAGATACATTGCACAGTTAGTAAATGCATCGACACATGTTGCTACTAAATAATGTATAATGTGTGAAAAACCAAGTAGCAAAAATGTGTAAACCTCGAGCTAGTTATGACTTCAAATGGAGAATTTGACACACAAAAAAATAGATGGGTAAAAGTAAAAGCCTAAGAGATACATGATGGCATGGCATACCTAGATATACAATACATTGCTTGAAGGATGTGCATTGATCAAATAATCTGTGATCCATTTGATGGCAGACTGGGACACCCCTAGCTGATGAGCAGCATCCATCTGATCCCCATACTCCAACACATTCCAAGACAAAAGAGCTGCAGTAAAAGCCATGGGTAGCCCAAACTTGATGTGATCCCGTGCATCATACATTCCTCCAGACATGTATGCACCCACATCATACCTAGATATACAATACATTGCTTGAAGGATGTGCATTGATCAAATAATCTGTGATCCATTTGATGGCAGACTGGGACACCCCTAGCTGATGAGCAGCATCCATCTGATCCCCATACTCCAACACATTCCAAGACAAAAGAGCTGCAGTAAAAGCCATGGGTAGCCCAAACTTGATGTGATCCCGTGCATCATACATTCCTCCAGACATGTATGCACCCACATCATACCTAGATATACAATACATTGCTTGAAGGATGTGCATTGATCAAATAATCTGTGATCCATTTGATGGCAGACTGGGACACCCCTAGCTGATGAGCAGCATCCATCTGATCCCCATACTCCAACACATTCCAAGACAAAAGAGCTGCAGTAAAAGCCATGGGTAGCCCAAACTTGATGTGATCCCGTGCATCATACATTCCTCCAGACATGTATGCACCCACATCAT
>LPNX010444717.1:123870-151649 GCA_001517045.1 Pseudotsuga menziesii
CGGGCATGTGTTGGGAAGGGCCGAATGATGTAGTTTATGTGGTATTCAAGTAGAATCAAATTTTCATTTTATTATTGAGTGTAATTAATCTAATCAATTTTGGAAAGAACTTGAGATAATCTTGAAATTTAAACCAGTTTGAGCTAGCACATCCAAATTTAAACCAATTTGGGCTAGCACCTCTATTCAGGAATGCCTTAAATCTTGAGTCTTGGGACTCTTACATTGAAGGATCAACAACTAGCTATGATGCTTCTAGGTATCGATGTGGTACTGGTTCTAGTACCTAATTCGTAATTGTAGGAACCTAATTTTCCTTTGGCACACGCTTAACGATTTGCTTCAATGGTGCAGTAGGGATAAAGATGGTCAAGAGAAAATTCGTGCAATTGCTTTGTTGGATCTATGAAGATCGAGGTGCATGGAATAAATATTACCAATAGAAGGTAGACAATTTACAAAATTTACTAATTTGTAACACTTCATTGTCACAATTGCAATTTTTCATGACACAATTAAAAATGACTAACATAAATGACTAATTCATATTCTTCTAGTTAGTCATTTTTGATGTCGTGACTAAATTAGTCGTTTATGTTAGCCATTTTTTACTATGTCACTTATTGTCTAGTCATATTTGTTAACTGGTGACTAAATTAGTTGTTAATTTTAGTCATTTATAGTTGGGTCAATCAAAATTGCTCATATTTAGTAGTAAATCACTTCAAAAAATTGTGGTGACTAGAATTTTTAGTCATGTAGTAGCTAATTCCTCATTTTGTACTAGTGAAGCACATATATCGCATCATCATAGATTTCATTTGATTCATTACCAAACTATATTCAAAAGGCAACACATCTTACATAAAAACAAACAATAGGCATAATTGTGTCATTAATAGAGCCTTCATCACATTAATACAAAAAATACACCGCTAAAGATAGAAAATCCCTTGGTCGATTAGCCTCAAACCAGAAAATACATTCATCGTCTCATAATGCCTTCCTATGATTCCTATCTTGTGATTCTACCTATAACTCTATTATAGGCTTACCAATCCATTACAAAATGGTCCGCTTGATCAATCTCCTAACTAACTTGACCAAAATGACCACACTTGTCAGTTTCTTCCTACTTCGTAGTTGACACTTCTTTCTGTTGATGTCCTTCTCATCGATGGTGGAAGTGCACTTTGTGCACTCTAATCCCTTACCAATAGGCCCCTAACAAAAGCTTATCACTCGTCCTTGAGCCACCTCAGATCGAATCAATTTGTGCATTCAACTTTGTCTTGAAGTCGTCATATGTGGTTTTGACTTGTTTGATGACTTCCTTGACCTTCGTTCTGATTGCTGCACACTGTTCCACTTCCCACTCCATCGAGAGCTCTTCATTCATCTGTTGCACCGTTCTACCATCTACCTTGGTCGTTGTGATTTCCTCCATTATTTGAGCGCCAATTGCTCTGCTGTGCCCTATAGTTCATCCAATTGTGTTGACCACCATTATTTCCTTGTACATGCCTTATCGACGCATTACTGTAACTCTTTAAGCTCTATTTCCTTGGTCACTTGTGGAAGTGGGGGCATTGCTTTAAGGGATCCCCATAGTGTTTTCAGTTTCTCCTCTGCTTCACCAAGTTGTGCCTCCAATTGGTGGAGCTATTCATATTGCACAAAACTTCCCCAAAATTGTTTGATCTCTTCTGCAATCATCTAGACTTCCTTTTCACCTTCCACAATTTTTGTTGGGATATATTTAATCACTTGTCTTTCCGTGATCTGCTTCGGTAGAGTGCTTGGAATCGCTTGATCCTGTAACTCCTCATTTTCTTTCCTTAGATCGATGACAATTCTCCCCAGTCGCAATACTTTTGCTTCCGCAAACATTTCCAGACTAATGTCTGGAATCTCTTCACAAGAAATCAAGACTTCCCTCTACAACCTTTTCCTATCCTCGAACATTGTTGTTTTCTTTTGGATGATTGCTTCCTTTTATTCCTTGAGGCACTGAAGTTCCTCTTCAATGCTTTCTTCCTACTACCTAGACTAGACCAGTTGATTGTGGATTGTCATTTCACGATCTCTGATTTATTTGCTTGCTGCGGTATGAACTCGTCTCAGCATGTGCATTGGGAGTTCGTTGAGGTCAATACCAATCAAGTCAAACCCATTTAACTTAATGTTTGCATCCTCATTCCATGTTGTAATTTCCTGTGGTATAATCTATACCAACCATACTTTCTTTCCAATCTCCACCTCAGCTGCTCTTTGCAATGCACCTTCTTATGGTATCTTTGTCTCTAGTACTGCATTTCTCAATGTTTACAGCAACCCTGTAACTTGGTGGAAGTATCCTGTTATGTGTTGGGTTACCTTTGCATGTATTTCATTGGTCGCCATATTAATTACGGCCAATACTTTGTGAACTTGTGCATCCGAGATCCTTGTGGTAATACTCCCTTCTCCTTGTTTGAATCCATGCTTTGTTCGTGCTTCCTCTCGTATTCTATCTAACTCCGACTCTATCGGAGTTGCAGAGGATGCCTCTTCTTGTGATTTGTCTTCCTCCTCTAAATCCTTAGGCACCTCTTGGGTCTGCGAGACATTTGACGATAGTCCATCTCCCGGGTCTGACAATTCCTCATCACTCACTAGAACTTTCCACTATGTGGGCCATTATTCTATAATGACATACAACTCTTTGTCAGACAACTTGTATTGTTTTGTAAGGCACTGCTTCTATAGATCTTGTCGCACCTTAATGTGTATTACATGCGGTCCCATTTCCAAGCACACAATATTCTTGTACTTCTTTGCGGATTCGTTTGTGAGCCGTGGTGTCTTCACTGCTGCATCCCAAAGTGTGTCCATATACAGATAAAACTGAATATTGTTGTTGGTTTGTCTTTCCTGGTCATTGAGCGCCCATAGGTTCTTATATAGCGCTCCACGAAAAATGTTGACTACATCAACCTCCATTCCCTGATAGTATGTTGGTTCCATCCAACAAACCAATGCGATAAGAATGAACAACCAAGAGTAAGTGAACAACTTTCCCACCTATTGCAACAATACGATGTCCTCCATTAGCTCATTCATAAAAAATAGGGACCAATTCATCTGCACTTTAGTTGCACACTACTCTATGGATGTGATCACTCCTTATGTGCACTGGTTCGGGCAATTTTTCCACACTATCTTGACCATCAACAAATTCACTACAATGCGAACTATCTGATCATTGATGGTATCAATGACATACACCCTTTTGTCTTTTACTACGCCATATTTCTTCCTTAATATGGTTTCCAAATTCTTGTTGTTGTCCTTCCCTCTGAAGTATTGGGATGGATCGACCCCTACCTTGGGGAGGCCTGTGATTTGAGAGATTAAGTCAACCATAATTGAGAAATTTGTGTCCAACCATAGGTACCCACCGTGGAAACAAGACAACAACTGCTTCAGGTACACATTGACCTCAGGGGATCGCTCAAAGTGCGACATGTGGATAAACAATACAGCCCAGACCGTTGCAGTCCTAATTCCCATTGTGTCGATTCTCTGGTGGTTGGGCCCCTGTCGTTGTGTGCTCTCTCCTCATATGTGCCCTATGTGCATGCAGGCTATGCTAGAATGTCATGCTCGCTGTATTGTAGTTTCTGCACCCTCGGTACTATAGTCATCATCATGTGGACTCCCTTAGGTGTCTCAGGCATCTTGATGGTATAATTTTGTTTTTTATTCATGCATACCTCCGGTTACCCTGACTTCCTCGATGGTACAAACCCTATAATATTGTCTATTGTTGAATCTTCTGGTTTACCTCATACTGTCATTTCCTCCACTGCTGTCATTTACGGGCCAACTTCTGCCTTTGTTGCACCCCTCCCCTTGTCGAACTGTGAGTTGTATTAGTCCTTTGGTCTAGAGTGAAAAGGAGATTTGCACTCTGTTTCTTTCAGATTAGTCACACTGATGCAGACTGAATCTCTGGCTACTCTTCTACGATCAGTACTCTTACTATTGATGATCTCTGCATACCGGTGCTTGAAATAAACTACGCCATGGTTTCTGCACTACTTCTCTTCTCTATCACTCTTTGCTTCTCTCTTATGCTTTGCTCTTCTCTGACTCGTGTTCTCAACTCGCACAATGGTTAGAACCATGCCCCTTGGCCCATTTTTATAGCCTCTGATCCTTACGTGTGAACGATTTGGAGAATAATTTCCAAATACCTTGAAGATTGATAGAATCCTACGTCGATTCGATAAATCTAATGACCACATTTGTCAATACATGCGCATATTTCCTGCTTGCACCATCTCTCGCCTAGTGTAACTACTGCATTTATTGTCGGATTTGACCATTTCACACCTCGTTCGATGTCACCAATCTTCAAACTTTGTTGGGATTCACCTTTCCTTATTCTTCTGTCATTAGTTGACAAACTTCCCTTTTGAATTTTTTTTTCATTCGCGACTTGTCATCATTGGTGCCACACATGGATATCCCAATAAATATTTATTCGACTTCCATTAACCAGTTTCGGTAACATTACTCCATCTAACTGCTGCAATTTTACGACACCTCCACTGGTAATGAAATGTATGACGTAAGGACCTAACCAATGCATCTGTAGCTCACCTGGGTGCTTCGTGAATTTACTGTCATAGAGGAGAACCATATCTCCACGCTGTAAGTGCTTCACCTTTACATGGAAATCGTGCCATGCCTTATGTCAATCCTTTTTTAATTGCTGGTGAAAAACTGCGATGAACCGATCCTTTTCAAGTTGCAACATCTATGCCAATCTTTACTCAATCGCTCCTTCGTTTGCCATGTTGGTTGCTGCTGCTATGCGTAGACTAGGAGTGATATATTCCATCGACATTACCGCTTCTTTTCCATAAAATAACTTAAATGGTGTTTTTCACATCAATATTTTACATGTTGTCCTGTAGGCCCATAATATCGTAGGTATTTTCAGATCCCAATCATTGCAATTTGCGTTGCATACCTTTGTCAATGCATTTTCCAATATCTTATTGAAAGCTTCCATTGCGCCATTCTCTTGTGGGTGATATGGAGTGATTTTCTTGTGTTGAATATGAAATTCCTTAGCCATCACTCTAATTGTTTGATTGACAAAGTGAGCCCCTTGGTCTCTCATTAGTATCCTGGGACATCCAAATCTAGCAACCACATTTTCGAATAGGAACCTTGCTGTTGTTGCAGTGGTACAATTCTTCATTGGTGCTACTTTGTCCCATCTTGTCAAGTAGTATATTTTAGTAATGATATATCACACAACCATTATTTTTATGGGAGAATTGATGGGTCCTATAAACGCCACTACCCATTTATCAAATGGTTTTAGCATTATTTGAGGTACTAACAACATCTCATCTCTCCGTGATGGTTTTCCCGTTCTTTGACATACATGACAACTTTTCGCGTAGTCTGCGGCATTGCTGTGCATTGTTGGGTTGCGTGACCTCCTAATTTCCTCTTTCAACATTGCTATGTTCCTCTACCAATACTCTTCCGTGCTCATGTGGAAGAACATATTGACGCAGAATTTCATCCGCCCCCATCTTGTATAGTTGTCCTATAATTAGTTGGAATTCAACGACTCAAACAACCAATTGCTTCTTTTGACTCGTGGTGAACTCCTTTGGGTCTTTTCCTGTCAGCAAATACTGAATGATTTGTTCGTAATGGTCATCCACCATTCTGAATTGAAACAACTGCACGTTAGGTAATCTGTCCTCGATGCTATTTGGTTCTTCGCCTGCCTCTATCCTTGATAGATGTCTGGGTCATGCATTCAACCGCCCTGGTTTCACGATGATCTTGAAATCAAACTCTTGGAATAGTAGAAACCATCGAAAAATATTCCCCACCAACATAGGATTGTTGACTAGGTACCTCAATATGGAGTGGTCGGTAAACATTTTGAAATGTCCTCCTAATAGGTAGTGGCAGAATTTTTGTAATGTATACACCATCACCAATCCTTCTCTTTCTGTCAAAGTGTAGTTTCTTTCTGCCATAGTGTTTGTAGGAATCCTTCAACCAGTGTGAACACTAATTGTTCCTCTAGCCTGTATGGTACAAGTCTAGAACAAAAATTCACAGCAACATATCCTTTCCCTAGATAACTGATCTACTTGAATGAAACAACTTTTTTACCGCAGAGATGAAGGCTTTTTGTCCCTTTTTCCATTGATCTCGATGTGATCTACTGTACCTTCAAAGAAACATCAGAAACAAGACAAGGGATGAGAGGATCGAGGAATCTAATAATAAATGATTGATATTCACACAAATCATATATGGGAAAGAGAAACACTTATGTATTAATCAAATGAAAAGATAAATATAAAACCAAAGCCTTGATGTCAATAGCTTTGTCCCCACAAGGTATTTTACGCACTCACACAAAGCTCTTTGCTCACAACACTCACTCAAATTTTCCTTAATACCAGACTTCAATCCAACAACATAAGGATTATCTCCTTGGTCTCCCCTCACATAGTCCATGAAGACTTCTTTTATATGCCAAGGGAGGCTCATATGAGATAAGATCATTTGGGAAGAGGATAGGGAATGATCCCTATGGGCTAGGATGTCAAGTTCCAACTCTCCCTAATAGATAGGATCATCCTCCATGAGAGATTTCGCTTGGAAGCTTCTTGAAACTTCTCTTTTTTCCTTTTAAATCTTGTTTGTGCTCCTTGCAGTGAGGGTATGTGCACCGATGCACTTTGCAAACAAGGAAGAGGCACCACTGGTGCCAATTTTCAATGAACAAGGTGTTCCATCCCTCCCCGGTGCTCTGTCAATATAAGAGTGGGAAAAAATGTCCAAAATAATTCTTAGCCAAGTGCTTTGAGGGATTTGAGGCATCAGTGTATATTTTAGGTGCAACAGAAGCCCCCCCAAAGTATGAAGCTAGAGGGATGTGATAGGTAAAATAATTTTTTTGACATCGATCTGGTATCGGAGGCAAAGAGATATGAGTTTACATTTGATATAATACTAGTAACTAACTTATCTGACTCAATCATGGCTGCCGACCAATACATTGCATATCCATGAGGATGACCATGTCATGGATACCAAGAATACAATGTAGATCCATGAACAATAATGTTGAAAACAGAACATGGCTACGGAACATACAAAGTAGATCCATGTTATCCAGACTCAATACTGGACATAGCCACCAAACATACAATGTGGATCCATGTTATCCAGACTCAATACTGGACATAGCCACCAAACATACAATGTGGATCCATGTTATGACTTCAAATAGGGCCTCTGTCACAACCTGAGGATATGTACATATTCAGATGAATACCTAACCACTAAGGGTCTTCATTCCAATCCCTAAACGATATGATTCTATCCATGTGAATAGATGCCTTGATGTCAAACATGGTAGAAACCACTTGATTACCAGTCATTGATGTATACTATTAACAAGTACGAGGGAAATCACCATTGATGTCAATGATCCCCCGGGTATCTCAGTACATTCTCCCAAGTGTGAATAAAGGATTTGGAGTTAAACACTTGATAGAATATTCCAATAAGAGGTCATTGATTAAAACCTACTTTTGAAAGGGAGGAAACCTACCATTGAGGCATGCAGGCTTCAAGGTACTTGACTTGGTTTCTTAGTCTAATTCCTAGATGATACGTTGAAGTCGAAAGGAATAGACTCATCGAAGGAGGGCCATGATGTTTCCCTTATCATTGACATGAAATATGGCATAAAAATTGATGTTGAAGTGATGAAACAACCATGGGACTGACTAAGAGATGATCAAGTTTGAAAGAAAGTAAGGTTATTGAAGAGGTGGATTGTAGAAGAGACATCCTTTGAACATGTTACAACACGACAAATGACTTGGGAACATTGACTCAGCGAGATAGAAAACCATATGTAATGCAAGGATCTAATGATGCATTTCATTGAATTGATTGCAAGGAGTTGGATGACTCACGAAAATGGATCGACTCAAGGACAAGCTGAATACCCAACTATTTAAAAATGCACATAGGTGCCATGTTCAAAGGTGGACTATGAGCTGCCATTGATACAAATGAAAAGATGTTTCCCATTCCCTTAATTTCCCCATCACGAAGGATGAGTGCCTCTTTTATCTTTTGCGAGTTCAAAGAGGGTAACAAACACTCATTGTAGCTCATCGGATGATGAGTCCATTCTCATATGTTTTACAAACCTGAGAAAGGAGAGGTTTGTTCCTAGAAAGGGTCCTTCATAATTTGATTTTATGAGTCTGATGAAAGAAAAATCATTCGTCGTTTCATGTTTAGAGAGTCTGAAAAAGAAGACTCCAGGGTGATTTTTTTTGTATATTTAGTCGCCGAGGCCCGAAAAAGTATTAAATAATGCTTAGGAGAACTCTTCTAGTTGCGATAAACTAGAATGTTCCTTTTTCATAAATAAGTCCAATCGATTCGAAAAATAGATAAACTACCATTGACTAGACGATCATTCAAATATTTTTACAAGCGTGAAAGAATCAAGTTCGCTTGGAGATGTTTTTGTGTTTAGGGAGCCTGAAAAGAGCTTAAAGGTGACTCCATAAAGGATCATCTTTTTCATAATCCAATTTTAACGAGTCTAAAAAAGTAGAAAAAGTGTACTTGATACCTCTTTATTGGAATTTTAATGAGCATGTCAAAGGTATAAAACACGCTCGGTACTTTTTCATCTTACCTCGAAGTGTGAAAAAGACGAAAGAAACTCATAACATAACCAAAATACATCATAGATGTGACCTAAAATATTCGAAAATAAAGTTAAAACCAATTCATTATGAAAACTATAGAAAATGTATGGAAAAAACCCTAAAAATTTAAACATTTGATTTATTATTTTTAAATAAAAAAAATTGATATAAAAAGATGTTAATAATAAATGTTTTTACCATAGTGGAGGAGTGAAATTGGTGGAAATAGGCTGATTTTCAATTGAATATTTCAGGCGTTCTAGACCAGCTCCGCTAGAACCGCTTGGATCAAGTAGGAGCTAACCTTCATTCCTTTGCTTCCATGGTGCATTTTTTTGATTTCAAGTCCATTTTTTGAGTTTTTGGAGCAATTTCTCAAAGGGACAAAGCGTACGCATGACGACATTTTTCTCCCTTTCGGGAGGTGCATTGGCGCACCTCTCAAAAGAGAGAAAGGTGCATAAGGCACTTTGTTAATAGAGGGAAACAATGCCGGTGCTCTGTTCTCCCAAAGAAAGTGCGCTAGTGGCTAGGGCATTCCAAAAATTCAAGAAATATCCAGCCTCATGCCATTTTTTCTTCTTTCAATGGTTTTAACATGCTTTTAATGGTATTTAAATTGTTTTGGCAGGAGAAAACGATTGAAAAATGGTTATATGGAAGGAAATACAACACGATTTGGATGACTTGCAAGCGGGTAATGACCGAATGACTGTGAGGGCCCTCGGTGAGTGTGGGCTCCTCAAATTCTTCAGAATACCAGGAATGAGGGCATATGTGCGTTTATTGGAGCACATGATTTGTATGTGGGATCCAGATCAGCAACACTTTGTGGTTGGGACTCATACTCTAAAGATTGATGTGGAAGACATCTATTTATTCACTAGTTTGTCCCTTAGGGGAAGACCCATAGTATTGACAGGTCCATGAGGTGGTGAGATATATGTGGATGAATTGATCAATGATCACTGCTCGGTGGGGACCCATTCGGTAGGTGGGAAAATCCCCATCAAGCACATAGTAGACAAGCCTTTAAGGACCGTATCCTTCACAATTGAGAAGGTTGTAGGCACTAGATCGACTCACTTGACTACATGGGCCCATATGTTGTGTTATCTCCTAAATAAAATTTTCAATAAGTTCACTCAAAACAATTTATTTTTTGATCACTGATGAAGGTTTTAGGTCATATTATGAAAAATATTGGGATGACTAACAAGGTTGGGATATCTGATGTTCTGTTTTTTAAGAAAATTTGAAAGTTTTAGCTTTCGGTGGCTTAGCCGAGTTTTTCAACAACTCATTAGCCACCGAAAAGCTCACCTTTCGGCAGCTAACAGTTTTTAAGTAGGACCATGTTAACCACTGAAAGCCTGCTGATCGCGTTTGTTTATGAAATTTTGGGAAAATGAATTTTGGTGGTGCAGGCGAGCTTTCCAACAGCTCATTAGCCACTGAAAAGCCTTGGTTTCAGTAGCTTAGTGGGTGATTGAAGGAGGGTATTAACCACTGAAAGCAAGTGAAATGCATTGGGGAAAAGTCCCGCTCAAAAAAATCAAAACATAGGTTTCCGTGGCTAAGCTTGGTTTCAAAAAGGTCTCTAAGCCACCAAAAGCAGAATTTTGGCAGCTAAGTCCGAAATTTTAGGACGCTCTAAGCCACCGAAAGGGGCGTTTTACTGTAAAAAGGCATCATTTTAAAATGGTGATTATGAGTGACTGGAGAATCATTTTGCAAAACGCTAAGAGGTTTTTGTTCCTAACAGGTCAGAGAACAATAAACTATCTCAATTTTCCTATAGGTGTTGCAGATTGGGAGAATTGACAGCAGAGATTGAAGGACTCCCATCACCTACACCAAAAGAGCAAGATGAAACAACAGAGAAGGCTTCCTCCAGCAAGCCTAAAACTCAAAAGATCAATAAATTACTAAGGAAAGTTTATGAAATGGAGATTTTGGAGAGAGAAATAAAGAAAAATATTGAAATATTGACCAAAAGGAATAAGCAATTACATAATTATTTCATGGAGATGAGAGGGAGATACATCTTGTTAAAAAGGAGAAACCCGAGGTTCATGAAGGACAATACTAGATTGTACAGGTTGATTAGGCTCCAAATACTACAACTGAAGGAAGCCAAAGAAAACCCTAGTAGCCACCCCACCTTGGAAACCCTAGTTGAGGTTGTAGTTAGCCTTCAGCCTCCAGAGACCAACCAGGCTGCTGTTAACCCTCCTAGCACAGAGTCTGCTGAAGAAGAAAGCTGAGCAAACAGGCTTACAGGGACATTTTTGAGGAAAACCTAATAATTTTTTCAAAATAGGGCTTTTGGTGTCTTAGGAAGATGCTGGGGCAATCCATTAGCCACCGAAAGTGCCACTTTCGGCAGCTAACGGTTTCGATAGACTGGCCTCTTAGCCATCGAAAGCAGACAGAGGCTTAAAATCAAATTTGTCATACATGACTGATTTTTGGCGAATATATATGGCTCGGGGGCATAGGCTGAAGATGAAGGACGCAGAGGAAAGCATCAAGAAAAGGCTTGTTTTAGTCCTACTATGACATAACAACGCAAAAGGCCACCAACACCTAGCTGTTAAGAGAAATCAGTGGCTTAACTAGCAGAGGGCTAGTAGCAGTAATTATCAGTAGTTACCTCAGTTATATGAAGGTTCATTTAGTGGACTAATTCTTCAGTTAAGTTAGACAGGTAGTTAATTATGGTTTTAAAACCTAATTTGCAAAAAACTATTATTATTGTTTATTGTTGTAAAAACAGAACCAAGTTTTCAGGATCTGTATATTTTGTAAAGGCTATAAAGCCTAAAACTGATTTTATGAAAAAGGTTTGACTTCAGGGATTTATATACCTATACTATTGTCAGCTTCTCATTTTGCTCATGATTGAATATAAGCTCTTTTGTTATAATTTGTTCAGCCTTCATTTCTGTCTTTACCGTGCTTATGCCTGAATGTGTATTTAGGTTAAATTCAAGTTTATTAATGACTGATAGCTGTCATCCTATTGGCATGTTAATGTGATTTGAATTATAAGTACCATCCTTATCATGATTTAGCCATTTATATGCATCTGTTTTGTGTGTAAATCTGCCAGCCTGATGAGTTCTCCATCCCTGCACCTTATTGCCAACTTCCGAGTAGTTGTAACTAAAAGCCTTGTAATTGAGTGAGTTTCATGCATGTCTTGAGAGTGGAAGGTCATATAAGTCACCTGACTTGATCCATATTAGAAAACCCTAAAAAAAATTGTAAGTTACTAGGCATCCTCGAGCTGCAACCTAGAGGAGTTTCCTAGAGTGATAACAAATTGGCGCCATTGCCGGGGAGAGGAGACTAAAGCTCAGCTTCCCTGGGAGACGACATAGATCCTTGCTTTGATGATAGACAAAGCTTGGACACTATTCTGGTTGTAATCATCTATCTGGCGACTCCATTGAAATAAGGTAGCTTCAAGAAGACCAAGTGCCAGAGAAAACCCTAAAGGGCCACCAGCAACACCTGTTTCAGATCCAGAAGAGATTCTGAGAAGAGCCAGGGCTTCACTAAGGCAGACCAACAGTGCTACACAGGAAGCTACACAAGAAATATTTCTACTATTATTTCTTCTGCTGAAACATACAAATTTCAAGAATTTATAAATAAATTAGAAAACTTTAGGGTTGAGGAATCTTCAAGCATTGTTGCTTGTGAAGATCTCATCCCTGGCGACTCCAGGAAGGACGAATTCAGTGGTGACTCCACAATATAAAGATGTCAAAAGAATTTGATACTCTTTTGGCTCGGAGGTTTGCACCTCTTGAATTCTCTTCCGTTCCTAGTTTCCCACATCTAGTACCTGATATGTCTGAATGGGGAGATTTTCTACCTGTCTTCAAAGAGGAGGAAGAAGACAGTCCTGCAGAAAACCTCCTCAAGTTTCACGAATGCATGGATCTATTAGACCACTAGCATGAAGACATTCGTATGAAGATGTTCATGTATTCATTATATGGTGATGCACATCAGTGGTATTTTTCTTTACCTCCTTCTAGTATTTCATCATTGAAGGATTTTCACAAAGCATTCATTGAGCACTGTAAAAGGTACTATTCAGATAAGTTTTCATTTGATAATTGTTGTGAAGAATATAAGTTGCATTCTTAGGATGGAAAGGCTACTAATGATGAAGAAGAATATTTTAAGTTTTGTGAGGATTTGTCCACTTCTAAAATTTATTTTAGTTCTACTTTTCAGCAAAGAGATGATCAGAGACATATGCATGCTGTGGTTAATGATAGCTATGAAGAGTATGATGCAATAGGGGACACCTCTCCTTATGATCGAGATATTAATGATGTTCAGAATGTTAACCATAATATAGATGCTTTTGACTTTGTACCAAATGCATCTGCTGACTTAGGGTGTCAAGAATATCAGTTTGTCCCCTTTGGAAACCCGAAAGATAATGAGTAGATTGAAGGAACAACATGTAACAAATTTGGATTTGCGGAAAATACTAAAGGTAGCCCTCAGTTTTCTGATTTGCAGACAAAGGAATAATGCAATAGATATGAAGAGGAAGATGATGATATGAAAAGTCCAAAACAACAGGGCATAACTCATCCTTCCCAGTCAGAGGTTAAGCAATCTATAGTTAACGTAGTGATCACTGAAAGCAACCAGCAACATCATTTCATTAAGTTGGAACAGCAGCATAAAAAGGTATTTCTTGTTGGCTTTTATGACCCTATTGCTAACTATCTAGAACTTATGAGCAACATATATATCAAAATATTTTTGTCAGATGATAGCTGGTTCTGTCACCCTTCAAAACTACATTGCTGCATGCTAGGGTTTCATTTATTTTTCAGGTCAAGATCAAGAATAAGTTTAGCATATCAGCTTCTGACTTGGCTTCATTGGAAGCATGATGTCACATGATAAGAAGACTCTACTGATTAGAATTGGGAGTAGGAGTAGATAGGAAAATAAGCTCTTAATATGAGCACCTAGGTCATTTTTAGTTGTTTTCGTGAATAAGCAAAGCGGGCTACAAGAAGATTGCAGGGGATCAGTTATAAGAGACAAATGACTCCATGCCTAATGGAACACTAGAAGATAGCTTTAATTATTCTTTTTCAGGAAAGGAATTTTGGTCTGAGGTTCTTGGGACCTCACAGGGAGGTTCCCATCCCCAAGTAGGAGCCAAATGTTATCTCCTAAATAAAATTTTCAATAAGTTCACTCAAAACAATTTATTTTTTGAACACTAATGAAGGTTTCAGGCCATATTATGAAAAACATTGGGATGAATAACAAGTTTGGGATATATGATGTTCTGTTTTTTAAGAAAATTTGAAAGTTTTAGCTTTCGGTGGCTTAGGTGAGTTTTTCAACAACTCATTAGCCACTGAAAAGCTCACCTTTCAGTAGCTAACAGTTTTTAAGCAATACCATGTTAATCACCGAAATCCTGCTGATCACGTTTGTTTATGAAATTTTGGGAAAAGGACTTTCGGTGGCTTAGGCGAGCTTTCCAACAGCTCATTTGCCACTGAAAAGCCTTGGTTTCAGTAGCTTAGCGGGTGATTGAAGGAGGGCATTAACAATTGAAAGCAAGTGAAATGCGTTGGGGAAAAAGCCTGCTCAAAAAACTCAAAACACAGGTTTCTGTGGCTAAGCGTGGTTTCAAAACAGTCTCTAAGCCACCAAAAGTAGAATTTTGGCAGCTAAGATCGAAATTTCAGGATGCTCTAAGCCACTGAAAGGGGCGTTTTACTGTAAAAAGGCATCATTTTAAAACGATGATATGAGCGTCTCAGGCCATTTTAGGAGATTACTTCATTGAGTAGCTCATGATGTGGTGTGATATCATGAGCACGAGGATTATCCCATAGTGGATCCCTCATGTTTATACTATATATACACTGAAAGCTCCGAAGCTTTAGTTTTTTCCCTATGTATATGTATTTGAAACTATGATAGTTTCGGACTTCGGGTAACCCGAAAGCTTATGGCTTCATTCCTTTTTGTATATCAGCATTACTTTTTATATATATATGAAAAACTTTATTTACATATGTGTGTGAAAATGTTATATGTGAATGAATGCCTACCATGAATCCAATGCATGAATTTTATGTTAAAATGAATTTAAATATGAGCAAGATACCAATCTAAGACAAAATTTGTTAGGGAATCTATCACAATATTTAAATGTCTCGGGATATGCTGATAAGAGACATGCTCAAAAGACCTTTCTAAAAGCCTAACTCTTCAAAATGTACAAATGAGTAGGGGTTCCAGATGATGTAGACTCTGTTTAATTGATGTACTACCAAATCCAAGTCTAGGTAAACCCTAATATGTCTTACATCATTAGTCGAGGCTTTGGTCAACAAACCAATCACTACATAATACTCTGCGAGATTGTTTGTTGTGGGGCCCAAACAAGTTCCACCTGAACTCACCGTATCACTTGTTGGAGAGTACAATACCTAGGATGATGACATGAGATTCAAGGTGCAATGATTAGCACCATCTGTGAAACCGATATAGGTAGTCATCTGTTCATTTTAAACATAGGACTACATAATTAGGGTTGTGAAATACACATACTATATCCACACTAAATCCACACTTTTCAAAAACCACACAGCACTCTATAAACAATATTTACAATGAGCCTATGCTAGATGTCTTAGGCATAGTATTTTTTGAGGTAGAGCCCATTGTGGGCTCTACCAAGTGCATCTCGTCATAATCTATCAACTCATAATCCCCTTTCTCTAAGACACAACTGACAATATAAGGCCCATGTTGCATAGATTCCATATTTCTAGCCCCAACATTTCATGTTTCTGGTCATACATTAATACCATGTCACCTTCGTTGAAAGAGCGAGGTTGAACGAATCTATCGTATTGAGCTTTCATTCATTGTTTGTGTGCCTCATTTGCTAAGGTAGAATTGCGACGAGTATCATCAAGTTTGTTTAAGTATAAGAGACGTTCTTCTTCCAAGGTGGTGTTGAGTAATAGTTCTACAATGAGTTTTAGAGAAGGAATTTCATACTCTATTGGAAGAGTGGTATTTAGTCCATATACCAATTGAAATGGTGTAAAACCAGTGGATGTTTTGAAAGTAATCCCGTAGGCCCATAATGCAAAATGTTTTTGCAAATTCCTGTTAGAATTAGCTTGTCCTACCATCCATTGAAGCATATTTTTTAAGACTTTATTGATAGCTTCAACCTGGCCATTGGCTTGTGGAAATTAAGGTGTAGAGTTGTCATGAAGAAACCTTAACTTAGCACTTAATTTCACCATCATTTTATCATGAAAATGTGACCCGTGATCAGTCACAATGGCCCTAGGGATCCCAAATCTAGCGATGATATGGTTGAATAGAAAAAGAGCAGTTGTCTTTCTATCCTTGACATAAGTAGGCATAACCTCAGGCCATTTCATGAAGTAATTTACGACCACAATGATGTAGCCATGCCCCACGATTAAGGTAGGTCTACAATGCACGATATTGATGCCCCATTTTGCAAAAGGTCCAACTGCTATGACAAGATGCAACAGAGTGGGGTGAGTGCTCTTTTTGGATGTGAATAATTAGCAAGGTAGGCATTTTTTGATGATTTCTATGCAATCCTTAAAGATCAAGGGCCAAAAATACCCAGCACGTAAGATTTTATGGGCAGTAGCCAATACAGAAAGATGACCGCCAGAGGCTCCACAGTGGAAATCATTCAAAACAATCTTAGATTCTTCATGAGTGAGACAGCGTCGTAATATGATATCAACGCCACAACAGTATAGGGTGTCATTGATAATGAGGTAGTATTTGGCGTGGTGGTGGATGCAACGACGTTCATCCTGAGTTGCCTTGGGCTGAAATCGTTGTGTTTGGCGATAAAGAATTAAATCTCCATACTAGGGGTTAGATGTACTAATGAGGAACAAGGATTCATCAGGTAATGAATCGATGGGCTATGTTCCCTCAATAATATGGGGAAGGTCACACATAAGCTCAACAAAGACGAGATACTTCTTAGAACTAGATTTGGAAAATTCCAGCTCAAATTCTTGGAGAATGACAATCCAATGTGAGTATTTCCCCCCAAGCACTTGACGAGTCAAGATGTAATACATGGGGTTAGAATATGCATATAATGTAGGTGTGTGTAGCAAAATGTAGTGACAAAACTTCTGGACCGCGATGACTGTGGCCAGAGCAACTTTCTCCACATGTGAATATCGGGTTTTGGAGTCCAAAAGACTCTTACTCAGATAATAGATCACATGTTCATGATCGTGTTCATCCGTCTGGAATAAAACCATACCAATGGTTGATAGGGATGCAACCACATACCCTTGGTATAATCAGGTGGTTGCAAGATAGGTGCATGTGTGATAGCATGTTTGAGATTATTGAACGCATGCTGTGGAAAGTCATCCCAAATAAAGGGGGTGTCCTTTTTTAGTAAACGAATGAAACCGTGTGTTTTTTCAGCATAATTATAGACAAAACAACGTAAATAGTTTTCCTTCCCTTGCAAACTTTGGAGCTAGGTAACATTCGTTGGGTTGGGTAAATCCAGGATAGCTTCGATCTTCAGAGGGTCTATGCAGATTCCATCATTGGACACAATAAAACCAAGCTGTCGACTAGTCTCAACATAGAAAACACACTTGTGTGGATTTAACCGGATGTTATAGTGGAAACATATGAGAAAATAGCCCTCAAATGATCAACATGGTGATATCGCTACTTCGAATGAGCAGGAAGGTCGTCAAGATAGGGTTCCACAATGTGTTTTATGTCATGGAAAGCACATGGCATGGCGCGTTGGAAGGTAGCGCCAACATTCTTCAAACCAAAAGGAAAATTTCCATAGGCAAAGGTTTCCCATGGTCAGATAAAATCCGTCTTGTGTTGATATGATGGGAGTATCTCAATCTGATTGTAGCCAAAAAACCCATCCATAAATGAAAAGATGACACTTCTGGCACAGTTGTCGATGATTTGATCGATGTATGGGGTGGCAAATTATTCTTAGGACAATCCCGATTCAAATCCCAAAAATCAATGCAAACCTTAATAGTACCCTGCTTTTTATTGAAAGGGACTATGTTAGACACCCATTCAGTCAAAGGTACAGGGTAAATAAAACCAACCTTAAGAATCTTTTCAATCTCTTCCTTAACGGAGGCTACTTTCGTTGGATGTACTTAACGGAGCTTTTGACGAATTGGCTTGGGTCCAGGGTAAGTATCGATATTGTGAGCTATGATGGAGGGATATATCCCTAGCATTTCTTCATATCCAAGCAAAAATATCATGAAATTCTTTAAACAAGGACGTATAAGACTTTATCTCTGAAGGGGAAGAATTCTGTCCTATCTGGATGTTCTCTAGGATGCTGGGTTTCATCAATATATTAATAGGAATAGTCTTGGTAATATTACTCAAATTACCCTCAGACTTAGCATCTTGGGTGAGTATTGGGGGTTGAGGATTAGTTACTATATGAGATGAAACCTTTGATGCGAACTGTTTTTCTACCATATGGAAATGGGGAAGGAAAAGAAGATCAGTGGTGATGATCTTTCCAGGGCATCTCATCTAAGGAAATAACTTCCATGATGGACTCATCATAGGGGAGTGTATGAGAAATATAGTCTAGAGACTAGGAAGGGTGGGTGGGGGTTGGATTTTCTAGCCAATATAGTAGGTGATATGTATCTGAAGCCACCAAAAAATGATCGTTGATGACAGTGTCACTCGTGGACTGAATGACCTGGTACATTTATTCAAAAGGGCTTATTGATGTTGAATCTGTTAGATTTTTAACATTTAAGCTAGCATTATATTAGGATATTTAACTGAGAGAATAACAAGCACAGCAATCAAACACAAGAAATAATGAACACAGTGTTTTTCCTCGGGGAAAGCATAAATGGAGAAAACCCCACAACTTCCTTGGAGATAGAATCAACACCAAAAGTAAAACCCCAAAATAGTAAGATGATCTCCCGATAGCAGTAGCCTCTTTCTTTCTAGCCCCAACAATTTATTCTCCCTCAGCTATGTGCTACAATTGAGTGTGAGTGAGTGTGTGATAAATAGAGAGGCTCACTTTGTATTTATACTAATTCCTGACTTGACAATAACTCACTAGGGCCGACTTCACTAGGAGAGACTAATAACCCGAGGGCCCTACAACTGCGGGGACTTTAACCCTTGATCAATAGGAGGGTTACCCATAATGACTTGACATGACTTGTTTACAATATAGAAACTCTCGATCGAAACATCAGGGCATGGCATGACTCAATTACATTACAAACACTTCCCAGAATAAACATCGGGGTACAATACATAAGATATACAAGTGAATACATTCTGAAGTTACAATTACATCAACACTCCCTCTTAAATAGGAAGGTATTCTCTCGACACAATTTAGCAACACAAGTATTCTTCTCTGTATCATCTAGATCATCATCGAGTCCTCATCATCTTCAAGTCATCTTCATTTGGATCCGTATCATCACTGGATGTGGATCATCATCACTGGATCTGGATCATCACTGGATCTGGATCATCTCTGGTTCTAGAAAATCTCTGCTGGATCATCATCACAGGTGCTATCTCTTGATTCTTCTCATCATAGGAAGTTCTACAGAGCCAACTCTTTTTCATGCTGGTTGTAGGCCTAGCCTTCATGTAGGTCTTTTTCAACACTTATATCTGACCCTAAGTTAGAATGGCCTGCCCAACACTTACATCTGATCATGTAGGAACCAATCCTATAATCACATCAGAAAAGCACGCCTAGCACTCACATTTGACCATGTTGGAACACATCCCACAACCCTGTTAGAAAGGCCCAGCACTCACATCTAACAATGAGAGGAACCAATCCAGTCATCTATGTTAGAAAGGCCCAACACTTACATTCGACCATGTGAGGAACCAATCCTACCTACATGTCAAAAGGGCTCTGTACTTACATCTGATCATGTAGGAACCAATCCTACAATTACCTCAAAATGGCTCTGCACTTACATCTGATCATGTAGGAACCAATCCTACAATCAACTCAGAATGGCTCTGCACTTACATCTAATCATGTAGGAACCAATCCTACAATTGCCTTAGAATGGCTCTGCACTTACATCTGATCATGTAGAAACCAATCCTATCGTCACATCAGAATGGCCCTCAATCCCAGACTGAGTGTTCTCGGTAACTGACCAGGTGCCTCCATTCCCATAATGGAATTCAACACTTATATCTGATCATGTAGGAACCAATCCTACAGTCACATCATAATGGATCAGCACTCATATCTGACATGCGAGGAACCAATCCTCTCATCATGACAGAATGGCTCAGCCCTTACATCTGACCATGGAAGGAACCAATCCTCTCACCATGTCAGAATGGATCATGGAATCATCACTTCCCTTTGGAGGGAACCTCGATCTGGAGAACACCAAGCTTCTCCCTGAAGTACTCAAACTTCACTCTAGCCAATGGCTTTGTCAACACATCAACTATTTGTTCGTCCGTCGCAACATACTGGAGCTTCACTACTCCTTTCTACACTATATCCCTGATATATTGATACTTGATCTCGATATGCTTCGACTTGTCATGGAACACCGGGTTCTTTGACAACTTCACACAACTCTGGTTGTCGCAATATATACAAGTATCATCCAACTAGAGTTCAAATAAATTAGACAGTAGCTTCCTCAACCATACTGCCTCACAACTAGCTGAACAAGCTGCAACATACTCTGCTTCAGTTGTACTTAGTGCTACACAGGATTTCTTCCTGCTAAACCAAGATATCACACCTAATCCCATACTGAAGCAACACCCTGAAGTGCTCTTTCTATCAATGGTACTTCCTTTCCAATCTGAATCAACATAACCCTCCAGGTTAATCTTCTGATTCACCTCATAGTTGAGCCCATAATCAACTGTACCCTTTAGGTACCTCAGAATATGGTTTGCAGCAATCAAGTGAACATGTCTCGGATCTATCAGGAACTGACTCAAGGTGTTCACAACAAAGCAAATATCTAGTCTCGTGTTCATCAGGTACATCAAGGACCCAATCATTTGACGATACATCATAGCATCAACCACTTTTGATGAAGCATCACTCAATAGCTTCAGGTTCGATACCATAGGTGTGGTCATGGCCTTGCAGTCCATCATCCTGAACCTCTTCAAGATCTCTACTGCATACTTCCCTTGTCCGAGGGAGATTCCTTCAATATTTTTCCACACCTCCATGCCTAGAAAATAGTGCATCATACCCAAGTCCTTCATTTCGAACTCGGCATCAAGCTTCCTCTTTGTATTAGTAATCAACCCATCCATACCTGTTACAAAAAGATCATCTACATACAGTAGGAGTATCACTGGGTTACCATCTTCAACCTTGTAGTAAAGGTTGGAATCTGCTTTACTTTTGGTAAAGCCCAAACTGGATAGAAATCCATCAATTCTACCGTACCATGTCCTAGGTGCATGTTTCAAACCGTACAGGGCTTTCTTCAATCTACACACATGAGACTCCTTGTGATGTGTCTCAAAACTGAGTGGCTTCTCTACATATACTTCCTCTTCCACTACACCATTCAAGAAAGCATTCTTGACATCCATTTGGTGTATCTTCCATTTCATCACTGCAGCCAGAGCAAGTACTGATCTGATGGAAGTGTATCTAGCTACAGGTGCAAAGGTTTCTTCATAATCTATTCCTTCTTTCTGTGAGAAGCCACGAGCCATGAATCTTGCTTTATATTTCTCTATGCTACCATCTGCAGCATGCTTGATCTTGTAGATCCATTTGGAAGTTACAATAGACTTCCCTTCTGGTCTTGGGACAACATCCCAAACATCATTCTTCATGATCGATTGATACTCTTCGATCATAGCATCCTTCCATTCTTTTCTTTTTGCTGCTTCTTCATAGTTGGAAGGTTCTTTATCGATGAAGTCACATAATAAAGCTACATACCTGGAGCAGGACCTGGTCCTCTTTCTTTCTCTGTGATTCTCTTCTGGAGCCCCATATCTTTCTGCACCTTGGGTAGCTTCTCGTACCCAAGCAGGTTTCCTCTTATGAGGATTCTTCTCCTGAGGTGGATCTACATGTTCTTCTAGTTCTCAGTCTTCTTCTTGAATTTCTTCGTTCATGGTTGTGTCATGAATTCTGGGTGCTTCTGTTTCTTCAGGATCTTCAGTATGTCTCTTTCTAGATTTGTTGTAAGTTGAGTCTTCGTCAAATGTTACATCCCTGCTGATGTCGATCTTCTTGAATCCTGGGAAGTATATTCTGTAAGCCTTCGAGCTTTCAGAGAATCCCACAAATATACCCTTCTTTCCTGAAGGATCTAACTTTGTCCTCTTTTCTTTTGGAATGTGTATGTACACTGGAAAACTGAATATTCTGAGATGGCTGACTTCTGGTTTCTTGCTGAAAAAGACTTCTTCAGGTGTCTTGTTTTCAATTACTCTGTGTGGACATGGTTCTGTACATACACCACTGTTCTGACAGCTTCTGCCCAAAGATGCATGGGAAGATCTTGATCATGAAGCATTGATCTTGCAGCTTCCATGATATTTCTATTCTTCCTTTCTGCAACCCCATTCTTTTGTGGATTATATGGAGTGGATAACTCCCTCTTAATCCCTAAATCTTTTCATAAATATTTGAATTCATTTGATGTGAATTCTCTGCCATTATCTGATCGAAAGGTATTGATCTTCTTTTCAGTGTGGTTCTCGATCAAGGATTTGAATTCCTTGAATTTTCTGAATGCTTCATCTTTTTTCTTCATAAAGTATATCCATGTATTCCCCAAAAAATCATCAATAAAAGAAACATAGTATACATACCCGCTTAAAGAACTGGATGGCATTGGATTGCATACATCGGAGTGAATGATTTCCAAGATTCCTTTTGCTTTGCTTTCGCTACTTGGAAATGTCTTCTTTGGGTTCTTTCCTTTCGCACATCCTTTGCAGATTCCTTCATGTTTTGCCTAAATTTCTGGAAGACCTTCAACGGCTTTGCTTGCAAGTGGTAGTGCTCTGTAATGCACATCTATTCCAAAGTTCATTTTGCTCTACTGTGTCCTGGACCAAAGATTGTTCTGGATGGCCCTTCAATTTGTATAATCGTCCTTCTTGTTCTCCAATTACTATTGCATCGTCAATAGTCTTTCCTCTTGGCCACATGAGGACTTGGCCATCTACAAATGCAACCCTCATGCCTTTTGAATCTAGTACCGATATGGAGAGAAGGTTCTTCTTTAGTCCTGGTACAAACAAGACATCCTTCATTTTCATAGACTTTCTAGAGTCTAGCTTGTAGGAGGATTCACCACTACCTTTTATGGGATATTGGTAGTCATCCCCAAGTTTCACCTTATGGGGTGAATTATGTTCAGATTGTTTCTCAAAATATTCCTTGAATCTTGTCATGTGTTTGGAAGCCCCACTGTCAATAAGCCAATATTTGCTTCCATGTGTGACAGTTCCTGCGAGAGCGGAGATCAGAACATATTCTTCATCACTTGAAGAGTCTTCACTTTCTTGTTACTCTCTTTCTGGGAGGATCATCATCCTCAGTAGTGTGAGTATGATGTCTTCTTTTGGAGTTCTTCTTCTTCTTAGATCCACTCTTATTCATGGGACAATTTCTAGCAAAGTGTCCTCTTTCATCACATGTATAGCATTTGAGTTTGGATGGATCCTTCTTCACAAAATTATCTTTCTGATAAGAATAATTACCTTGGTGATGATGATATTCCCTTCTTCCTTTCTTGGAGTGTACTGTGAGAGCTTGATCTTCATTTCCCATATTTTCTTCTTGTGCTACTATTCGAGCTTCTTCTTGTGAGCATTCTTCCCACAGTTTGCTGAACTTGATTAGCTTCTTTCTAGCACATATTCCTTGGATGAAAGAATCCCATGACCTAGGGAGACCATTCAAGGTTGTCATCACAATTTCTGCATTCTCCACTTCTTCATCTACTACTTCAAGTTGTTCTTTGATCTGGGAGACCCTTGTAAAGTATGACTGTATGGTCTCCTCATTTTGGATCTTTACATTCTTCAACTGGTTCCTCAAAGTCATCTTCTGGTTTATGTTCTTCCCTTTAAACAGTTTGGTTAGGGCATAAAACATAACTTTAGGTATCTTTAGGGAGGAAACCTATGGTATGAGGTGATCCTTGATTGAATCAGCAATAATCCTTTTAGCCATAACCAACTTCTTCTTATGTAAGGCCTTAGCCTCATCTTCCTCTAGAACTGGAACCTCCTCATTGATGTAGGAGTCCAACTCATTTTCTTCCAGGACTAGGGAGATCCTATACTTCCACGCTTGGAAGTTATCAGATCCCTCAAGATTTTCATCAAGATTGGTATGATGAGACATCTTAACTGAGAACCTTAAATGGAAATAAAAAATATTTAGATCTTACCAGGTCAAGATGTCGGATTTGGATTTGGAGCTGAATTTCTGCAGTGCTGGTTCAGGCGCATATTAGGGTTTGACTTTCCTGGAGTTCTGTCCAACCAAATGATTTGATATTGATATATAAACTTCAATTTTGAGGAGGAGATCAATCCAGGCCTGGGCTCACTCAAAAATTCTACTTTTGTGGAAAGCCCTAATTTCCAGCAGTAGTGTCAGGTCAAAAAATGAAAATGCTCAGAATCAGATTCTGCTTCGATAGAAAGATGTGCCCTAGGGAGGAGAGTTATCCCAACCTTATTTTGCTGAAAATATGTGGAGACAGATCCAAAAATTAGGAAGCCCTAGTTCCCACAGCTGCATAGTGTCTTCTTCTCAAGTTAGCTTTGATACCATGTTAGATTTTTAACATTTAAGCTAGCATTATATTAGGATCTTTATCTGAGAGAATAACAAGCACAACAATCAAACACAAGAGACAATGAACACAGTTTTTTTCCTCGAGGAAACAATAAATGGAGAAAACCCCGCAACTTCCTTAGAGATAGAATCAACACCAAAAGTAAAACCCCAAAATAGTAAGATGTTCTCCCGACATCAGTAGCCTCTTTCTTTCTATCCCCAACAACTTCTTCTCCCTCAGCTATGTGCTACAACTGAGTGTGAGTGAGTGTGTGATAAATAGAAAGACTCACTCTCTATTTATACTAATTCCCGACTTGAAAATAACTCACTAGGGCTGACTTCACTAGGAGAGTCTAATAACCCTAGGGCCCCACAACCGTGGGGACTTTAACCCTTGATCAATAGGAGGGTTACCCAAATGACTTGACATGACTTGTTTACATTATAGAAACTCCCGATTGGAACATCGGTGAATGAGATGACTCAATTACATTACAAACACTTCCCGGAATAAACATCGAGGTACAATACATAAGATATACAAGTGAATACATTCTGAAGTTACAATTACATTAACAGAATCAACAATGGACTTTCCTTTATCTGGAGTAGAATCAGATATCATGTTCACGGATGCCGCTTGAGAAATAGGAGGAGGATTAGATAATGAAAAGACTCCCATGAGTGAGGAATCTTTGAGAGGACCTCCTCCAATGTTATGATATTGAGGGGTTGTGGAAGCCAAAAGTGGAACATTGTTTGCAGTATTTGAAGTCACATCAGGTGAATAGAAATATAATTGGTGAATGGTAACAATATTCCCTTGGAATGGGAATTGGACCACCCAAAAAATGGATGAAGTAATAGCTTGCATTGCATAAAGCCAATTTCGACCTAGAAGAATATTGTAGTCTAAATGAGCATCAACAACTTCAACATGAATGGAGATTGATTTTCCCCTAGTTCTACCTGGAGAGATGGCGGTAATCCATAAGGTTGAAAGCCATGACCATCAAAATCCTTTAATATCGTGGGGGAATGGTTGATCTTAGGAGAAATGATAACTCTCCAACAGGATAAAGACATGACCAAAGTTGAGGCTCCCTCGTCCAATTCGGTATGACGAATTATCTTCCCAATAACTTTCGTGGACAATTGGATAGGAAATTGATGGGAAGGGCCTAGATTTAAAATCATCCATATTGAAGGAGATAATGTTGTTGTTTTCAGGATCCAGTGCTCCAAGAACTGATAACAAGTTCTTCTGTTGTGTAGGACATGTTTGGAGTACCTCGAGAGTTGACATAGCGCACGGTTCTTGAGCTAGATATTCGACTATATTGTAGTACTGGGCAACATGTGCGTCAGGATTAAGTATAGTTTTCCGAAGTGTACTCTTAGGTGGGAAGATAATTACATAAGGAGTTTGTTTTTCAATCCGAAGACCATTAGTGGGAGGAGGAGTGGTTGCTGAAGGTTTTTTGGGTGGAACATTATCAGTTTTCTTTTCTAGTGGAGGGTCATAGCTTTGGGATCGAGTATTAAGATTAACTAATTCACTTGACATCATTTTAACTTAATTTATGGAAGACGAAGAAGGCCCATTCAAGCATTGATGGTCAATCAATTACTGTTGGGTAGGGAAAGGGCTCGTAAGGATTGTCGGGGTGGGTTTTTTTTTAAAACATTTACTGACTTCCTCATGGTGAGGACACTATGTAGTGGAGTGTTCACCTCCACAGATCAGGCAGGGGAATTTTTCCTTTCTCTTATTTTTAGAATCAACATCACGGTTTTGTGTTTTATTACCTTCTTGTTGGTTGTCAGGTTTCTTGGATTTGTTTTTTCCTTTTTTATTTCCTACAGAAGATTATGTGGATTGAACCACTTTCACTTCGGTTGAAACAATAGGAGGGGAAACAATTTTGGAGGTGGAAACAGGTTGACTAGTAGGTGTGACCGGTTGACTTTTCTTTTTCATGGATTTGTCCATCGATTGTGTTTGAACTAAACCAAGAATGCCATCGATGGGTGGATCTATTTCAGGTCTTGAAGGATCCGAGTTAGGACAAGGAGCGTAAGGAATTAGTACATACAAAGTGCCCAACTGGGAGTAGAACAAGTCTAGGTATTGAGCATGGCTAATGGCCTGTTCCTCGGTAACAATACCTCCCATGGAGACATCCCTAGAAATGGGGGGAAGTAAAGACTTAGTAAACCAATCGGTGAGTAACTGATCGGGAATGGGAGCCTTATTAAACCTACACCGTCATCTCCATTCATTTATATGATCTGATATATGAGTGGAAGTGGCCTAGCAAAGCGAGGTCAATAGGTCCGTACCTGTCTCGTATCAGATTGGTAACTGAAAATGTGTTAAAAAATCCATTTCTAAGGTAGTAAAATTCCAAAAGGAATGCTGAGGTAGCTCGATATACCATTTTGCAGCTAATCCGGTGAGAGTTTATGAGACAAACGTAGACAGATTGAACCATACATTAGAGAATTAGAGGAGCACCACAAATGAAAGGTAATTACGTGGTTTTTGGGGTCCTCACCAGGTTCGCCTTCGAATTTAGGTATGTTTGAGGGTAACTTAACTGGGATGGCTGTTGTAAAGGAAAGTGTCCTATGGCTAGGGTTTAAGAGGCCATCAACGTACTGGGGTTGAAAGAGAGATGCACAATGTTCAGCAAGCATATAACAGCAAGTTTCAGAGATGAGAAAGATCCACACCTGATAAACTGAAGGCTGGTCCAAGCTTTCTCTTCAATCCTCCTCTTGCTCCTCTCGCTCCAAGAGACCTGCAAAACAAGTTATACCTTCCTCAAACCATTATGACCACATATAAACAAATGATAATCAAATAAATCTGAAACAATAATCTGAATAACATCATCATATGATCATAAACATAAATTCAATCACACATTGAACAATGATTTGGGAAGAAGAAGGACATCACATCTTTATTAATCTTGAAAAAAAGTACAAATATACCTTCTCTTCAAGTTGGCACCTCACGAAACCTTGATCTGGTTCTGCTGCTTCTCTTCTCCAAAGAACTCAGCCTCCAAGCTCTGCAA
>LPNX010444720.1:0-10000 GCA_001517045.1 Pseudotsuga menziesii
GAAGAACAACTCCATATTGAAAAAGACATGAAAGAAACTCTACAATCCCAGCAACATGAAGAAAGGGAAGGGTAAGGCTCTATTACACAAGAACCAATGACCTTGCATCCCCTTATCAAATATGCAGCTGACAATCAGGTAGATAGGGAGATCAAAATTCAGGAGAAGGTTGTCACACAAGAACCAACACCATCGCAATCAACTACTAAAGTTGTTATAGGTGAACTCCAAAGAGTGGATGTTATTACACAAGAGCCAACATCTCTAGAAGTTGTTTCAGAGACACCTATGGTTGAAGTTGCTGTAGGAGAAATTCAAGGAAGGGATGTTGTTACACAAGAACCGACACCCCCAAAAGTGATTTCAAAAGAATAGAATGTTCAAATTGGAACATCAGGTGATAAGTTATGGACTCAACTTCCTCAAAATTTTGTGAATTTGGATTCTGATAATGAATAACATGCTGAATATGGAGAAATACTGAAGCTGACAAAAGAACTATCAATCTTGAGAATAGAAGTGAGGGAGTGGAGGAGTGAGGTTGAGAGATATCAAGAAGGGATGGTGTCCCTCACTGAACATAGGAAAACCATCATGGAATTGAAGGAAATGTGGGAAGAAGAACTTATGTCCCAGAAACTCCATAGGGAAGAATTACAGAAGGAGCTAAAGGAGCTGAAAAAATTCAAATCCATACAGGTGGAAAAAGATCAGCTGTATACTCTTTCTCAGGAATTGTTTGGTACCAAAGTACCATCCTACTCTTACCCTATGTTTTTATTTGAGTAGTTCATTTGTTTTAAACTGAGGGCTGTAAAATAAGGGAGACCAAATGAAATAGCGACCTCAGCTAAATTCCAAAAACATTTCTGGAAAGTAACTTTAAGGACCAAAATTTGTTGTGTGAGCTTTATTTGCATGAATTGGATTGTAGTTTGGACCACCATTCGAATCATGTCCCTTTCTCAGGTGATGTTTAGCTGAGGGATTTTTCCTCCTTTGTTAGCAATCATGTTTAGTGGGAAAAATCCTTCCAAACTTTCTCTCATAATGAGGCCCACTCTAACCTTTGGATTTGAAGCAAACCTCAGAATCCTCGTCTCCTCTTTTCTTGTCATCAGAGTGTACTATCGTGTGCCATCCAAACTCAGTGTATAATAGAACTTCAAGAAAAGGTTATTTCTGATTGTGTCAACCATATTTCCATGCATCAATGAGTGGCTTTAGAAGGTAGCCAACACATATGGAAGCTTGCCTCTTCAACCCTGAGAAATAGGGATCCATACTGTTACAGGAATTTTTAATAGACACTTTCCAGGGTTGGGGGATATGTTGGATGCATGAAGGGATGTGTGGTTAATTGGATGGGACTCAAATTCAAATTTCCTCTCATCTGGTGGCCAGCAAAATCATACAAGGAAGACTTCTCATTAACAAGGGAAGTAGAGCAGAAGTGTTGGCGATATTGGGTTGTCCATAAGTGATTGGTGGAAAAACAAGGAACACTTGAATTGCCATACAACTTCTCTTCTCTCCATGAATGAAGTACAATGCCAGATTTAGATTCAGAATAATGGAGTTTGATTCATGAGGACATGCAACATAATAGTTGGGGGGAGATGTTGGGCCCAGAAATGATCCCTTTTTGACCACCCTTACCTATCTCTTTTTGCCTCATCCTACTCTGTTGTGTATACTAAACAAATGGTTTTCCTTCACTCAGTCTCTCAATTCATACAGTTATGGTTAATCATTGTCTTATTTTATTAATTCTTAGGATTGTTTTAATCGGGGATTTACATCTAAAATTATGCTAGCATGTGGTGTTTTTATAAAGATAATTCATGATGTAAAGGATGCAGGTGTAGCAATCCGAACATGCCAATAGAGGGATGACAATTCATTGCTGAGATGATCTCCATCCATTACATAATTACCAAAAGAACGTGGTCCAAGGGTATTATTCTACGTGAGTTTTACAAAGGTAGTTGCAACAGGCTGCAATAGATTCAGAGGCAATAGTGCATCGCTGCTCAAACATAGCTGCAATCCATAGAGTATCTTGTCAATTGATCATGATCATTATTTCTGGCTCAAGTAATAGCTTTCATATATCTTCTACTCTCATCTTGCCATGACTGTAACAACTCATTGTAATTAGGACTATAATAACTCACCATAATTAGGGAATCCTGAAGATCAGAGATATTCATGGATTCCTGATAATAGTGGGAATATGTTATGATCGTAATTGTATAAATACTAGGAACTATTTCAAGCAAAAGGGTTGAAAAATTAATCAATTTATTGTATCATCTGTGACTGAGGTTGTGTGATCATCTTCCATTCTAATACAAGGAGTTTGATTCCTCATATCTCGGCATTCTAATGTGTGTTACTTCCAGCATCTCTGTGTGAAGGCTAGGCCTGCCTTCCCACATGGATTGCTAAATTAATTAGGTATTTTATTTATTTTTTTGTGTGGTTGGATTTTGTGATAATTTCCTTTAATTATAGTGAGCTCCAACAGTCATCAATTTGTTGTGTGTCAATTGAATAATCTGTAATTGCATCTTTTGTGAAATGTAGTGGTGTGGTGTGCAAGTCGACTGTATAGGTTAACTTTTTTTATGCAACTGTGTGATAGCTGTGATAGCCATGTTCATCCCTAGTTCTTTCAATCACTATTTTCTTTAGATCTTTGCAATTTGTTTCTTCACATTTATAATTGTAGAATTTAATTCATGTGCTTTGAGTTTATAGAATAAGCTGAATTTAGATAGTTGAGATGGATCTTTAGATGGTTTGGTAATTAAGGATTTAACTTTCTGCAAAAGTAATCTAGATGTTATTTCCTGAATATTTTAATTCTAGATTAAGGATTGTAAGAAGGTACTTTTGATTGCATTCTTAATAAGGTAAACTAGATTAAGTAGATTATGGGATGAGTCTGGCTAAATAGGAAAGTAGGGTCATTCATTTAAAGCATCAACTACTTAGTGTTTAAAGCATATACAGTGCACATTATCCTTGAAATAAGAGACTTCCCTTGGTTAACAATTAATGTTGAACACTCTGTTGTCTTTAATTAACTTGCATATAGTGTGCCCAACAAATACAAAATAAATCTTCGATTCCTTCATTAGCATTAGCAGGTACTTATATAATAAGTATAATCTAAACCATAGTATCATAATTCGAGTACGAATACGATTCGATACGGAAAAAATACACAACAAAAAAATCCAATACGAATAAAATATGAGAGTAGACTTCTTATATATAAAATATTTTTAATTAAATATACAACAATATATAACATTTATATATAGTAAAACATATGCAATATTTTTAATGAAATATTAAATATCAACCATTAAATTTTAAACTTAAAAAAATCATTGCTTTTTTTTAATATATTTCTTACAACCAAAATTACTCTTAAAAATAATATAATACCCTTAATATAAGGAAGAAAACTCTTAGTTATTAATAGTTATAATTTATTTTAAGAAGAAAATAAATAATATTACTTACATTTGAAATTAATTAATGAATGTTTAAATTGTGTTAGGGTTAACTTTGAATCTGGAATGAGCAAGGATGTAAGTGGTTTTGGGCACATGGTTTTGTAACCAATAAATCTAGTGTTGCTATTATATTTGCATATTTTTTTTTTTGGCATATTTTTATTCGTATTAGATTGAATTACAAAGTATGAAATTGCAAGGTATTTATTTTATAGTGTTTGAATAATTAAGTGTTGGATTTTTAAAATTAATTTTCAAAATTAACCCGTATCCATATTACACATACATTGAATATTCGACCAATTCGAATTTGTTGAAATTTTCGTACACAAAAAGAAAATACGACCAAATTATGCTACTATGATCTAAACAACTATTACTCCCCATGAATGTGGGATAATGCAACATATTAATTGGGCCACTTAACAACTATTACTTAATCCCCATGAATGTGGGATAATACAACATACAAATTGGATGACTTACAAAGCATACAAGTCCAACAAAATATAATAAAAAAATAAAGAGGAGGGTTCACATAGGTTCTTAGCATGCCCTCCCTCTTAGAAAATCTTTTTCCTCAAATCTTTATATGTTGAAATTGTTGTTAAATATGAAGGAGTGGTTCCCATGTAGCATCTCGTGGTTGCATGTCATGCAATTGAGTTATGACCTCTGTGATGGATCGAGAGTGAATATGACAAGTACTCTTATTGAGGATGGCCTCTGGTTCCAAAATGACGGAGGCTTCTTTATCTAGTTCTGGTAAAAATATTTTTTCTCTGATGTTGGTACCAATCACCTTCTTAAGACAAGAGACACAAAATACTAGGTGAATGCGAGAAGAAGGAGCAATAGCAGTACCCCTAACTCGATGAATTGGGTAGAACTTATAATCTCTTTACCACAAATGTAAACTCTTGGTTTACCTCATGAGGGGATTTTTTCAATTAGGTAGGGCTAGTTTCCTTTCTCACTTGGCAGGTCCTCTCAAAGGACATCTCCTTCTAGATACATGTTGTACTCCTCACAATGAGTTTTAGGGATATGCCCAAGTAATTCCCACGATTAAGAGGATTGGGTTTATTCCCTGATCTGAATGAATATTAAAATTGCAAGAAGAAGAACTACTACAATAATCATAGCACCAAGAAGAATTGCAAAAGAAAAAATATTGGCAGAAATTCCATGCAACGATCCTAAGAAAGTGCTCTGATACCAGATGTGATGAACTTCTTGTAATAGAATATGAGAATGCATGATGTAATAGAAATAATGGAGCACATAAGGGATTTTATTGATCACAGGAAACTTTGAAGGGGAAACCTCCTTTGAGCAAGCTCAATACAAAATATGCCCCAACCATTTTTTCTTTAGGATGTGAGATGTGTGTGAATGATGTGTATATGCCCCAATAGTATTACAATGAAGATGCAGTGATATCACTACCAAGATGCAAATAAAATGTAGATAAACAGTAGTAAATCACAATAAATATCATCCAAAATAACAATTAATTCTTCCATAACACAAAATAAACACTAGTAAATGAATGTTTAAGGAACTTACCAAGGTGTATGAAACACATAGGCGGTCTTGACTATGAATCTCAACTCAAAAGGCTCACATAGAAGGAAAATATGACATCAAAACAAACCAAGGAGTTGTAATGGATCAAATGTGAACAGAAACATGTCAAGAAGGGGTAAAACATAGATAGAAGTTTTGGAACAAGGATGTCAAGCACTAAAAATGATTGAAAAACTATAGGTCAAACCTAACGATGGAAAAGGCATGTTCAAGGTCACATAGACCCGGGAAATAGTCATGATTGGGGAGGAAAAATAGAGAGAAGACTAAAATATCACAAAAAATAGGATTAAGTGCCACAGGTCGCACAAAATCGAGTCACAATAGCGACCAGGGTCGCTCCAAAATTCAAAATAGGAACGATATGGTGTTCTAGGTGAGGTCACACTTATTAGCTAAAAAGGTACAACTTGGGTCATGCTTATCGGGAAAAAAGGTGCGACTCGGTTGTAACTTTTGGTCAACTAAGTGTGACTCAAAAAGGACTGGAATGTTTTTGAAAAATGGTTGTCGGCTAGGGATGAGGGGAAGGAACTACGAAAATACTGGTTTAGATCTACCATGAGGGGGTCATATCTATAATGCCTAAAGGTAGCAAAGGAGAACAAACCAATAACAAAAACAACAAAAAAATGATCCATATGGATCGAATGAGTGGAGTCACCAAAACTGTAGTGGAGATTTCTCCCCGGCTACGTACAAAAGAACCAACCCTAGATAATCCAGATCATAGGGTAGAGTTCAACAATAATAATCGAAAGCAAAGCAAAGACAACAATATTTTTTAGGTTTTTTCAAATATATAATACTAACTAATGCAAAATAAGAACAAAAGATACAATTTTTCTAAAATGTTGGCCATCGTAGCCGTACTCGGAAATGGTCCCGTAGCTGCATGGTTTGGGTCAACGGTCTCTTCCATGAATAGTTTTCAAATGGGGAATGGATCCAAGTGGGTACAGAGTGAACTCAACGTACACCGTGGGAAATGGCAAGAAAAAATATGGGAATAATGGCACAAAAATGTATAGTGTAGCTAAGAACAACTGATAAAAAGTGTTTTGGGAGAGGCCTTCACAATGTATTAACACGATCATCCAAAGGTTTTTGACCCATGGAATTTTATTGTCCATTGTATTTATCTATGTTTTTTTTTACCCATTCTCACTTTTAGGATTTTTTACCCTTTTTTGGAGCAAGTGGGGATAAATCACAATAAATGCTCAACTTTGCTCCATTGATGGGGAAGGGATGATAATGTTTTGGACCATAATTAGTGGAAATATAGTTTTGAAGGTCAAAATGGATGAAATAATGGAGGCAATATGAGTTATGATGATGGTTTAGACAATGGAGAGATAGCTGAACAATTTTGTCAGTCAAGCTCTCCTTTGTATAAAATAATGTAAAGCTAAAGATGGCCGTGCTCATTTTGCAGAATTTTTGAACTCAAAAATTGTTTTCCAAGAAACCTACTTTAAGTTATGGATTTTTTAGATCTAGTTTCTTTTTTATTAAAATAAATTTATTG
The DNA here is from genome assembly GCA_001517045.1 of Pseudotsuga menziesii. Classification (NCBI taxonomy): domain Eukaryota; kingdom Viridiplantae; phylum Streptophyta; class Pinopsida; order Pinales; family Pinaceae; genus Pseudotsuga; species Pseudotsuga menziesii. Next base: position 6,652 of record LPNX010444720.1, read on the forward strand.
TTTTTTAGATAAAATTTCCTTTAATTTGTTTGAAATAGTGTGGTGGTTGCAATATGATGATGTCTATTTTCATATTATTGTTTTTTCCATGTAATTTCCTTTCCTTTCTTTGAAATGGTGTCTTTTGATTTTTTTTCTTCCACTTGAATCCACAATGCACATCCTCAATGTCCATTTCCCCCTCCCTGTCTCTAAAACTTGGGAATACATTGAATCAAATATACAAGCAAAAGCTTAGAAAATATATTGGTTTTCTTCTATAAAATAAAAACCACAATTGATTTAAGAGCTAAAGCGTTGATGCCATTGTAGGGTAATATTTCTAAGAAAAATAAGAAAGGTTGGATTTCCCATGAACTAGGTTCATGTACAAACATGTATAAAACAAAGAACAAAGGTATTAGCCACAATGAAAGGATGGGTTCCTAATAAGAAAGGATCCAGTCAAAATGACAAAATACTAGCTACTTTCACCAAATTCCTGAAGGCACCGATATCACAGTCACATGGAATTTTGGTCCAAATGCAAAGTTCATAGAAGACTATTATAAAGATATTGAGTGTAATAAAATGTTAAAAAACATGTTACTCTTGACATGTAACATACACCATGTGTAAAAAACTAAAAAGGCCCAAGGTCCTCAACATTGAATGCAAGAGAAAAACAAATCAGTATTAGAATGACAATGATGTTATTCAGATAAAATTGAAGAACAAAATGCTTACTAGAAATGCAGGTGAAGCACCCCAATTGATTAATAAGGTATTAATTGAAGTTATATTACACCCACATCAAATTTCAACTTATAGTTCAATCAATTCCAAACTTCTATGAATTATTCATAAGCGAAGCTAAATAGGGAATATGGAAATCATGGACATAGCTACTTACCAGTGTCACATGTTCCTTTCATGTGAAGACAACCTTGAGTAAATACGACAACTATAGCTACTAAATAGAACAACACCAAAAAATTGACCAATCATCTTTGGGATACATGATAAAGAGATCCATTCACAACATTATGAGTTCACGACCAAATAATGCTTGAGGGTTTATGGTATTAATGGTCATGGTATTAGTGTTTACTGGAGATACTACACCTTGGTATTGTCTTTTGGTAGGTTCCCATGCATGATCCCTTTGATTAAACACTCACTTAGATATCTTTAGACCAGCACTATGGTGTCTTTCCTCATCAGAGCTACTCAAGGTATATCCTGTATTGTAATAATAGAATTATATTATTCCTTCTTTTTGTTTTTTCACCATTTTTATTCTTTTTGAAGTGGTGTTTTCTCTCTTAATAGCTATATATTTTTGTCAAAGTGTTTAACACTCATCTACATGGTGTGTGAGCTAAGATGCTAGGACAAAAGAAGACAAACATTATTTATTTGCAGGTACAAAAGAATGAAAATTGTGAGAAGAATCAAGTTTCGGAAGGAAGTTATTCTCACACCATATAATTACTTTGCATGGGAAGTAAAAATGGAGATCTTTCTTTGAAGTAGAGGACTGTATAGTATTTTTATTCCCATAAAGGTTGATCCTACATGATCCATAAAAAATACAAATACCTCAATCGAATGGATAAGGCCTATGGATCCCTCTACATGAATCTAAGGAGGAAACACAAATGGTTATCTCCATTCTCTCCAATATTGGACCAGAATACTATGTTTTTGTCTCCATGTTTCATTCATTGAGGCCGAGTCACCTCTGATAAGAACTCGATTGTTCTCACTGTTTCATTTTTTGTGGAATATCTGACTCAAGAGAATCTGTTATACATTATTTATTTGCAGGTACAAAAGATTGAAAATCATGAGAATAATGGAGTTTCAAAAGGAATCTATTCTCACACCATACAATTACTTTGCATGAGAAGTAAAAATGGAGATATCTCTTTGATGTAGAGGACTGTATAGGATTTTTATTCCCATGGAGGTTGATCCTACATCATCCATAGAAAATTCAAAATACCCCAATCAGATTGATGAGGCCTACAAATCCCTATACATGAATCTAAGGAGGAAAAAAAATGGTTCTCTCCATTCTCTCCAAGTTTGGACTAGAATACTATGTTTTTTACTCCATGTTTCATTTAGTGAGGCTAACTTTTGGTAAGAACTGGACCATTCCCACTCTTGATGTTTTTTTATGGAATCTCTAACTCAAGAGAAAGGCTATCTCATCAATATGGGAAAAATCAATAGATACAAAGCACATTCTCTTTCTATGCATGAAGGCACTCATAACAGAAAACAAAGATCTAAATCCAAAGACAAAGGAAAGGCTCATGAAATCCAAACAAGCAGGGGAACCAAAAAATCTTCAACAACTCCTCTAGATCAAAAGCTAGAAATGAAAGGGTGTGTGCAAGAAGTTCGGGGTCTCTTTTGGCACGTTAGATGCAATACAAAACTGAAAAAATAGACATCCATCAACTTGCATGGATATTTTGAGACACTTACACAATGAATCTTGCCATCAGTTAAAAACAAGAAATGTAGGAAATTGAATGACCTTTCCAAATATATATATTTTTTTCTATTGAAAATGTTGTTAACTATCTAAAGTTAGATATTTTTTAACGATAAACTTTTATTTTTGGGACAAATTATAAGGTATATGTTTTTGTGGGTGCAACATCTAAGTGTCTAAATGATGGAATAAACTTACAAAAACTGATATACATATAGAGAACATATAGGACCAGTGCACTACTATTTTTCCAATAATAAAAATAATATTTTTCATTTTTTTTTAATTAGCTAAGAGATCAAACCTCGAAAATGGTACATCAATTGTGGGTGCAGTGTTTAATGTCTTAATGTAATTATTTGGAAATAGTTTTTTTATAGCATGTAGAGGTTGGTGTTCTTTAGTGCACGATACAATTTTTTTTTTTAAATGGTTGTGAAACAAAAGATATATGGACGAAACACTACTAGTATTTTTTTTGAGTTGAGGAGTTATGACAGAAGATAAATAAGAAAAAAATAGAAAAATCTATGTATTCTTATTAAAATTTACATATTTAGAATTTGCAAAAAAACCATATTTGCTTCTAAAATCTCCGAAAAAATGGATGTGTGTAGCATAATCAGACAAACTGCTAAACACGGCTGTATTGAAAATTTGGATATAATGCTAAATTAGCCATGGTTTATCATACTCCAAGGCATAGGCATGTTAAATCTGAAGCAAAGTACAAAGTAGACACATAGGCATAGGAATTCCATGAAAACATGGGTGGAGGCTTGGCCTTATCATTTGGAGGGAATAAATTTTTGAATTTAAACAATACACGAGTGCGATTTAGTAAAACAAAACACGTGTGCA
>LPNX010444720.1:18508-36629 GCA_001517045.1 Pseudotsuga menziesii
CGTTTCATGAGCTGTGACAGCACACAAGATGATGCAGAAACATTATAAGGCTTTGAGGACAAAGCCTTTCTAAGGGAGTGGCAATGTAACAAACTTAAATAATAACAACAAACAATAATAAAATAATAAAATAATAATAATAATAAACATATATATATATATATATATAATAAATAATAATAATTAATAATGTCTTTATGAAAAGACATGAATATTAATGAAAGGGTATTTCACCAAAATATAAATAACAGACCCTCATATGTAATTCATCATCTTATCTATTATCCATTCTATTATTACTTACCAACATGTGGGATTCAGATTACCTATGGGAATTTTAGAGAATTTACGAATATTAAAGAAGCTTTTACTAGTTCATTTTTTTAGCGTCTCAAAGACTTAAGAGTACTTGCATAGAATCAATCCAAGAGGAAGATCAAAATCCTCTACACAAACAATGGGGGGGAGTATGTGACCAATATTTTTCAATGTCTATGTTCATAGGTTGATATACAGTTACAACATACAATACCATACAGTGCACAACAAAATGAAGTGCTTGCAAACTAGAAGTTACCCACTTTCAAATATTTGGAGCACATGCATGGGCCCACATACCCTCTCAAACGAGGAAAGGATTACATCCTCATATCACTGCATGCATATTCATGGGATGTCTTGATGATGTTAAGGGTTACAATTTTTTTTATACCACAATAGACAAGATATTTATTTAGCAAAGTGTCCATTTTGAGGAATACCTCTTGCATGCGCAATTGGAGTCACATGCAGAGAGCTTTGTTCCTATTGTTAAACTAGAGTTATGTGACGATGATTATAATCATCTATATCATGATTTAGATTTGAGTTCCAAACATGAGGAAGAACATGAGCATGAATGTGTTGAACCACATCGTATCTCCCCTAAGATAACAAGGAGCTTAAGAGATATATATGCACATATCTCCCCACAGGACACAAGTGACCTTGTGGGGGATCTAATGGATCCCGGGATGATGAGGTCCTAGTTTGAGGATCCTTCTCATGCAATCAAATTACAGAATCAATGATTACCATGTATTGTTACATGGTTCCACCTTTAGATCCATAGGCCTATGCAGAGGGTGCATGAAACCCCTATAGGAAGTCGCTATGCATGAGGACTACAACTCTCTCCTTGAGAAATAGAGTTGGGATTTGGTTCCGCTTCCTTCAAACATGAAGCTTGTTAGATGCAGGTGGGTCTATAGGACTAAGAAGAAACCATGAAGATATATCAACATATACAAAGTCAAGTTAGTTTCCAAATGCTTTCAACAGGCTCACGGGATAGACTATGATGAGAGCTTTGCTCCAATAGCAAATATGGATTCCATTCAATTAGCACTTTCAATTTCTACAACAAAGAGGTTGGAATTCCATAGATGGATGTGAAGAATGAATTTATTCATGATATATCTGACAATATCTACATGGATTAGCCACAAGGATTCATACAAGATTCATCCTTGATTTGTAGACTAAAAGAAGTCTCTCTATGGACTCAAGGAGACCCCAAGAGCATCGTATGCCAAGATGGACTCCTACCTATTGTCCTAAAACATTGTATGATGTAAGTAATATAAAAATGTATACAAGATTATGAAAACTAACTCACTTCTGCTGCTAGTTTTATGTGTGGATGATTTGGTGATCACTAGTATCTCAAATGCAACACTTGTTGTAGACAAGAGGATTTTCCATGATAGGCTTTTGATGACAGACATGGGTCCATTGCAGTTCTTCCTTTGTATTGAAATCAACCAAGATACCTTAGAAATCAAACTATCTAAGGCCAAGTATTCATGTGATCTCCTAGAGAGATTCTATATGAAAGATTTCAAGTGTGCACCGACTACTTTCCTATGAGGGGTCAAACTTTAGGATGGTGGGGACACTCCATTGGTTGATAAAAATTTGTAAAGACAACTGGTGGGTATCATGTTATATCTTACACACTCTATATTACATCTCTGGTATGTAGTTGCGGAAGTATCTTGGTTCATGCAAGATCCACATGAGCTACATTGGAAGGGCGCTAAGTGGATCCTTCAATACGTATAGGGAAACATTAGCTCTGGGATTCACTATGTAGTAGATTCTGTATTGGATCTCATTAGATTTAGTGATTCTGACTAGGTTGGTGATAGAATTGATTGCAAGTCCACATCTAGATAATCATTCAATCTAGCTTCAAGTCCCATTTGTTGTTCGAGCAAGAAGCAGGTTGCCCTTGCTCTATCTTCAACGGAGGCCAAATATAGGGGTATTCAACATAACCATTCATGATTTTATGGTTACAAAATTTCTCACACAGTTGGGCATCCAATTCCACCACCGTACTGTCATGGTTTGAGAGGAAAAGCACTCTTAATTTCTTCAAAGACAGAGTACAGAGGAAGTACAGAGGAAACAAGTAAATAACATATAGATCCACATGCACTACATGAGATATTTGGTACACGATAAGATCATCAGCTTGCAATTTTGTCCTTCAACTCAATAGACTCAGGACACCTTCACCAAGACCTTCAGTAAGAGTAATTTCACTTTCTTCACGATCACCTTGGAGTGAAGGACCCAATTTCCCTCTCTCCTCATTTTATTTCAGTGTCCATTGGTTAGTTTTTTTTGGGACCTATTATGGCCTTAGTTGTTGCGGCCCTTTCTTTACTACCCCATAGTAGTGTTGAGGAGGGGTGTTGGAGAAACTACACCTTGGTATTATCACTAGGTAGATGCCCAAAAAAGCTCCCTTTGTTTTATCAATGATTTGGGGCCCTTTCTTTATTACCCCATAGTAGTGTTGAGAAGGGGTGTTGGAGAAACTAGACCTTGGTATTATCACTTGATGTCTTAGATCTCTTTAGCTCACAACTATAGTGACTTGATTTGTTAGATCTATTTAGCTCACAATTAGTTTAGTTTTTCACCATTTTCTACTTTTGCAAGTTGTGTATTCTCTCTTTATAGCTAGATAATTCTATTAGTTCCTCAACAATCATCTACATTGTTCACAAATGAACTAATTGCAATGAGAGAAGGGAGGTTCTCTCATACTCGGAAGATAGTGTCAAAAGTTAGTCACTTATGCTAGCTGACATAACAAAAAAACAATTTGTTCACCAGCATAAATAAAAAAAAAAGAAAAAATTATATTGTGGATTCATATATTTATATAGTGGCCAATCAATACAAAATCAATTCTCCAAATAATAAAACTAAATGAAAAGTAATTAAAAGATCAGTGTTATCACTCAAGTGATCAAAATGTTTGAGGTGTAATTTTTTGTTAACATTTAAAAATTTAAGATAAAAATAGCTTACAAATAAAGAAATTGGATCCAGGTTTAAGATGGATCTATGCTGATGGTTACAACATTTCAAACCCAACTTCAATCTATCCTCCACTCAACCCATGTAAACTGTAAACTATTGTGAATGTACAATGACAAAGCCAAGTTTTTCCCGTATGTAAGATTATCTCAAGCGTGGCATGTGAGAACCTCTCAGCCCTATGCAAAGTTTGTAATGATGCTGTCCAAAAAACTATCCCGATGTGATGCTGTCCAAAAACCATCATATAAGGTGGTCCGCTCGATCCTTATAAACAACAGACCAAACCCATGTTACGATTCCGAAATATCAACAACAAAAGTTGCTCGACTCGCTGCGACATGGTAAATCACTAAAGCTCTATCCTTCCAGTTGCGATGCAGTGGACATCGTTTCATATATAAGGACTCTATTCTCTGATACGAAGGACTAAACCTCCGGAGGAAACCTCCGTTGACAGGATTGGTTTCGTCACTAAGCCATAATTGACTGGATGTTTTAGATCTCTCTCGAACACCATTATGGTTCCTTTCTTTCTCATTGGGTTTTCACCATTTTTCTGCTTTTACAAGCTTTATTCGATCTTTATAGCTCGATCTTTTTAGGTCTGTAAAACGAATAAGAACATAGCGTATCGAAGCGGAACAGACAAAAAACATACAGGACAGACTGAGTCCACTACAGAGCTGCTCAAAGACAGTAGGGAAATGATGTTTCAACAATCATCTACAGTGTTTACAAATGAATTGATGGTTACAAGATTACAAACCCAACTTCAGTCTCTCCTTTACTCATCCCATGGAGGCCATTGTGAATCTATGATGAGGAAGACAATTTTTCCATATTTAAGAATATCTCAAGTGTGGCATCTCAGCTCTGTCCAAAAACACATCTTGATCTGATACTGTCAGAAAACCATCTAGATATGGTACTGTGGAAGGATGTAGAAGTTCATCTCCCCAATCCTTATAAAAAATGAACCAAACCCATGTTACGAGTTACGATTCAGAAATATCTAAAACAATTGTTGCTCGAGTCTGCCCGACATGGTAAATTAAGACATTACATTTCAAAAGGAAATGCAAAAAAATATGAAGATAGCAGCAACTACTATAATGCTTTGTGCATTCCCGGTGATATTATCTAATAATTCTAATTGAAAGTTGCAAGCCATCAATAATTAAAAGTGAAAAAAATCAATACGTAGGAATAAATCATCTAACAAGCATTAAAAAATAATATAGTCCAGTAAATTTGAAAGAAAATTTCATTAAGGTATTTAACAAAAGCATTGATAATATTTTCACAAAATCATAAACAAAAAAGAAATAAGATCACAATTACTTTTCAAATTTTTATAAACAAAGCTACAGTTCAAAATTTTCATAAACAATTAATTAATAATTCAATTCTATCTTACAAAATCAAAATATTGAATCTATAGATTGAGCCAAATTAAAGTGCTATGGATTAATATTGAAAATGTAAATCTAGGAAGATCAAAGTGTTATTGAAACACTAGTAGGCCGCTATGAGTCAAGGAATAATAAAAGACCTAATCATATATCAAGTCTCTTATCTAGGTATATGTATATAGTTGAAGCGTACCACATTGTTTAAGGAAACAAAAAACACTAGTAGGCCGCTATGAGTCAAGGCATAATAAAAGACCTAATCATATATCAAGTCTCTTATCTAGGTATATGTATATAGTTGAAGCGTACCACATTGTTTAAGGAAACAAAAAACAGTCAATTAGAAATCAAGTCTAGTATTTAGGATTTCTATATGTATATATATGAAGGGTAGCACTTGTTTCAAGAAATAATACAATATTAAATAATAATTCAAGATTATTACTTAGAAATGCTATATGTATGGTGAAAAGGTAGCACTATGATAAAAGAATAATAAAAAGCCCAATAAAAAAATAAGTCTACTATTTAAGAAAATTGTATATGTATAGTTGAAGGAATCCACAAGGAACAAAGAATAATGAAAGACTAAATCAAGAAACATGTAACAACACTAAAATTTTTCATAACTAGTAAATCCTACCATGCCTCAAAGAAAATTGTTGTTTAATTATTATGTCAAATCATGCATATCAATGAAAATGAAATTCAACATTACATCTTTTTTGGACATGTCATCAATAACACTATCCAAAAACAAGATACTATCACCATGGTTAGGTGAATGGCACAAAATTCAAATATTGTAGTGTCTACTCACACAAATCATGTCTTGTATAAAAATAACTTCAATAAGAAATAAAAGAGTGACCACCCATAAATAAAACAATGAAGAATTTATAGAAGTAGTTGCAATATTTATCAAAATTTTAAAAATACAAATACTTTGCAAAAGATGCTCGAAGATATTTACAAAATAGTTCAACTAAATGTCTCACATATACCAAACCATACTCCTTGATGTTCAAGTTCAACCATAGTATTTGAAGAATTTAATGAATCCAAACAACATAAATATGGACTAAAGGTTTCAAAACAAATTCTTGACTACAACAAAGAAAAACAACGACTTAGAAACATCAAAATATAGATGTTGTTTTTCCATCACCCTTCACTAGTAAATGTATCATTCGAATGCCCATTGATTTTCACCCCTAACTTTCTCCTCCTCTTGAGGAGTATAATCATTCTTAATGTTGAACATTTTCCTTATTTCTTCAACGGTCTTCCCCTTCATCAAACATGCCACAGTCTCACATGTAAAATCTAACAAATTTTTTATGTTGAGATAATCTGCAGCCTGCACAAACCGAAAAGCTTAATAAGCAAAATTTTCCACAAAATATACAAAAATATATATAAATTTTTGAGAAGAAAACACATGCAAAACATTACTAAACAAATCCAAAAAATGTTATAGAAATGAGAGAACTTGAGTAGTTATTTATTTAATAGAAATAATTCAATAATATTCAAATACAAGGAAAACAATCATCTTACTAAGATTTCAAATGTTTAAAGAACGATGTAAATTTAAAAAATAACATAAAAATGTTAATTAGGCATTGATATACTTTAGAGGATTGTCTCCAAATGTTCCCTTTTTCATGTCATCCACTTCACCCTAGACCCACACTGAATCCAAGGTATGGAGAGGGAGAATTTAAGTAGAGATTAGTTACACACCAAACTTGCAAATAAGAAAAAATAAGTTTTTAAAGGAATATTTCATAAATATACAAATCACTAATAAAGTGTTGGTTCCGTATTGAGGTCAACATATTTTACAAATCTCAAAGAGGGGTTTCATTCTTGCTATGCTTTGACCAAGGGATGAAACTACCCTTAAGCTCTAAGATACTTTGGGGAAAAGTTTCTACAACCAAAGAACTATGCTATTTTAAAATTAAAAGACTTAAGGATTTTGTTTCCAAAATTGCACAACAATTACACTTGGAAAAAATGCATATAAATTTGTCAAACATCTTGATTGCATAGGAACAATAAAATATAGAAATTAAATAAACATATAACCAAGAAAACTAAATTAGGATACATTATCTCATAATTAGTTTTTCCAAAAACAATATCTCAAAATATTCAAAGAATAAGAATCATTACATTCATGCTTCATAAAAAAACCATATAATGCTCTAAAAATACCATATAATCGGATGCCTCAAAAAATAAATAAATTAACTTTGAAACCTAATACATGAAGTTAAATGGGTTGTATGAGAGTTGGATAGGAATCAAATTTATGCCTTTCCTATGAGAGGTTGGTTTCTCTAGCACAACTTATGATTTTGGTCAATGCCATATTGCCTTTTGGATTGACACTCCAATATTCTAGAATGACTATAAAAGAGGTCCCTAAAAACAACTAATAAAACTATTCAGAGAGTGGGTTAAGTGTAAAATCCCTTTATTCCACCTCAATATGCCTTTCAAACAAGATAGGTCTTATTCATTTTCCTTTCCACACCTTAGATATGGGTATCAAAAACCCCAAAAATAAAATAAAAAAATATGAAAAGTTATAAGACACTACAATTTTGACACACTAATTATTTTAAGAGAAAAAACCCTTGAACAATAAAGAGAAAAGCAAAAAATTCAAACCATAGAAATTAGCTCCAATAAATGTGGCTAAATTGGTGAAATCAAGTTTCTCCAAAGCAATTGGTGAAAGGGCTTTCTATAATTGGAAGCAAATCAGTTTTACTGTCTCATTATTTCAATATTGCAATGATACATATAAAATCAATAAAAAGATTAGAAAAATAAATAAAACAATTATAAAACTTCTAATTAAAATGCCCAAAAAAGTATTCCATTTATGATCCTTCAAACTTCACCTACTCACAAGCTTCATTAACCCTTAAATTAAATACCACAATAAGCAAACAAGGCTCCCCTAACCCTACAAAGGAGGTGTTCAGCAAGAAACTCCCCCCAAAAAAAAACCCTTAAAAAGGTGTCCAAGGACAAACGAGAGAAGGAACAATAGAATACAGAATACTAAATTCATTAAAAAACAATTCTCCACCACTTTAGATACTCCAAGTTAGAATGACCTAAAGAAAACAACCCTCCAGTAACCCATCAAAGGTGTTCACCAAAAAACTCCCCCATAAAAACACTAAAACAGGTGGGCAAGGACCAGGGAGAGATGGAACAACAAAATCTAGAATAAGAAATTCATTAAAAAATGATTATCCACCACTTCAGAGATTCCAAGTTAGAATACAAAAATCCCCTAACCATCAAAAGTGTTCAGCAAGAAACTCCACCCCAAAAAAACCCTAAAACACTTGAGCAAGGACAAGGGAGAGAAGGAGCAAAAGAATCCAGAATAATCAATTCATTAAAAAACAATTCTCCACCACTTAAGAGACTCCAAGTTAAAATGACTGAAAGAAAACAAATCTCCCCTAACCCATCAAAGGTGTTCAGCAAGAAACTCTCCCATAAAAACCCTAAAACACATGGGCAAAGACAAGGAAGAGAAAAAACAACAGAATCTAGAATAAGCAATTCATTAAAAAACAATTATCCAACACTTCAAAGATTTCAGGTTAGAATGAATGAAAGAAAATAGGGCTCCCCTAACCCATCAAAAGTGTTCAGCAAGAAACTGCCCCCTAAAAAAACCCTAAAACAAGTGCACAAGGAAAATGGAGAGAAGGAGCAACAGAATCCAGAATACTCAATTCATTAAAAACCAATTCTCCACCACTTCAAAGGCTCCAAGTTAAAATGAAAGAAAACAATGCTCCCCTAACCCATCAAAAGTGTTCAGCAAGAAACTCCCCCGCAACAAAACCATAAAACAACAAGGGAGAGAAAGAGCAACAGAATCCGTAATTTACTGTAATGCAAAACAATCAAATCCCAAACTAAATGAAAATCAGGTTTTGAGAGAGAATACCTTAAGCAGGTCGATCAAAGTGGCTTGATCGACTTCAAGGAATTCCTTATCCCAAGTCTCGATTTTGTCATGGGTAGGAGCTGACCTCTCTTCAGCGGGATTCTTAGCCTCGACATGATACTTGCAGTTTTCGATGACCTTCGAAAGTATCTTGCCAAAAACGTTAGTGAGAGGAATGGTCGCTTCGGCAGTGCCAATATCCTCGACCATGTGCTTGATGTACTTAGATTCGAAGGCGATGGACTGATTGACGTTGAACAGTTCGTTATTTGAACTCTTGAAAGTCAGCTTGGATTCCATGGCTACCCGCTGGTCTGAATAAACGGAAACGACTTTCTAAGTGTGTGAGCGAAGACAAGTGTATCGAACTTTGCCCAAATGATGTACCCACTAGTCTGACTAAACAGAAAATGAAAAGTGTGTGAGCGAATAGAACCGTAAACGAACTTTGCCCGAATGATCCAAAATCCATATGCTGAAAGAGCTCTGGGGATTTATTATACCTGCCTCAGGCATGTATATTGTAATCGTTTGCTTTTGACTTTGGTATTAGTTGGTGTCTTTTGAGGAAGCTATAAAGAATTAAAACCTGTTTGGCAAAGTATGGCTTAGGGATTTGTAAAATATTTTTTTTAATTTTGTTAAAAAACTATTTTTGTAAATAACTGATTGGTGGATAGAAAATAATGTAGTTGTTGTCTTTTGAGGCAGTTATAAAGAATTAAAACCTGTTTGGCAAAGTATGACTTAGGGATTTGTAAAATATTTTTTTTAATTTTGTTAAAAAACTATTTTTGTAAATAGATGATTGGTGGATAGAAAATGATGTAAGCTTTGGGATTTGGTATTTGGATTTGACTTGACATGTGGCAAGATGAAATCATAATAATAAAATTAAAAAAATAAAAATTATATCCCATTGCCATCTGGCTCATGCCTCCTGCTGCTGTTGATGCCGCTGCCGCTGCCGTGTGGACCGTGGTACCTACCAGCAGCCGATTTCCAATGCCTGGAACCATTTGGATGCTTCCCGTGACCGTTGGCTCGAGCTCAACCCCACCTGCCAGTGTTGCGCAGAACATGTTGATCCCACACGTCATCTATAGCAAACAAGGAACATTTTCCTTTTAAATGTTTATGAATCTTCTCAGTAAGCTCCTACTGCACCTTTCGCTCTACCTGCGCTGGACCTCTTCCTGATTGTACAAATCAGTGAAGAACTTTCGATTTTTTGAAAGTTTCTTCATTTCCTTAACACCATTTTTCTCCATTTCTTCAATCTCTATTTGATAATATGACAGTTGTTTGAATATCTCGAACTGTAGCTGTTTAACTGAGAATTTCCCAGAAACAGGTAACCACACCATATGGTCGAAACCTTCTCCTCCCTTCTGGCTGTTAAAAACCTGTTGGAGAAGAAGAGTCTTGCCCTACCCTCCCATGCCCACAATAGCAATGACTCGAGGGCCGTTTTCCTGCCTTATCAACTCATTGATTTCAATAATCTGGTGTTCCATGCCAATAGTCTGAGATTATTGAATAACAACATTAGATCTTTCCCTCTTGTCATGTGAATCATATGCATTGACTATTTGCATACGTTCATTGACATGCAAGACGGACATGAGAGATATGAGATATTTAGTACTCGGGTGTATTTTCTTGATTCTCTTCTTCAATTGGTTAATCCTCCGGCCCATCTTATAGCAGAAGATGGGGTTCCAATTAAAGTTGCGAGCTACCCCGCATTCCTCCACTATGTCCCCAGCATCGAGCAGAAACTCTTCAAGTCTGTTAAGCCAACTAGACACCGAAGTGGAGTTTATTGTGTCTCTGGCATCATTGAAGAGAGCTTTAATGGAAATAAGCTCTTTGCAAAGGAATTCAAAGTCTTCTCTGAAACCAGTAAGGAGCAATACCTCTTTGAAAAGCTTTTCAACAAGAATAGAAGTCAAATTTCCTGTAACCTTGCTAACAACTGCTACTTCTACCATGTTGTTTCTTCCTTCTTAGCCTCCATTAAGTCTCCCTACCATTACTATCTTGTTCAACTCAAGCACGCACTTACGCCTTACTTGCAGACTCTTCGTCAATTCATCATGCAGACTCTCAACCTTACTTCTCACCTCTCACCTATAATTAGGTCATAGGTTACGATTACCAAGCCAAGAGCCAAGATCCAACCTTAAAAAGGGTACGAGTACAAGACCCAATCGAGCAGGATAAAACACAACTAAAACGCCCCGCTTTTTGGGCGATTTGTGTTAACAAAAATTGGTTAAAATTGGTCAAAATTGTTTTTGGTAAATTGCTATTTATTTATATAATTTTAGAAATTTTAATGCTAATTATAAACTAAATCCTTGATTTTAAGACTGTACAAATAATCAAAATTACAATTTAAATCCTCCAAATTGGAATTTCGACCAAAATAGCTCTACCAGATCTTTCGGCCAAAATGGCTCTGCCAGATCCGGGCGGCATTTTGCCGGATTCCGGCGGTTTGGGGTGTTTTGCTTTTATACTGCTAGTCTGCTCCGTCTTATAAGTTTTCTTGAACTTTAAGCTCTGCCATCCTTTGAATCGAACCCGAGACCTACAAGGTTTCAAAGACTTCTTCGGCATCTTCTTTTAAGTTTTTGGTTCGGCGACCCTTCCAAGGAATAAGAAGTAATGATTTAAGATATTTTTCAATAAAATTGTTTCGAAATGTTAAATTTTATTTAAAAGAATTAAAATTATATATTTTTTATTTCAAAAAAATTCCAATGGGCCTTAGGGTTAAGAATATGTGTCACAAAGGGGTAGGGTTGCTCCTTAGCGCATTGTGACAAGCAAAGGGTAGGTGAACCCTATTATATGTTGGAATTAGAGTGGGACTCTATACTATCTAATATTCTAATTGTCACACACCTAAAAAAATCCATAAAAAATCTATTACTCTATGGTTAGTTATTTTGTTGCAACATGTAATTTTTTGTTGTAGTGTCTTATATTTGTCGTCGCATGTATTTACACATGTAATTTAACTTGCACTTGTTCTATGTTTGATGAACACGTTATGCCACTTGTGGCGTTGTCTTCGGCTTACGACGATGTGATAACAAACTTGTCAAGGTGATGTTTTAAGTGCTTTATGTTTATTTTAAAGTTTGACTGTTTAGGACCTAAGCCTAAAAACTAAGTCTTAGTCCGAGCTAACCCTAAAAATCTGCCCTCCTTTATTAAAACCCACCCTTGTAAATATATATTTGGCAAGGGGGTAAATTAAAAATTTTGTTTAAGGGCTTATGATTTTGGAAGCATAGCACATGTCTTGGTTTAAACGTTTGATTAAGAGCATGGACTATGGTGATAATAATCACGATAGTCCCAAACCTAGCCATGGCCATAAAACGTTGGGTGCTATGTCAAAGGTTTGGTTTGTAATAAATTTAAAACAAGAAGTACAAAGGAATTCCTGTGCATAATATTCATGAATTGAGCCAAGTTTTAACTGAACCATGGCTTGGAGTTGACAGCGCAGCCAGGCATATTCAATGACAAGTTTTAAAATTTGCATGCGTTGTGGGCCGAGAGGGATCTCATCCCTCCACATGTCATGATCTCCTATAACAATTTTATGTAATTCGTCCATACCACTTACTTTAATATCTCTAGAGTTAGGTTTATATAATATTCCTTTATGTAGTAATAACCCTCTTCTATTTAGAATAAGATTTGATTTGACTTGATTCATTTCGTTTTATGTGGTATTTTCCTTTAGGTTTTGATACTCTTTGTCAAAATTTTCCATGTTTAGAATTTTATATTCTAAATCTGATTCATAATTAATGCTTGCATATAACAGGATTGTATGATGACTTAAAGCATGTGCAAATTTATTTTCTTTTCCTTTTATATGTTTTATCTATAAATCCTATTCACTTAGAAATGGCAATCACCTAGATTGGATAGCATTAAGATTATGTTGATCAAATAAGTATTTTAAACTTATATTATCCGACATTAGTAAGAATCTTATTTCGATGAGGTCGTGTTGCCACATATTTAGAACATGTATGATGGAAGCTAGTTCTAGGTCATGAGTAGTATAATTCCTCTCATGTTCTTTTAGCTTCCTAGACTCGTAGCCTATGACATAGTTTTGTTGAATTAGTACCCGGCCTAAACCTTTTTTACATGCATTGGTGCATATGAAAAAATCCTTAAAAGGATTTTCAATTTTGAAGATAGGAGATGCGGTTAACAAGTGTTTTAATTTATTAAAACTTTAAGTAAGTTTTTCTCTCCACTCAAATTTCTAACCTTTCTTCTGTAATTAAGTTATGGGGTAGGCTATATTAGAAAACCCTTCAATGAACTTTTTTGTAGTAGCCAGTAATCCCCATGAATGATCTTATGTGAGTTACATTCTTTGGAACAAACCATTGAGTGATAGCCTTAATTTTATGAGGGTCAACCAATATTCCATCTTTAGGAACCACTTGTCCTAAATACTGAATCATTCCTTTAAAGAAGTCACACTTGCTGAACTTAGAAAACAGTTGGTGTTCCCTTAGCACTTGTAAAATTATTTTTAAATTTTCTCCGTGCTCTTGTTTATTTTTAGAGTAGACCAATATCTTGTCGATAAAGGTGACTATGAATTTATCTAGGTATTTGCTTAAAATACTATTCATTAAACACATAAAATCTTGTAGGTATTTTTTTAACCCAAAGGGCATTACGACAAACTCGAAATGACCATATCGGGTTCTAAAAGCAGTTTTAAAGATATCTTCATCTTTGATCCATACTTGATGGTATCTAGAGATTAAATCCATATTTGCGAATATGGTTTCCCCTAAAAATTGATCAAATAGATGGTCAATCCACGTCAAAGGATATCTATTTTTAAAAGTCATTTTGTATAATTGACGATAATCTATACATAGTCTTCAAGTGCTGTCTTTTTTCTTTATAAATAAGACTAGTGCTTATCAAGGGGAAACACTAGGTCGAATGCTTTTTTATCAATTAGTTCCTACAATTGTGATTTAAGTTCAGTAATATCTACTATATTCATCCGATAGGGATATTTTGATCTTGGTACCTCCCACAATACCAAATCAATCATAAAGTCTATATCCCTCTTCGGAGGTTGTCCAAGAACTTCTTTTGGAAATATGTCCTTAAAGTATTTTATAATTGGTATATCCTCTATTTTAAATTGATTATCATACTCTTTGTCGTCCATTACATAGAATGCGAATTATTTGCATCCCTTACGTACATACCTTTTTATCTGTAAGACATAGATATCTTGTATAGTAACCTCTCTAGGAATTCCTTTTACAATAATGGTATTACTTTTATCATCTACACATGTGAAAGTTTTACCATAGCAGTTTAACATTGCTCTATGTTTTTCTAACCAGTCCATTTGTGACAGTAAATCATAAGATAATGGTAAGATATTTATATAAGCATGTGTCTTAAATTAATTCATAATAAATTCACATTTTTTCACATAAGTAGTGACTTTCCCTTTTGTGCGTGTCGCAAGTTGTACCACCCAGGATTTTTCATACTTATATTGCTGTAATTTGTATAATTATACAATTATAGGTGATACATGACTTAGTCTCACACCTAAATCAATGAGTATAGAAATGGGTTTGTCTTTTATCATACCTTGATTTCGACCATTGGTATTTGATGGTCTTCTTGTCGATTCTCTAATGTTGCACTGATTCTGGGCATACTTCTTTCCATATCCCCAACTTTAGTAGCTTCTTGAATTGAGTGAACATTATTAAATTTTTTCTTTTCTATGGGGCAGTCTTTAAAGTAATGTACCTTACCACATTCATAGAATTTTAGTGGTTCCCTATGTGAAGTAGTTTTATTAAAGTGAGTGGGCGGTTCATTTTATTTTGTTGCACGATTCAATGGCTTAAAGTTTTATAATTATTTTTGTGATATACTCGGTAGTTATTCCAAGTATTCTTATAAATCATAGTATTTTCATTTTTCTAATCAAAGTTGCCACATCTTTTATGTTTTAGTTTTGTATTTTTTTTCTATTTTATTCTTATTTTGATCATAGAAGAAGTTTTCTTTTCTCAATGCCTCTTCGAGGGTCTTTGAATCATCATACTCAATCCTCTCTTTGAACATAAGAGGTAAACAACTCAGAAAGCATTGCATTTTTCATTTTATTCAATGATTTAAGGAAAATAACCAAGTAAACTTAAGAATTTACTACATAGTTCTTTCATAGTGATGGAACCTGATATTAACTAGTCAAATTATTTATCTTTTTTTTGTAATATTGTTCATAGATATACTTTAATTTAAAATGTTTATTGAAGGTTTTCCATGTTACCTAGCATTCTTTTATGCCTTCTACTTTCTTGATGTCTTGACACCATATATCTTCTTTTCCTGTCAAGTTATAGACGGCTATTTTTTCTTTTAATTCATCGGAATAGTTATAGATATGGAAATTTGATTCATTCTAGATAACAAAGCTTCTGCTTCGTATCTCTTCTCGATTTCTCCGTTGAACATATGAGGTTCAATTTTTTTGAATTCACCCAAAATTTCTTCATACGATTTGTATTTCTTCGTCTTTTGGTTACTATCCCTTCTTTCACTATTATCTTTATGTTTTTCAGTATTATGTTTTGTTGATTCTTCACTTGAATATTGAGACACATGTTTGGAAGACTCCAATTTCCTTCCCTTTAGTTTGTAAGGTGCATTTTTTTCCATATGAAGTTCTCGTTCTGTATTTTTCTTTTGTCATTACTCTATATTTTAGATTACTTAAGTGTTCCTATGCATTTAGGATACGTTCTTTATCCTCTTTAACTCATTTTTTTATGCCCTTAATTCCTTAACTATTTGTTGTAATTCAGACATGTTATCATTCCTACTTTCATTTGGATTTACTCATATTTCACCATCCCTTATGTTACCTTCTTCATTGGTTACTATATTTCTACGATGTGATTCCTCTTCACCTGACATTCCCACATCTACCATAATTTCCTGCAAACAATAATGTTTTTCTTCTCTTCCTATTCGTAAGAGAGTCCAACCATAACAAGATAAAATTAGTTTTT
This sequence comes from Pseudotsuga menziesii, assembly GCA_001517045.1. Taxonomy (NCBI): domain Eukaryota; kingdom Viridiplantae; phylum Streptophyta; class Pinopsida; order Pinales; family Pinaceae; genus Pseudotsuga; species Pseudotsuga menziesii. The sequence goes on from LPNX010444720.1 coordinate 34,402, forward strand.
TGTTTTATCAATTTCAGTGTTGGGCTTATTTAAAACAAGTGTTGTAACCATGATCTGATACCATTATGTCATGCACCTAAAAAGATCCATAAATATTTTTTGTTTTCCTTTACTCTATAATTCATTATTCTATCGTAGCATGTAATTTTTGGTCATAGCGTCCTATATTTTTCTTCACATGTATTACACATGTAATTTCACTTACATTGGTTCTATGTTTGATGGATAGGTTATGACATGTGTAGAGTTGTATTCGGATGACAAATACCATATAACAAAGTTTCCAAGGTGATGTTTTCAATTCTTTATGTTTATTTTAAAGTTTGATTGTTTAGAACCTAATACTAAAAACTAAGGCTTAGTCCTAACTAACCCTAAAGGTCCACCCTTCCTTATTAAAAACCACCCTTGTAAATATATATTTGGAAAGGGGGTAAACTAAAATGTTTTTCTTAAGGGTTTATGATGTTGGAAGCATAGCGCATGTCTTGGTTTAAAGGTTTGATAAAAATATTGGACTATGGTGATAATAATCACCATAGTCATGATCCTAGCCATGGCCATACAATGTTGGGTGCTATGTCAAGGGTTTAGTTCACAATAACTTTGAAATGGGAGCTACAAGGGAATGCGAGTACATAACATTTATGACTTGAATTGATATTTAACTTAACCCTTGATGCGACTTGACAACACACCTAGGCGTATTGAATGGAAAGTTCTAAAATTTGCATGTGTTGTGGGCAAAGAGGGATCACAATGCTCCACCTATCATGATCTCATGTAAGGGCTTTAGAAAGGTTTTAATTCCATCTTTAAGTTATATACGGGCTTATTTTTGCACCCATTTGGTATGTAATTGTTCTTGTGGAAGGAAACTCACCCACTCATGGTTGCGCTACACAATCTTGCTCATCCTTATGCACAGTGTATTAATGGAGGGATTCTTCTTGTTTTTGAGCTTTACTTGAAGATTTTTGAGTCTTTTATAGGTTCAACGGCTGCCAATACAACCTCAACATGTCTGGTTTATTGTGGGTTATGACTAGAATCTAGTCCTTCTTCAAGATTTCGAGAAGGCTTACAACATGCCCAGCCTTGAAACAAGTAATGAATAAAATCTTAGTTTATTTCTATGCATTCAAATTTTTGTTTTTAAGGTTTATAACATATACAAAAATTAACTTGAGATTTCTTGTCTTTATGAAGGCATGGATAAATAAGGAGAAATACAGGAGGAGCTGACCCCTAGCCCTCTCTATGGCTAATTGAGTTGAGTTTCAGTATGATAGTTCCTTTTATTTTTCCATTTTGTTCCTACATAATCGGTTGTTATAAATCTGGATTTTTAATGTAGAGGTGGATTTAGAAAACTTCGAGCGAATATAGCTTCGAACATTCAGCCAAAAATTCATTTAGTGAGGTAATATTTTTACACCTCCATTCCTTTCCTTATTCAATTTAAGTTTACATTAATAGTCTTTTAACAAACAAGTAAAAGTGTGGACGTAGATTCCTTGGCCTGGCCTGGCGAGAGAAGAGACGGGGTCACCTTCTCTGATGCCTCCTTCTCTATATAGAGCTGAGGGTTTTCAACTATCGCTCTTGAATTAGAAGTATACATTTTTATAATTTTTCATCAGTAATATTCTAACACCACTTGGTTTGGTGCATGTTTCTACTGCCACGATGACTTGGACGACAAACTTGGATCTTCCATGATCACGTGGTAAGGATCTAGTATTTTAAGGGTTGCAATGGTTTTCCATTGGGTTTGTAGTCCAAATGTGGAAAGGAATTTCAAATCCTTTCCAAAGATACATTTTTTAATTTTCTTATGATAAACCCTTAGGGGTATGTACTAGCTTATAATAAAGGATTCACAGCCTCTCAGATTTTAATGAGTTGTTTTTCCATCAGATTTGGATGTACATTACATTTTATTCTAAATAGTGGATTCCAATGGATGGGGTCACAACCATGATGATATTTTAACATTTGGAAAACTTTGTTGATTTAGATAATTCTATTTAAGCTCGAAGCTTAATCAAAATTATTATTTTAGTTGATATGATTTGATTATGGTTAAATTCCTTGGAAATGCTAACTATCCTCAGATATGGATACTAGTGAATAGTGTCTACGAATTTAATTTTATTTGACAAACATAAATTTACTCTGTAATTAACTAGATCTTATTATCGATTGTGTTATTATACAGATCTCTC
>LPNX010444729.1:7329-29639 GCA_001517045.1 Pseudotsuga menziesii
AGAGTATATTTAACCTGCAAGTAGATATACCAATAACTTGTGATATAACTTGCTACTTAGCAGGGGTGAGCATCTATCTCTTTCAGGGGTTGCCTACCCCTTCAAGCCTTGTTATAACAGGCTAATAAACAACCCTACCAGGTAACACATATTACATGAACCTGTGACCTCCAAGGAGATAACACATGTTCTTAACCATTAGACCCACTCAAGTGCTCTTTATATCTATGCTTTTATAAACCTACACAACAGAATAGAATGAAAGTCACTAACCGAATAGGATTTTATCAAGGCTCTTATTTGGCAAGTACTCGTAAACAAGCAATCTTTCAGATCCCTCTGCACAACAGCCGAGTAGGTTCACAAGATTCCGATGTTGAATTTTGGCCACAAGTTTAGCTTCATTCAGAAACTCTTTCTTTCCTTGCAGAGATTTTAAGGACAGCTTTTTCACTGCTATTTCTCTTCCATCCCGAATAGTCCCCTGAGAGATTCAGATAAAATATACATTTGAAGACTTTGAAAAAGGTTTAAGCTTAATTGGAGTCATACAATATACTTGTTTTCAAGCTAGTAATCTACATCCAACAGTCAGATGGTGCGATGAGAACAGCCTGCCGAGTATTATAATTTTAGATTTATAAAGTAGTAGAAGCTTTCTTAGCCTATGTTACCTTGTATACAGGGCCGAAGCCTCCCTCTCCGAGCTTGTTATCATCATGAAAATTTGCTGTAGCAGCTATCAATGTTTCCATCGTAAACACTATTTGCGCATCCTCATTGAGTAATGCGTCTTCCTCCACATACCCATTATCTGTATAATAAAATTACACATTATGTTAGAAAATATTGAAGTCAAAATCGAATGATGTGTACTGTAACTTTGTACTCTGCCCCATAAATCGGCTTTGATTCATCTGATCAGATGCAATACCTTCAGATGGCCTCAGGAATTTGGCAGACTTCAATTTTCTTCGATATATAAACAGACATACGAATAAGACTAGGAGCAAGCCTGCAGCAACGCCTAAAATTATGGGTAGCTTATTCGAAGACTTGTCGGATGGAGTGTTCTGATTCGGTCGTGTATCAGGCACCGTGTTAATAACTGGGGCTGGGGCAGGCGCAGGGGAAGGCGATGGTGAAAGCGCAGTCGAATTAAAGAAAGGATATATTTCATAACGAATAAAGCAGTTTGCCATCAAACCATTAACTCCTGGATTTCCTGGATAAGTTACTAAAAGAGAATTGATTGTATTTGAGAGGCATGTTGAGCAGTCATCACTTGATATATCTCTCCAGCACTGGACCAGACCGTAAATCTTGAGACAAAGAGTCTGTAGTATTGCCGGCAGCATATAATTTAGGTTCAGATTCTGCTTCAGTAGACAAATTGGATAAGAGCTTTTCAACAGCTGCATTAAATACTTCAGGTTGGGTGACATTGGAAGTAACGTATGTATATAATCCATATGATGAGTCCAGTTTCCCCAAGAATGTATGGTTTTCATAACGCAAGAAGCAGACATCCATCCAAATTGCACCCCCAACTGCATTTCCACAACCTTCACTTTTTCGAATGGCAGCTGTTGCTCTTTGTGAACAATTGTAGCATTGCTCGGCTGTTGCATCTCCCCTACAATTGAGAAGACCATATATTTGGTTAGGACTTTGGCCCTGCACAGAAGTGTTATACCCAGTTTGGGAGGTGTCATTAACAAGACTGTAAAAGACTGTATCCAGATTGCTCTCAAACTCACTGCCTTTTGTATAGTTAAAACTACGATTGCAAACGGTTGCCTCTGCATTGGATGCCTGTCCATAAAGAGTAATGATGAAGGCTGGAACAACAACAATTATATAGAATAACATAGTAATTTGGCGGATGGAGAGGAGAGGGCATGCAGAATCCCTTCCATGGGAGTTCATATTCCTTAGGATTTTGATGGCCATTGAATAGTTGAAAGCCTGCACTGTGAAAACATGCCAATGACTTTACCAAAATTCTATTATAATGAGGAAATACATAAAAAATGATGCAGCCATTTGCACTCTGATGGAACCATTTCCACCCAGATGGAACCACTTGCAGCCGCAGCACACCTGAAACACTGAAGAAAACGTTACAGGAAATAAACAGACATAAGGAACTGAAAACAAGAGCCACTTGGAACAGGCATCTCTTCCTTTTATTAAGAATCAACTGAGTATTAAAAACCCAGAGCCACCCATTACAAACGCCATCCCTAACCACAGGATGCACAGGCCCTTTTATTTAAATATAGATGTTCGCTCAAATGGAGCTCTCAAACATACAAAACAGAGAAAAACTCAAAACCAAAAAAATCCAGCCGCTTCTCTACAGTAGAAACCCCTTTTTATTCCAGCATATGCTCGCCACGCGTCATTCCCAGAGCCCTGGCAGCATGCAGATCGGATCCCTCAGATTACGGATTCTGCATCCCGCGCCAATTTGTCATGCTCCGCATCATCCTCCTCATCTTTTAAAGTTTCAGAACCTCCTGGTTCTAACTTGTTGGGTGACCTGTCTTGGCTGTGTTTAAACAGTTCTGATTCGGTGATCCAGGAATTGTAAGAATCGGGCAGTCCTTCCCACTTCACTAGGTATAATTTATACGCTTGGGAGCGCGTTCCAGATAGTTTTGTGTCTATGACACGCTCAATTTGCTCACGCTTCTTCTTGGGCAAATGTCTGACCCAATTCTCTGCCTTTTCTTGGGAATCTTCAGCTATCTGCCTTGTGATGGTTTCTTCTCTAGCTTCCGTAGGCAATGAGTATAGGTCAGCCACATTGAAGACAGGGCTGATGTCTAATTCCTCGGGCAAATCAAGGAGGTAGGCATTGTCATTAATCCGGCTCTTGATTTTACACGGACCGAATTTCCTCGGTTTCAGTTTGTTGTAAGTCACTCTGGGATATCTTTTCTTGCTCAAGTGTACCATGACCATCTCTCCATCCTGAAAGACCTTTCTTCTCCTATGGCGATCAGCTTCTTCCTTGTATCGACCTGTCATTGATATTAATTTCTGCTCCACTTCTTGATGTATCTCTCGAATATTCTCTATAAAATCCGTAGCCTCTCTGCTAACATTGGGATGTGTAGGCAATTCTGCTAGTTCCACAACCCCTTTAGGATTGGCTCCATAGACAATTTGAAACGCTGATTTACCAGTTGATCTGTTGATGCTGGAATTATAAGCAAACTCTGCTTGCGGTATGACTAGGTCCCATTGGCGAGGGTTGCCACCAATTAAACAACGTAACAGATTCCCCAAACTCCTATTCACTATTTTGGTTTGGCCGTCCGTTTGGGGATGATATGCTGAACTAAATTGTAGCGTACTATCCAGTTTTTTTTACAAAACTCTCCAAAAGTGGCCCAGGAACCTTGTGTCTCGGTCACTCGTAATAGTTTTTGGAAGTCCATGCAAGCGAACTACTTCCTTAAAGAACAGTTGGGCTATTTGACTAGCATCATTCGTTTTCTTACAAGGGAGGAAATGAGCCATTTTGGAAAATCTGTCCACCACTACGAACACAGAATCATGCCCCCTTTGAGTTCGTGGCAATCCCAAAACAAAATCCATGGAAATATCAGTCCATGGTTCCTTGGGAACCGGTAAAGGCATGTACAATCCCGTATTCTGCCGTCCCCCTTTCGCTGTTTGACAAATCCTACAAGCAACCACCATCCTGTTAACATCTCTTCTCATATTTGGCCAAAAGAACTTTCCATTGACTAGTTCATAAGTCTTGTCCCTTCCGAAGTGTCCAGCAAGCCCATTGGAGTGCATTTCTCTTATAAGTTTGTCGCGTCTAGAACCACTGGGAATGCACAATAGGGAGCCTTTGAATAAGAAGCCATCCAGTAAACAGAAATCTGCAATTGAAGACATACCAGTCGGATCCTGCCCACTCAGGATCATCAGAATTTTGGCAAAGTAAGGGTCTTCTGTGTACTCAGTTTTCATTTCTTCAAACCCAACTAGTGCATTGCTCATCACTACAAGCAGATGTCGCCTCCTACTCAAAGCATCTGCTACCACATTAGTTTTTCCACTCCTATGTTGCACAACAAAGGTATAAGTCTGCAAAAAGGAAGCCCATTTAGCATGCTTGTGGGAGAGCTTATTCTGGGAGTTGATGTATTTCAAAGCTTGATTATCAGTCATCAGAATGAACTCTCTGTGCAGGAGGTAATGCCTCCAATATTTCAAGGCTTGAACAGCTGCGTAGAATTCTTTATCGTAGGTGATTTACTTCTGTTTAGCTTCATTCAACTTCTCGCTAAAAAACGCTATGGGTCGTCCTTCTTGACTTAAAACCCCCCCAATGGCCAGCCCAGAAGCATCACACTCGACTGTAAAAAGTTTGTTGAAGTCTGGTAGGGTAAGGATAGGAGCCTCCGTAATCTTTTTCTTGAGTTGGTCAAAGCTGAAGGCTGCAGCCTTGGTCCAATTAAACATCTTTCCCCTGGTGCAGTCAATCAAGGGAGCGCTTATGCCACTGAAATTCCTAATGAATTTTTTGTAAAAGTTTACCAACCCGTGGAAACTCTTCACTTCTGTAATACTATGAGGAGCAGGCCACTCAAGGATGGCCTTGATTTTTTCTGGATCCATGCTCAACCCCTCTGTTGAAACTACACTCCCCCAAAAGACTAACTTATCTTTGCAGAATTCATTCTTTTCAAGGTTGATAAACAATCTCTCCGTTTGCAGGATGTCAAGTACTACCTTTAGATGCTTCACATGTTCTTCCATGGTTTTACTAAAAATTAGAATGTCATCAAAATAGATTATAATAAATTTTCCAATGTGGGTTCTAAATACCTGATTCATCGTTCGCATGAAGGTAGCAGGGGCGTTGGATAGACCAAACGGCATCACCATCCATTCATATAACCCGTCCTTTGTTTTGAAAGCTGTCTTCCACTCGTCGCCTTCCCTAATTCTGATTTGGTGATAACCACTCCTGAGGTCAATTTTGGAGAAAATTCTTGCTCCGGACAAGCAATCTAGTAGATCATCCATTCTGGGCAGCGGATACCTATACTTCACTGTGATTTTGTTAATAGCTCGAGAATCCATGCACAACCTCCATGTCTTCCCTCCCTTCTTGGGAGAGAGCAAGGCGGGAGTAGCACAAGGACTCATGCTCTCTCTTATGAACCCCTTCTCTATCAGTTATGTTATCTGTCTCCTCATCTCCTCATTTTCGAATGGAGACAGCCTATACGCTGCTTGGTTCGGAAGCTTGGTGCCTGGAATTAAATCAATTTGATGAGTGATTCCTCTTGTGGGAGGGAGACCTGCCGGTAAGTATGTCGGTGTCAAATCAGGGTATTGCTGCAATAATGCCTGCACTTCTAGGGAGGTTGATTGCTGCTGCCCTTGTTTTTGTTCTCAGGGATACAATAGATAGCAAACATCCTTCCTAGTTTCATTGGAAAAAAATTTCCAGCCCATGGTGCTCAAGGATAAGGCCGTTAGTTCAGCAGAACCCTCCTCTTTGAATGGCTTCAAGATATGCCGCCGACCCTCATGCCTAATCTCATATGTATTTTCTCTGCCCTGGTGAATGATATTCCTGTCATATTGCCACGGTATTCCTAAAAGCACATGGCATGCATCCATCGGGACTACATCACACCACACCTTGTCCTCATAGGGACCAATTTTGAAATCAACTAAACAACTTTGGTTTACAAGTATGCTATGATCCTTTTTTAGCCAAGAAATATTGTATGGGTGAGATTTAGGAATGCAGGACAGTTGTAATTTTTGAACCATTTCCGTTCTTACCAGATTGTCGGTCGACCCCCCATCTATGATGACCTTGCAGACCTTATCCTTGCACTTGCACTTGGTGCGAAACACACTCTTCCTTTTCCAATCTGCTTCAGGGGTGACTTTGTTACTAGATATCAAAGTCCTCCTTAACATTAGATTCTCACCCCTCCTTGCTTCGACTTCTTCTGGGTAAGATTCCTCTTCCCCCTCTTCTCGAACCATCATCACTCTTTTTGGGTTCTGTGGGCACTCTACTGCTTTATGAGGTCTGCTGCAAATGAAACACTTCAAGGGTCGCCAATTCCCTGGAAAAGGTCTTCCTCTTCCCCTATTCCCGAAGCTCACCTTACTTTGGGAATCCGACTTCTGTTCCATACTGGAGTCGGCTTCGCTAGTAGATCTGGAATAGTTTCCCCTACCCCTGTTTAAGCTGCTACTGCCTCGCTGGAATGCTGCCTTGCCCCGCCGATTCAACTTCTCTTCAGCCTTTAATGCCAATTGATATGCTTCATCGACTGAATTCACTTTGAGTAGGGCTAACTCATCTTGGAGCTGATACCGGAGGCCATTGACATATCTGGCTGCTGCATGCTCATCATCTTCTTGCAGCCCTGTTCTAATCTGCAATTTCAAAAATTCTTCTGTAAAAGCCGATATAGACAATTCCTTTTGCCTTAAATTCTGGTATTCTTTGAAGAGTCTTTGTTGATAATCTGAGGGCATAAATTTAACATTGAGACGCTTCAACATCTTCGGCCATGACTTGATCTTCTCTTTCCCTTGTCTCTTCCTAGCATTCTGGAGGTTCTCCCACCACAGAGCTGCATGTGGCTTCATCCTGGATGCAGCGATTTTGGTCCTCCTTGGATCCATCTCTTCGATCCCTTCCATGTCAAAATATTTCTCCAGCTCTTGAATCCAATCCATGAACAAGTCTGGATTCAATTCACCCTTGAAATCTGGGACTTCAACCTTTACCCTTGTCCCTTGCTTGGTTATTGCTTCAATCAATCTCTCCATTGGGTTTACAGTTCTGGGCCACTCACGAGGAACCTCTAGTTCCTCCTCAGATTCTTCTGGGGGCAATTTGGACTCGATAGTCTCTAATCTTCGGAGTAGTTCTTCCTCAATGGGTTCTCTCCGCCTGGCATTTATCCTGCCTCTTCTACCCCAGTTAAGACGGACTCCTCTCTGAGCCATCGTGTGCTCTGATACCAATCTGATGTAGCCACTTGCACTCTGATGGAACCACTTCTACCCAGATGGAACCACTTGCAGCCGCAGCACACCTGAAACACTGAAGAAAACGTTACAGGAAATAAACAGACATAAGGAATTGAAAACAAGAGCCACTTGGAACAGGCATCTCTTCCTTTTATTAAGAATCAACTGAGTATTAAAAACCCAGAGCCACCCGTTACAGACGCCATCCCTAACCACAGGACGCACAGGCCCTTTTATTTAAATATAGATGTTCGCTCAAACGGAGCTCTCAAACATACAAAACAGAGAAAAACTCAAAACCAAAAAAATCCAGCTGCTTCTCTACAGTAGAAACCCCTTTTTATTCCAGCATATGCTCGCCACGCGTCATTCCGAGAGCCCTGGCAGCATGCAGATCGGATCCCTCAGATTATGGATCCTGTATCCCGCGCCAATTTGTCATGCTCCGCATCAAAAAACACACTGAATGAAATGGTTAATTAATGACATTGTCAACCACCAACGAATCAAAGATCAAAGTCAATGACGCTGTTTCTAAAACCCGGCGAAGATTGTAGGGCCGTCACAATTGAATACTTTGTCATGACTGAAAAATGTAGCGCTAGCAACTTCAATGAACCTTCCTAGCTTTGAAAAGTGAAGTAAATATATATTTTTTTGGTTGATTACTAAGTAAGACTTCACTTTATTTTCATTTAGTTGAGTACGGTAGGATAATGTTTATGTGGAAAACAAGTGGCATACGTGGAAGGTGTATTTACCATAACTTTCGTGAAAAAGTTCCTCCACGACTCTATCTTTTTGCACCAAAACAAACCTCTTTGAAATTGTGCACCAAAACATTTATTTTGAATTTTTTGAAACTTTTATTCATATTTTGCTGATATCTCTTAAATATGGATTAAAAGTAGTATGAGTCTTCCCATCCCAACCAGCGGTCAAATTTGAACCGGTCCCAGCCGTTCCAAAGGGGTTTAGCCCGTTCCTGAAGTATAAAAAAAAATTTACCTGTCATAAAAAAATTTAAATTTTTTATTTTACTCGTCCACAATGAAGAGCTAATTTAACTTCAACATTTCAAAGGAAGGGTGAGTTTTTAATTTGCCCATCAAAATAATTTTTTAATTGCAGGTAGAGCCTAGAGGCTGCACAGTGCGAATTTGCGAAGATCAATTTATGCCCTGTTAGTAGTGGTCACTGTGGTCACCGCTCAGTGCCATGTGGTCATCTGCCCAATAATAATCCCCCATTTATTGATGTATTTATTCAGGAATCCATATTAATACACAGTGTATTATTTTATAATTTATATTTGGAAAATTCCAAGTTCCGTTCCGAATTCTCTAGCTCTAGTTTCTTCGTATATTTGGCTTATTAATGGGCTATACTCTGGAAGAGTGGACGACCAGAACTTGGAGTTGGAAACCATTAAATCCATCATATCACATTATGCTGTCGACCGGAACTTGGAGTTGGAAACCATTAAATTTGTCAGATCGCATTATGCATAGCAGCATAGCTGATTCATGAAGTCAGGCGGTCTTCACTCAGCATTGATTCGGAAAGATTTGATGGCGGTAGCTTATTTGATACAGTAATTGTAATTAAGCTTGTTACGGCAACTTGGAAAGCCCAATGGATTATGCCATTGCAAATTTGCAATTCGCCAATCGACCATCACCTTCAGGATTTCATGAATCCATAGACTTATAGAGTCCTGTGAAGTTGTAATGTGTGTTAATAAATTTTAAATTTCAGCTAAAAGTTACACATACTAGCCTAAAAATCTATTTAAAGACACTTTTTCATACATTTTCTTTTCAAGATTTTGTAAAACAGTTGCTTGAGCAATTCATGAGCTTCATGAGCCAGCTGATTGCCTCAACTTTCAGAGTCTTGGACTTTTTTGAGCTCAGGTATTTTTCTATAATGTAGTTTGTCTATTGTTTCTCTACCAGAATCCATGAAGTTTGTTTTACCAGAATCTATAGAGTTTGTTTTAATTGTATGAGGTTTGTTTTAGCTACATAAAACACATATCTATTGTACCCGTTTCTACATATATTCCATACAATGGATTATGGAGTTGTGAGTCCTTAAGACTCATTTAAATGTTACCAGTTGCAGCTTGCCATCATTCAGTTGAGCACAGTCCTACGGTCTACCTAGATTATACTATTTTCTATCTGTAGTATAACTATTTTTAAATTCATTCCGCCCTCACTGTTTCTCATCTCAAAATGTTCCTCCCATGAACATAGTGCTTATCGAGAGGGATCAATACATAATAGGGACTTCTTTTCCCTACCTATGGAGGAAATCTATGCAAGGTATCCTTATATTATATTCGCTAAGACTTCTGAGAAAAATATTCTCATTAAAGCGCTTATTGGACAGAAAGATTAATATGAACTCTTAAGGGACTTCTTTTCTAGTGTATTATTTTTACCTCCTTATATTATTTACTTTTATTGAGATAGAGGGGATGGCCTTATGGTACCCTCTATTCTTTAGGGATGAAGGTAGATCATATTTTTTAGAGTGGTAGAATGGTTCTTTAAAGGATCAGAATCAACAGAAAGGAAAGGAATGGTAGCAAGATAAATGTTTCATACACTTTAGGCAATAAATAATGTTTGCATACATGATAATTTTTGAAGGCTCATATACAAAAGGTTTTATTTTTGTTTATTTTTAGGTGTCATTTTGGTTTTTAAAAACACTAGTAGCTTGTCTACTTAACTTAATTTACAATTTTCAATTGAAGGGTTAACTTGATTTACAATTTTCAATTGAAGTGCAATTATTTTTATAACCTTTCATCTTTGAAGGGTTGGACAGTTACATGCCCTTCCAAAAAAAATTAAGTCCAGCCCTTCAAATTTGACCACTGATCCCAACAAACTCAATATGAAATGGCTATGGATTTTTATATTCTACGGAGTCAAAAGAGTGTTTTTTAATATTCAAAAGAAGACAATGGATTTTTATATTCTACGGAGTCAAAAGTGTGTTTTTTAATATTCAAAAGAAGACAAAGTGAAGGTTTTTATATTAAGGAAAGAGTCCAAGTCAAGTGGCTTACGTGGAATTTTCTCCTTGACATTTTAATCAATAAGAAGTATCTAAATATTTTTATATTATAGATAGTCAAAACTGTCTATTAATATTTAAAAGAAATCAAAGTGAAGGTTTTTTATATTAAGGAAGAGTCCTAGTTAAGTGGCTTCTGTGGAATTCTTTCCTTGATACTTGAGTTCATACAAAGTCAATACTTTAATTCATACAAAGTCAATAGTATTTTTCAATATTTAAAAGGAGTCTAAGTGGAGGGTTTCATATTAAAGAAAGAGTCCCAGCGGTTTATGTGGAATTTTTTCATTGACATTTTAAAATGTGGAATTCTTTCCTCGACATTTTAAAATGTAGGAGGAAGACAAATTAAATATCAAAGAATTTTTACGATTTTTAATGGAGTAGTTTATTTATTAGAGGTTTTGGATTTTTTAAGTGATTTTTAATCATAATTGGGTGATTTTTTTCTCCAAAATATGAATTTTTAAGTGTTCAAATCATGTTTTTGAATGTATAAGTGGATTCAACATCTTTAAATACTCCCAAAACACCTAGGTTGTGCAAATTTAACAACTATCATATGTTTTTCAAGAATTAATCTAAAATTTCTATCGTATTCTATAAAAGACAAACTGAAAAAGAAAAAAAAGAAAAAAAAATTCAGAAAAGATCGAAAATGTATAATATTTAAACTAGTGCATTTTTAATAACCCTAGGAATGATGATATAGGGTTTTAACATTGAATTGTCATGTTTAAATAGTGGTTTATTATTATTGTGTTTAGTCATCGTGTGACACGAGTTCAAAGATTTATTCTCGCTACCACTATACCCTAGGGGCACCCACACAACCAACCAACATCGGCCACGAGTAAGTCGAGGTTTGAACATGTGACATCACAAGGAGCGCCTTAACAGTACACTCTATCGCCAATCGATCTACACCCCTACCAGATATTATTATTATTAGGGTGCATCTTAATTTGTATTAGATTAATGTCATGATATCTTATGCATTATAAATATTAGATATCAACTAAATATTCACCACTTTAAGGATGAATTTTGTGTTGCTAAAATTTTTGTGTTTAAATAGTTGCACATTTGCTTCACATGTCTTTATGCAACATCACATTTTCATCTTCATGGTTTTTATTGGGTCATAACATCCATCCTCTCTATCTAAACCAGTAGAGATCCATTTTAACTTGATATCTAACAAGTGCCAAGAGTGATCAAAACCCTTAGGTGTAACATTTTTTTAAAGTGTAGAATTTGAGGAAAAGCTTGCACCTCAAAGGATTTGATCCTTGATCCCTCTTTGCACTTGGTAGATCATGGGTTATGATGGATATATATTGGTTTAATATGTAAATCCCTTGTATGTAAACCCTAGTTTAATGATGGCTCGTCTCCCAAATTGCATAGCAAGAAGTATTAAGTATCATGTTTTTTTAGTTTTAATTAATTGGAATATATATCTTTTTTGGTTTTGAACATTATGTTAGGGCTAATATTGTAAAATTATATTTACTTAATATTTTATAATTTTATTAAAGTGCCACATGCTCCATATTGAGTAATTAATTACACTTCTCCCTCATAACTATGTTGCACTTTATGGTGACTTTATGTTAGGGTCGGCATTGTTATAGTTTCGGTTCCTTATATTGTATTATTTTATTAAAGTGGCATGTGTCACCTCCACGTTGTGCATGGAATTACACTCCTGCCTCATTCTGGGTTGTAAAAAGTGTATCTACATAATAACATTATTTTTCTTCATAGGTGTCTTTAAAACATTGCATTTGTCTGTAATGTTAAATTTGTGTTGGAATGTGTAGTATACATGTTTTAGTAGTGCCATGTTTACGTAACAAGGACACATTTTGCATCACTTCCTCAATTGATATTAGTGATGCAAAAAATAACTTATGTACCATTAGTGATACATTAACATTGTGGGTATACCAAAAACATCTCATCCAATAGAGTATGTATGGTTATAGTTACTTTTATCAAAATTTTGGAGTAGACGAAATCTAAGATATATACGGCCTATGCTCAAATCCTTGTGTACAAGAATCTGACAAAAGTGTTACCAGAAGCGATAGATATGTCCTAAGAAGATGAAGAATGGAGGCAAGCCTTGGACTATGATAAGATCTCGTTCCAGTGCAGGAGGTGTCATAATTATGGCCATCTTTGTAGGGATTTCCATCATAACTCTCCATCGCCCCAATTGAAACAAATAAAAGAATTGGACAACCATGGATTCTCTTGGGTGCAGCAAAAGAAGAGAGGAGTGAGGCGACAAGAAGCCCCTAAGCCCTCTAAATGAATCAACACAGCCAATAAATTTGCGATCTTGGAAGAACATGAAGTGAAGGAGGAAACTGTTGAATTGTTAAAGGTGGCCCCAGATCCAACAAAGGAACAAAAAGCGAACCTTAAATCGAAAGAAGAAAATCCTGGACAGGGAGATGAGCTACGAAATAAGGAAGCAAATCAAGCGAGTAGGATGCAAGAGATGAACATAGAAGAAGAAGGATAAGACATGGACCTAGGGTACCCCGAATTGGATGAAATAGAACATGTATGTGCCAAACAAGGTAAAGGCTACATCCCTCAAGAATAAGTCTCCTTACTTCAAAATTCAATAATAAGAGCTAACGCTAAGAAATATCTGGTAATTGTGTCTAGATCTAAGAAGGAAAATAAACGACAACTGGACAAGACTAGAAAGACATCAGGGAAAAAATCAAACCAAGTTCGTATAGAAGAAGTGGGCATAAAGTTAGTTGAATCGGGTTAGTACCCTACCGTCATGGATGCCCTAGGGATTGAAACTTATTTTCATCATGTTTCCAATGAACATTATAACTTGGAATATTTTAGGGCTTAACATCTCCCATAAAACTAAAATTTTGAGGAGGAAGATTCAAACTGAAAGACTAGTGGTGATTTGTGTACAAGAGACAAAATGCTCTTAACACCGCTTGTTAGAAACATGAAGAAAGGCTTGGAGAAACTATGAGGGAGATGGGATATACGCGTATAGGGAAGTATGGGGCTTAGTGATCCTATGCAACCCTGAGAAGATCTCCCTTGCAGGATTTCTTTCCTCCCAGACATCCCTCTTAGTAGAATTTCATGTAGTGGGTACTTCGATCAGAGGTGTCATGACAAATGTTTATGGCCCTCATACTACGACGCAAAAAGTGGGTTTCATCAAAACGCTTTGGAAAATCAACCAAGGGGTCGAGGGGAGGCATTGGATCCTAGGAGGGGATTTCAACATGATCACTGATGTGGAGGAAAAGAAAGGAGGAAGGAGAAGACTGGATGGGGAAAGTGTGCTCTTCAAGGAATCCATCGAAGAGATGGGGAGGGTGGATATTATCTCTAGGGAAGAAATATATACATGGAATAATATAAGGGGAGGGGAGAGACACATTGCCTCTCCTTGATAGGTTTTTAATCTTCGAATCTATTATGGATCTAGGAAGTGAGTTATCCTCCCTGGTGCTTCTATCAACAAGATCACTATTGGTCGATATGTCTATGGTGGAGTTTCATAGGTTCTTAATTCAAGAAACCCTTTAGGTTTGAGCAGTTTTGGATAAGACACCCAGAATTCAATGACAAAGTTTGTCAATGGTGGGAGGAGGTTGGAGAGGTCGAGGGGAAAAGTATTTATTGGTTGCAAAAAAAAATATCAAATATATAAAAGGTAAAAGAAAGAAATGAAACAAAGAGGAATTTGGTAATATCTTCAAAGATAAATCCTTCCTAAAGGGAAAATTGGCTTGCCTTCAAAAATAGGGGATGATGGAAAGCCTATCCCCAGAGATTTAGGAGGAAGAGGGGAGGCTCCTGGGCCAGATGGATGAAAGGGAAAAATAGGAGGAGCATATTTTGAAACAAAAATTGAGGGTCAAATGGTTCAAGGAGGGGGAAATGAACTCATTTTCTTATTGGACTGGGACCCAACATCGGACTCAAAACCGTATCCTAAGGCTTTGAAAGGAATATGGCGATTGGGTTGAAAAGGGGGAAGAAATAAAGGGGGAACTCACCCACTTCTTCTAGAATATCCTAGAGGAACCCAACCCAGATAGACATGAGTGAATCAATCAAATTACTAGAAACATCCCTCACCTAGTGATGGAAGCACAAAATGATATGTTAATGAGGTCGATTCTTAGGACGGAAGTTGAAGAAGCTAAGGTACAAATGGTTGTAGGCACGACCCCTGGTCCTAATGGTTTCATAGTTAACTTTTTACATTTCTTTTAGGATATGGTTAAGGAAGAAGTGTGGAAAATTGTGGAGGATTCTAGGAAGAATCGGTACAACCTTCCATCTTTCAATGTGACATTTTTCTCCCTCATTCCTAAGACTAGGGGCGTTGACTCACTTGGGAAGCTCAAACCCATTCCCTTATGCAATGTCATTTACAATATTATTACTAAAGTCATTGCTGATCTCCTGAAACCAATCCTCCATTTCATAATCTCCCCTAAACAATTAGGGTTTGTGGAGGGGTGTTAGATTATGGATGGGATCATCCTAACTCATGAGATTCTTCGGTTCCTTAAAACCACCAGAACTCCAAGAATGATGCTAAAGATGGATATTGCGAAAACATTTGACAAACTGAATTAGAAGTATATGAGGGAGGTTCTTAGGGCCCTTGGGTTTCATACTTATTGGATACAATGGATAATGAAGCTTGTATCCACGACATTCTTTTCAATGCTTATCAATAGAGTCCCGACTGATTTCATCAAGACCTCAAGAGGAATAAGACAAGGAGATCCTCGATTCCATTTAGTTTTCATTATTATGGCTGATGGCATGGTTAGATTCATCAAAGCTACTCATGCTAAGTAGGGGTTCCATGGTCTTAAGGTGCACCCAATGGCAAAGGTTCAAACTCATCAACAATTAGTGGATGATAAGATGTTGATGGGGCATCCATGGATGCAGGAAGCCAAAAATATTAAACGATGTTTGCAATAATTTGAGGAGGCCTCTGGCCTGGATATCAACGATCAAAAGTATCGTGTTTTTTCCCTTAACACCCCTCGTATTACCATGCTCAACATCTGCAAAATACTAGGATTTCTGGAGAGCTCCCTTCCATCCAAATATTTGGGATCTCCCTTGCATGACTCTCTTGTTAGGAAGGGGTCATGATCTGAGTTACTCAACAAGATGAGGAAGCAATTGGCCAGCTGAACATATCATCCTTTAAACTTGGAAATCATAATGGTTTTGGTAAAATACGTCCTCCAAGAAATGCCTATATACTTGTTTTCCAACATGGTGGATCCAAAGGCCATTCTTGAGGAAATTTATAATATCCAGTAAATATTTCTCTAGAGAGGGGGCACTAACCAGAGGAAGTGGGATTTGGTTAAGTGAGAAACGATCTGCCAACCAAAGAATAATTGATGGTTGGGATTACATGAGCCACTCATGATAAATTTGGTCAGTGGGGCCCAAATATGGTGTCGATGGGTTACACATGAGGAGGATCCATGGGTCAAATCATGGCACTGCACAGATGCAGGGGTTTGGGACAAGCACGATCTCATTTGCTTTGCTAAAGAAAGGTGTGATTCTCATATTTGGAGTTCGGCATGAAACTACAAGAGTTTGATTCAGGACAACGGTTTCTAGGAAGTAAGGAATGGAGAGTTTGAGCTCTTCTGGAAAGATGCGTGGAAACATCTATTGAAGTTGGTCGAAGCACTTAATACTCCTCACCTCCACCATATGTGCAAAGAATGACAGCTAACCAAAGTCGGGGAATTATAAGAGAGAAGAGAGGATTTAATTGGTTTCAAGAGTTGGATTCAAAGGAATGGGTGGGAGGAGTTCGAGTCTGATGAAGAGATATTGAAGGTGGTGGAAGCTCTATAGGTTAGATATATCCACATAAATAATGGGAAAGATAAATTGATATGGGGTATGACCCCTGTAGGTTCTTTCTCTATCTAGGAAACCTACAACACTGAGGGAGGTTTCAATCGGGATCTAGACGATCAATTTTGGAAAAAATTATGGGAGGCGAAGTTATGGCCAAAAATTTCAACTTTCATTTGGTTACTTCTGATATGGTGAATCTTAACTAGAGACAACTTGGAAAAAAGAGGGCTTTACGGGCCTTACTAGTGTTGGTTATGCAAACAAAATGACGAAATGATCGATCATCTGTTGAACATGTTCTCATTCTCCATAGAGATCTAAGACAAAGGTGCGCACGCCTTTCACCACTCCAGCAAAAGCAAAGGAAGACCATATGTCACATGCCCCAATTTGCAAAAACAATTTAATGTTATTGAGGAACATTATGTTATATTTTATGCTAAGTTTGTAATTGATGACCAAGTGGTGTCAAGAATAATTAATGTATTTTCAGAATATTTTATTTATAAATAAATGATGAGACAACAGCTTAGGGAAGCCGTTAAAAGAGTGTTAACTGGTCACTTGGTGGAGGAGACTAGGTGGAGAGTATACTGACAAGTGATAGCATCCTCCAACTACTTCTAACTGTTGCAGGTGGCAACTTCCCTATATTTGTGGTCAAGATTCCCCAACAAACTGGAATTGGAGCAGGTGGCTCATTAAATAAAAACTGACCCAGAAGACCTAGGAGTTATTATAAAATTTCCCATTGAAGATAGCTGAGGCTACTCATTCTGGAAAGGTGATCAGTCAGTGTGAATGAAGTGCACATGAGAAATTCGATGGAGGGGACTGATTGAAGTGAGTTTGAGGGGTTAACTGCTGAGAACTAAACTTATGCAGCTCTTAGGCTGGATTTCTTACTGCTATAAGCAGGTTTGGATTACTGTTGTAATTTGACCAGTCAGGTAATAGAAGGTCTTAAGGATATATCCTTCACCCAGTACTCTACCAGTAGGACCAGGAAATAGACTCGGGGAACCTGATGAAGTGTAGACTAAGCTTTCTCCAAGATTTGGTTGGGCAGAACAACCTCCTTAAGCTGTTGTCACCTCATCATTTAACAGGTTCTTATTATTCATGTTATTTATAATTTGTTTATTGTTTTCAGCAAATGATCATTAGTTTTCAAAGAAATGCATGTTATTGTTTTGGTTAGGGTTTATACAGAAAATAATGTTGTGTATTGATAATATTTTTTATTATTAGATTATGTTTAGAACAGTAGGCATATTAGTAAATGAAAGTAATTAGAAATAAATTACCACACTGCATTTTCCCACACCTTGAATAGGAAATACTCTAGTACAGTGGATTGATCAAGTAGATGTGAATATTTGTTTGTCAACTCTGAATGAAAAATGTAAATGACTTCTTTTAGAGTTTGTTTCCGAATCATTACAGAAAATAGAAGTACTTGCTCTAGCTACTGGAAGTATCTATATTAACTAATTATCTAGAAAAGAACTGAATATATATATAATCATTTATAGGCATACTATTCACAGAAACATTTCTAGTACTAATAATTATTATAAACATAATAGATAGAATTATTTAAATAAACATTGGAACAGTTAAAAGATATTACTAGGATTTTAAACAAGATAGTAATCCATAGGACTTGTTAATAAATTACTTCCAGTTCACATTTTACTATATGTTCAGCAATACAAATACTTAGGGTTTACAAGAGGTAGGTTTAAATCTTTAAAGACAACTTTTACTATCTTAACCATGACATAACATTTAGCAGTTGTAATTATTTATTACTGAAAGTAATAATAGGAAAACAAAACTAAAAACCATTTATGTAGAAATCCATATCATTTTGGAACTGTAGGTTATTTCAAATAATAACAAAATTGAAAGAGAAACAGAGTGTTGTATTCACCTAAGAATACTGTCAAAAATTTAAATAGTAACAAACACTATAAACCCTTTTTACCAAATGTTTTTATTTTAAATTAAATAACACTGTAAGCGAACTAAACAGAAACAAAATAACATAAGCATAATGGCCCACAGCCTCTTATAACCCTGTCAAGGCTTAAAGTGTGTACAAAAACAAATCATATAATTTCTTGTAAAAACAGTAAGACAGTAAACCAAAAATTATATTTTACTAATAACCTTGCTAGTTTGCAAGTTTCGACTGAGCGAGCAGTCATTTCTTTTCATTTAAAAACCACTGAAAAATCTTAAGTAACTTATGTAGAGGTCGAATAACATTATCTCAAATTAGAGCCGAGTTTAAAGAAAAAGTTAAACAAAACATTTTTTTCATTGTACAGGCCGTAAAGGCTCTGCTAAGTAAAACCCATGTCATGGCTACAATAGCCTTCCAAAACTTGCACATTTTACCCATTAGGGTTTTCTTTACAAAAACAAAACAACACATTGAATAACCTATCCATTAAAAACCCATGCCGAGTTCATTTAAGTAGCAAGTATTCTCATCTTACAACCACCGTAATACTAACACGGGAGAAAACCCATAGTGTAACCAAGGCTTACCGGAAGTCTGCATAGTTGAAAATTGAAGGAGCAAGCTTGTTCCAACCTACAGAGCCAGGAGGAGGACCTGCAAAGAGTAACAATCCTTTGGTTACAAACCTTTTATTAAATTAAAACATTTCAAAATTTACGTAAGATGAAAACCTGTCTTAGGTCGTTACCTGTTAAGCCTTTCTTTTTTAATGAAGTTGAGGGAACCGACCACCTGAGACTACTTATTGGCACCTTTCCAGAAACTGAGAAGATGTCGGGACACAAAGCCAAAGAAAAAGGAGTAACACTCCAACCTAAGGCAGAAGCACATAAACCGCGCTTCTAAACTTGAAATCTCTGTTCACAATCGGTGGCCAACAAGACTCAGATTTATTTACACTAGAAGCTTACACAACAATCATTAAAGCTTCGAAACCACCTCATGTCCTCACAAGAAACCAGCTCTCGGCTTCGTTTGTTCAGAAGGCAACCTGCAACAATGGAGGGGTATACAGGATTTCGATGGTCACGAGAAGACAACCTGCGACAACGGAGATGTAAACAAGATTCAATGGCCACGAGCTTGCAGCTCGGCCAAATTGGACGAAGGCAACCTCACTCTGTGAAAAGAAGGGTTAGGGTATTTCCTTTTAAGTCAACTCGAGTTGTGGACAAAACCTCACCACGTGTCCATGAAATTATTTTCCTCGTAATGGGTGGTGTTCCTATAGTCAGTGATGTCGATTGGAGCCTGCATAAAAATCATTATAAACCAATCTTTAATCAACTATACATTGCAAATCCTATGATTGATAATCATGTTTAATATTATTGTTTTGGATGTATCGTTTGCCAACTATAGGATTAGATATGGATTTCTTTCCTTTTAGGGTTTGGTTATGGGACAGGTAGGGTAGTTCTTTTACATAACCACATAAGTTGAAACGTGGGTGAAAGATTCACTTGATGTTAATCTACCATAAGAATGAGATCCAATGACACCTAGAATTGGGGGACAAAAAGGTAGATGAGACCAAGTATCTATAATATATCTTAAAGTATGAAAATCAATAAACTTATCTTGAGAGTTTTATAAAAACAACTTGTAAAAAGGGTTTAGTTTATAACTAAAGGATACACTAGGATTGAGTGTATAAGATACAAGTATTAAGAACTCAAAGTAAAGGTCTGTAAAGTAATAAGGAAGATTTCTTTGGCTAATAAGAGATTCATGGTTCGGTTCTTTTATTAAATTGAGTTTTGTAAATGCTAGTAAATACAGTCCTTAGACTATGTTTGGAGTCTCAGTAACAATTCTAGCAACTTAGTAAGAATTCAATAGTTAAAGTAAAAGTAATCTTGTTAGCATTGAGAGATTGTTGTGTATAAAACCATGAAACGAAGATAATTGTGATGGACACCAAACAGTATCGAGTGTATTTAAGCATCAAGATATGAACTGAAATTCTTTACATTTAAAACTCTAAATCACAATTACTATAAACAGGAATACAAGCTTTTATTAGAAGTTTAATCAAAATCATCTAGGGTTTTGGATATCTTTTGACAGTATGTGATCATGCAGTTTAACCTATGCATAGATGGTTTGATATAACATCATTACGAAGTTTTGACAACAATAGAAATATAGATTAACATTACCTCTAATGGAGACAAGCTACAGTTAAAACACTCTACGTCTAGCATCATAAACATGCTAGAGAAGTATCTTCTTGAGTTGAATATAAATATTATTTTACTGGAACGTATGTTTACCTGCTAAACTTGTAAGGAACCATCAGTCCCAGTGTTTTAGCTTAAATCTAAGTAAGCCTCGAACACACATAAGAATCTTTCCCTACTTGACAAAAGAAATCATCAGTATATCTAGCAGCAGTAAAATACAAGTTCTTTTTCTAATTCTAGAAGAATTACAACTGCTAAGTCAAAAACAGCATTAACTCAGCTATCAAGGAGAAGCCTTTAGTTAATACAAAATCTTATAAAGAAGCAACTCTTTGTTTATCTTATAAATTGTTTAATTATTTTCTAACCATCAGTGGTACGTTAGCGGCGACATTAGACATTTTATGTCACTTGAAAAATTTTAAATTTTTATGAATTTTTGAGTTATTGCACTAGATCTCATGTTGAGGAATTGGCCAAAGGAACCCTTCAAAAATGCCATTGTCAATCAAATTTGGCAAATTCTATCGAGCTTCATAGGATGGGAAAACTGGAAAGAACGCAACAAGTGGATCTTTAGGGGCACCTTGCTGACCATAGATAGAGTATGGGAAACCATTCAGTATGAAATTCTAGAAACTATCTGTCTCAGGTCTTGGGAAAAGGAAAATTGATATGATCAGGGGGAAGAGAGTTGAATCTTGAAGAATTGGGGGATTGTTCTCCCATTACAGTGTAGGGGTATGCCTAAGAGTCAACCCGCGGGAGGGACTATCCAATGTCATTGGGAAGACCCTCCTCCTGGTTGTTATAAGTTGAACTTCGACGAGGCCTCCAAGTGTAACCCTAAGAATTATGGTTTCGAAGGGATTATTCGGGATCATATTGGGGAAACTAAAGCTTTCTTCTATGGTTGAATTGGCCATGACACCAATAATGCAACAAAAATAGAGGTCCTTATTCATGGGCTTGGGATTGCCCAATTCCAGAATTGGTTACCCTTGGTGGTGGAAGGTGACTCAAAACTTGTTATAGGAACGACAGAATGAATTCACAATGGTACGCAATGTTCCAAAGTCTTGCTAAGTTGGCATCTAGAGTACAAGTTGGAATGATTGGAAGAGCTTTTCCAGAGGGTGAGTGGCATATCCTTCAGCCACATGAGATGTGAAGGTAATATGGTGGTGGATATCCCTGCTAATGCGGATACAGAGACCCGAAAGGTGGTCGTTGGTAACACGTGGGAGGATTTAACCAATGAGACACTTGGAGCCATGTGCATGACACAAGTGGCTCATGAAAATTAAAACTAATATTCCCATAACACGTGGGAACAATAACAAGACCATTCAGTCTAAAATTCTGGAAACTATCTGTCTCGGGTCTTGGGAAAAGGTGGATTGATATGCTTAGGTGGTGGAGAGTCGAATCTTGAGAAATTGGGGGATTGTTGGCCCATTACATTGTTGGGGTATGCCTAGGAATCAACCTGTTATCACTCCAAGAAACCCTTTGTGGTTGTAGACCAAAGGTGCTTGGTAACTTAAGAATTCAATACTTTTCAGTAAGTGGATCGAGGGGATACCAAGATAGCACGATGGAGAGGTTGCTTATCAAAATAGTTAAATGAGCCAGTGCTCTTAGAAACTGTAAATCAGATTTCCAAATAACAGAAAGGTATGAAGAATATTGCCTAGACAACCAAGTACATTAACATGCAGGGTTTATGCAACCAAGTACATACATAATGCAGGGTCACACTAAGCAATAAGAAGTTCCTCCATTCAAATCATGAGCATATGCTAAGCTCATTCAAACAGAGTGCAGAATAATGGTGGATGAAAAAGTCTGATTACGGAAACAAGAGGAAACTGTGATTTTTTATTAGAATAAGCAACCAAAACATAGGCAAATTTTCTCCAAGCTCGACCCTTGGCTCCGCCTCAGTACTTAGGCTTTATAGCCTTTACAACAGTCTTCAGATCCTAGAAAACTGGATCTGTTTATCTAAACATAGTAAAGTCTAAAACTAATTGTAAACT
>LPNX010444729.1:30736-46218 GCA_001517045.1 Pseudotsuga menziesii
ATCGAGCTTACCAACTACTCTACGATGGAAACCTCAATGTCCGGGTTCTTGTTGAGCTTGTAGGTGCACAATATCCCCATTGAAATGGCACCAATTATTATTGCAATGATCAAGTCCATCATATAGCACCGTGTCATGTCCCGAGCAATGATGGACTAGCATTTGTTGATTCGTCAATTGACCTGTAGGTGGCTATTAGCATATGCAAGAGGAAGAGGATTTTATATTTTTACACATGAAAACATTTTCGGCGGCTAAATTCATTCTGGCAAACCACTTTAGCTACCGAAACTGACCCTTTTCGGTAGTTAAGCAAACTTCCACAGACTTAGTTATCTGCCGAAAGCTAAAAAATTTTAAATTTGAAGGCCAAGACTCACAGAAATAAAAAAATTTGACCCATTCTATCACCCAAAATGACGGTGGTCATTTTGGGAGATAACACAACCCTCGGGATGTACTATCCAATGTTGTTGGGAGGACCCTCCTCTTGGTTTCTATAAGTTGAACTTCGACGGGGCCTCCAAGTGTAACCTTGTGGATTCGAGTTTTGAAGGGAACATTCGGGATCATATTAGGGAAAAAAAAAATTTATTCTATGGAAAAATTGGCCATGACACCAATAATGCATCAGAACTGGAGGGCCTTATTCATGGGCTTGGGATTACACAGTTGCATAATTAGTTACCCTTGGTGGTGGAAGGTGACTCAAAACTTGTTATAGGAATGGAAGAACGAATTCATAACGTACGCAATGTTTCAAAGTCTCGCTAATTTAGCATCTGGAGTACAGGTTGGAATAGTTGGAAGAGATTGTCCAGAGGATGAGTGGCATATCCTTCAGCCACATGATATGTGAAGATAATAAGGCGACATATAGCCTTGTTAATGCATATATGGAGACCCGACAGGTGATCATTGGTAATGCATGGGAGAATTTAACCAATGAGACACTTGGAGCCATGTGCATGACACAAGTGGCTCATGAAATATAAAACTAAGATTCCCATGACACGCGGGAACAATAGCAGGACCAAGGGAGGGATAAGTGTTATTTGCGTGAGATGTACAAAGAACAGATGAACTGGTTGGATTGGATCGATCCCTTTAAAGCTAATGAATATGCTTGTGTGTGGAGTCATTGCAATGAGTCTTTCCGTAAGCTAGGATTTCAATTCGGGAGGTCAAGGATATCGACATTTATGGGAGAATTTTATGGCCAAGAATGAGAAGAGGATGACTGAGCTCAGTTGTGGTATGCCTACAATCATCATGAAAAGTGGGAGGTTGCTATTATTATATTTCCCCACCTCCATCTAGCATCATGGTAAACTTTCCTTGTGTTTGGTGAAAAGGTGTTGGTTTATAAGAGGTATTTTATTGTGCGAAGGTGGGGATATGGATATGGATAAGTTCATGGCTAGGGGAAGCAAGGGTAATTCAACTCGTAAGGCCCAGGATGGTCAACCCACAGTTTCCTGTAGACATATCATGCATGCTCAGAAGAAGGATTCGTTGGTATCTAAGTATTTTGAGCTGGGTTTTCCATTAGTGGTCCAAGACGGCATTAAAGGAATTGAAGCTCGTTTATGAGAGAAGTTCTATGAGGAGACACTCAACTCAAAAATTAAAGGGATTGAGGAATGGGTCATGGACCCTGGTAATGATGTGTCCTAGCTTGGGCTCTATGAAAGGACGATTTCCTTATTATGGGTGATGAAGAATCTTATGGGCAATGTTTTATGGAAGCATGTGTAGAAGGAGGAGGGGGGTGATACCCCAGTCCAATGATGGAAGGGTCACCAAGTTGAGACTAGTAGACTAAATGAAAAAACGGATGCAGTTATGGAGGCTCTCCGGATTCGACTGGGCAGACGGGTGGTACATCACTGGCTCCCGATGGTGATTTCTTATGGCATTTTGTAGGCCATTGTGGGTTTTGAGGTCAGTCTTGGGGTTATATTGCTGTTCAAGTCTGGGTTTTTTTCTTCAAATTTGATTTTTTCCAAGACTGAGGTTTTTTTGGTGTCTGTAGTTGTAATTAGGGGAAGTGGGTTTAATCATGTTAAGTGGTCTAGAGGGGTAAACATGTTAGTGTGTACTAGTTTATGTTTTGTAATGGGAATTTTTATCCACTAAGTTTCACTTGGGGGATTTTTCGATTGATCCAGAAAGGATTGGAACAAATCATTCTTCTTATTCAGTGCTCAAGAATTTTCGTGGTTTCATCAGGGGTAGTTTTTGGATGTTGACACCCTTTCGAGGGAATTGTAATAATGACATAGCATGAGGTTATTTTATGTAAAATGCTTGGCATTCTTAGACTTGGTCATTAAGGTCATCATCCTTGAGTGTTTTTTCCCTCGCCAATTATGTGACGCTCTTTTAAGCGACATATAATTTTGGAGTTTTTCACTCAAAATCCTCCAAAGTTGAGATGGTGAGTTTGGTAAATTTTTTCTTAGAAAGGTTATTAAACCCTAGGGTCTATGTATATACCATGATATTCATATGTCCAGAGTTTCATGAACATCCAATAAGCCCCCCCTAGGATTTTTAAATTTTTAGTTTTTTAATAAAATCATCGATAATGTGTATTTTAATTGTAATATTTCAAAAGGTCATAAAATTGGGCCTATGATCCAATTTGGTCATAGGGATGCTATTTTTTGGAGACAGAGACATAACTTAACCCCTAAACCCACTTTTGAGAGTCAAATTAGTAATTTTCAATTATTAATTCGGATTTCCTCTCCAAAATGATTCAGAGGGTCAAATAAATGGGAAAATTGGAGAAAATCCAATTCCTAAATCAAAGGCAGATTGTCTGGGACTTGTCTTTGAGGTGTAAAAGTTGTTGAGGATATTTTCTGGGAAATTTATGAGCATAGAGGATCATCTTCAACCATCAAAGGAGGGGCTCCAAATCACTTCCACAAAGGGGGGGTGAATGTGACTCATGGAGGGTGGTTTTGCCACTTGGATGAAGTGGTTAGAGGAGGTAAAGGCTTTCCAAGCCAAGTGGGATACCTCAATATAGGTGGAAACCTTCCCTCCCACAACTTCAAACCTACTCCCACCATTATCTCAACCCCCAAAACCACCTCACACTTGGAAAATTCACCCCCTTGGGGTTTGAGCTACTTTTTTGCTATAAAAGAAGGGTTTTGCTCCTCAATCAAATGGATGCAATAAACCCATGTTATTTTGTATTGTTGTTATATTGATGAATATAATTGCAGACTTTGGAGGTCCACTCTGTGTAATGAGATGATTGCTTGTGAATATTTGAGGTGACATTCTTAAATTTCTAAATTGTTTTTTCCTTTTGCTTAAAGTTCCTATTAGATCTAGATTAGAAGGTCATCCTAAGGCACATAGAGTAGGAATTTACGGTTGTAACTTGCTTACTGGTATTTTGATTTCAAGAGATAGGAGAGTAGTTGTTCATACTTAGTTGTATTTCAACTCTTTCTCATTCCCTGATTTTGAGTACACTAGATCTAACTTTTTTATACAGGGGTTTCTCATAGATTTGTTTTGCAGGTTACATTTTCAAAAGAGGAGTTGAAATCATTTGTATATTCTTCTCTTTGAAAATATCTCAAGTTTTATCTTATGTCTACAGGGTCTCCAAATTTTTCATAAGAAGATAAAGTGAGGCTTCAAGTTGCTTTCCATCTTCTCAAAACAATTATATTTCCTCTTCCCGATTACATAGTTTGAATATGGAAATTTGATAGATCCGATTTAAAAGTATGATAATTTCAAGCTACTTATTTAGCATATCAGATCATTTAGATTCAGAAGTAATTTAAAAATCATCATGTTTTGTTGAATCTAAAGTTGTCATTTCGGTGCTTTAAAAACTAGTAAATTTTTTCAATCTTTTGCAAGTACTGAAATCGGTTTTAGTTTTTATCTTTTATTCATTCATTCCATAATATTCTAATAATTTAACTCACTGTTTTTTAGCTGGTCCAAATAAAATTAAGAGGAAGCTTTGCTCAGAATCTGAGTTTTGGGTCTCCCGGGACACCAAAAACCCTCAGTTTTCCCCTCTTCTTCATTCCCCTTCACTCCATTAAGTTGCACAAGCCTTTAGACCTGTTTTATAGGTTCTAAGACATTAATTTCATTTTTCTGATATAGTAATCATAATTAATAAAGAAAGAAAGTGGGCTACACAACGCCCACACTTCATCCCCCCTGAGGGGATTGGTAGTATCTCTTTCGTCGCTTGATTTTTTCTAACAATAACACACACAATCCACTTTCTTTGAAGGTTGTATTAGTTAGTTTTTTCTTTTCATTTCCATCTTTTAAGTTTTTAAAATAATTTTGCTCCCTCACTCGTTGCCACTAAGAATGCTCTCTCCATTAACCAAAGGCTTCTTTCCAATTATTGGTGGATGATCAGAAAGTGACACATAGCTTGTGGATTATTTTAGGACTTAGTTTTTATTTTGCTTCCACAATATTTTTGCTTCAATATACCATTGGAACAAACATTTTTCCATTCCATTGTATGCTCTTGTCCATCGCAGGTTTGCACTGAGCTTTGGGATAATCAAAAGTAGGATTACACACTAATCAATTCTTTACTTCTAAATAATTAATTCAAAGTAATAAAATCAACAACCTTATAAACACTGTGAAAATATGGCACAACGCCTTTTGACATTATTGGGAAAATTTCTTAAAAGAAGCAGGAACTACTAAATAGTGACCTCGAGATACAGTTAGACTACACCCTTGTTGGTGTAGTGTTTAAGACCTTCTCAGAGACTCCGATTCAACCCACATTTTTTAGTGAGGAACCAATTTTGTCATCTCTTTGGACATATTCTAAGTGCTTCATAAGTATATCAAGAATCCTCCTTCCCTTAAATCAACTTATCTTTAACAATTAAAACTGACCAAGACACATTGCAAAACATTTCCTTTTCTACAGCATTTTTGACTCCATTTGGCACTGATCTGAGTACGTAACAATATTATTTTCTTTTGATTATCAATTTTTTCAACATAAATCTTTATACACTCATGTGATATGTTGTTGAATGTTTAAACAATTTTTCATCAGTCTTGAGACCGAATTATTTACCAAAAAAAATCCTAAAACAACTTAATTTCATCATTAACAACTAAAATATAAAGAGCCTTAGTTTAACTATTTCTTAGGGACCGCCCCCCTTGGATTTGTTAGGAGTTCGGCCTAAACAAAGGAGTCAAGATCAAGTGACAGTACTTGACTCGAGACTTGCCCCCAAGGACACACCTAGCAGCTTGAATATTTATGCTTCGCTTAACCCCCAGGTGTGTGAAGGCAGCAAAAAGCATATATGGGAGTTTTAAGAATTGTTATGCCAAACTGTGGGGTATTTTGGAAGCTATCACTCACTGGCCCTTTGTAATGAAGTGTTTTGGAAGCTCTGTAACTCTCTTTATTTTTTATATATGTACTAAGTATTATTTACTTAATAGTAAGAATTCATATGTATTGTGTGTGTGTGGGTGGGTGTGTTGAAAAGTGAAGTAATATTTAATTTGTATTGAACTTGATGGTAGGCCTGGAATTTGACATTGTACATAAGTTTTTACTACTTTAAAACATATTTGACAACTAAGCTCAAGATTTACACATCAACTTCAATATGAATGCAAGATTGAAACATGTAGATTTAACATCCATCAAATTTATTTGCTCGTCATAATACTAGTACTTGCAAGCGAGTTGTTGGTTGCGTTGGTTAACTCATAAGTCAACTAAATTTATGGTTCATTAAACTTGTGAGCAATTTTATAGGTTTGAACTTCAGAGAATCATACCTCATTTATGTGGAAGAATGGATATTGGAGACAATAATGGAACTTATGATATGCTTAACAATGATCTTAAAGACGATTCACTCAAATATCTTCAAAAATCTAGTATTTTTGGTAAATGAAATGTAGGAAAATTGGTGTCTCTAGTGAAGGGTCTCTGACTCCACCGTATCTAGTTAGAAGATGTAGAGAGAATAGATAATTTCGCTCCTACTAGATCCAATCAATATATATATTCTAATAAAATGTTCAAGATATCCTATAAACATGGGTATAAAACATTTCACTACTCTAGGACCAACCTGCCACACATAATATTTACTTTGATGGATTTTTTATGTCAATTTATCAGAGTGAAAATAGTTATGTTGTTCATTTTGAATATGGTGTGTTTTTTAATCTTTGAGATCTTGCTTATTAATGATAAATGTTGTAATGTATTTTATTTTGAATTGTAATGTATTTAATCAAAATAGTGTAAATGATGTAATTATGCTAGCATGGAGTCCTAGTGTGGAACTAAACGCCAAGGCCGAACTAGTGAATGGCTAAGCATGTATGATGTATATATTTTTATTTGGACCGTATGGTTTGATGATCATGCTAACTCGAAATATATGCAATAACAACAATGCAATGAGAAGAGGTTCAATACATCCTCTAAAATGAGAAAGAAAGCCTCACTTAAATAGGGAAATGAGAGCAAACCCCAAGGGGCGAATTTTCCAAGTGTTGGATCTTTTTGAGAAGATTGGGGGTGAACTAGAGTGAACTAGGGTGAACTAGAGTGAACTAGAGGTAGTAGATGAGCTATTTCATGGATAAATGTGCCCCTCTAAGGAGAAATCCCCTCGTATGGGATTTTATTAATGGAATCAAGCCGATTTAATCTTGATTTGGTCTCCAATTAACCCAAACATCATCCTTAGTTAACCCTAAACATGTATGGGACAAGTTCCCACTGATTTAGGGATGTGTTTTTCTCCATATTTTCCCTTTTTCTAATTTTGTATTTAGTTTTTTCCTTTTCTGGAGAGAATCTCACTTAAGTGATAAATAGTCACTTAAAACTTAGGAAAAGTGGGTTTATGGTTAAGTGGGAGCTCTAGGTCCAAAAACGAGCATCCCCATGACCAAATTGGCTCCATAGGCCCAATTTTATGACCTCTTGAATGTTTACAATTAAAACACACCTTATTGATGATTTTATTAAAAATCTAAAAATTATAAAAACCTATGAAATACTTAGCGCATTTCCACGAAACTTTGGGACTATGACTAGAATAGTATAATACATAGAGCCTAGGATTTAATAACCCTCATAAGCCATAATCACCAATTTCACCATCCCTTCTTTGGAGGATTTTGAGTGAAAAACTTGAAAATTATATGTCGCTTGAAAAAGCGTCATATAATTAACGACGGAAAAAAACTCAAGGATGATGAATTTGATCACCAAGTCTCAAGAAGGCCAAGCATTTTACAGAAGAAACCATCATGCTATTTCATTTATTACAATTCCCCCGAGGGGGTGTGAACATATGAAAAAAGGACCACAACTGCCCTTGATGAAACCATGGAACTTTTGAGCACTGAGTAAGAACAATTGATTTGTTCTGATCCTTGGCGGATCAATTGAAAATTTCCCCTAAGTGCAACTTAGTGGATAACATATGGCTTCAACTTTGGGACATGTGCTTGATCTGGTATTCAATCAAGGAGAGGATACGAGAATGCCAACATCTATGGTATATATAATCTATAAAAACATTTCAGCTTGACAAGAAACCTTATTAGCACAAGTTTTATGAAAATAACCAATGATCCAAAAGTCGCTTTATTGAAAGGAACAAAAAACTAACAAATGAAAGAGAGTTTTATTTCGAAGTACATAAAGAAATGCAGAAAGTAAATGCTCAATTTGAGGAGCTTATTTTCCTACTCTAATCAAGATAAAACAAATATCTTGGGTGAAATCAAATATCCAATGTAACCACCTAAGCATTTTATAAATTTTAAAGGCTTTTGCCTTATCTTTGGTTAATAGCCAAAGAAAGGAAGCATTATTTAAGAAATGAAAACCTGCATGAAACTTCAATATGGGAAAGTTGGATGGGAGATTATAATCATGGAAAAAGTCTTCGAACTGCTTCCCAAACTGGCAAGTCCTCTTGCAGGATTCCTCTATCCAAGATCGGATAGGACTAATGTATAAATCCATGCCATTTGAGAACGTGCTTCCGCCTAACTTGAACCTTATTGGGGGTATTACTTAGGCTCGAAAGTATATTTCAATAGCTTAGGTTAGCGAGGACCAATAGGATATGATGAGGTAGATCATCATATTCATAAAAAAGGCTTATCTGTTGATAACTCTGTGTGTAATCCCAAAACTACTCCAAATCATAAGGAACATCTGTAGGTTCAGACAATGGATGGAAAAAGTCTTCAATTAGTTCACCCAATATGACTCTTCACTACATTGCTTCTCCAAGTCCTAGCTAAAGATACTCAAATACAACTCTAACTGATCATATGAAAACTATGATTGCTCTTCTTTGCAACTTTCATAGGTCTCATAATAAAGACTCTCCTTGTTGGAAAATTCATAGATGAGATTTTCAAAAATATTTTCAAGAGTCTCATAGGTTGGATTTTCAATAACAGTCCAATAGTCATCATCCCCATCTATGTCAGGTATGAACTATTCCTTATCACTAGTATCAAGTCCTTGGCCACACTCCTCATTCTACTCAAAATAACATTCTTCAAAAATATGGGTTTCAAAGATATCACAGGTGACCCAACTTTCCCAATCTTCAACACCATATGAAGAACATGGGGGACTGTTATCACACATATTATAGTCATTATGAATTTCTTCACGAGTGTCAATCTCTGTAATGGTTTCATCCTGGTGCCAATCTGAGAAAATGTTATAATTATTATTGAAATGGACCTTAGAACACTCCAAATCCTCAACATTGCATACCGTGGAAACATGAGGAAGGTTTGTGACCAAATTTCCAACCAAGGGTTCCTTAGGGATTTATGTAAAATTATCTTTATAATGCAGATGGGAAATGAAATTGTCATCGTTTTTACTGAAGTAATCAAGGAGTTCTCTAAATATTCAATTATTTTTACCGTGGTGAAATGAGGAAGCTCTTCTTTATGATATTCTATGTTTGGAAAATAAAAGGTAAAGGTTGCTTTAAGAAAATTTTCCAAACCTTTCATACTACCCATACCACAATGCCACTGCTTCAAAAATATCCGAATGAAGCCTGAATTAAGGGAGGTGATACACTTATTTGGAAGGCCCTAAAACAACAAACAACATGATTCTCCATGAAGGGAACTAATGAACACTTGGATCATGGTGTCTTCATACAGAGCATTGAAGTCAGCTAGAAATTCAAGAAAATACTTGACATGTCAAGGCTCGGATTGTTGAATCACCATTTCCATGAAAGACTGGTCGCCATTTATATAAAACCTTCTCACCATCACCAAAGTTAGGAAAACCTAAGATGTTTGAGAAATCAATAGGATAATGTTGTTGGGTGATATGAGTACCCATTTTCTTTATTAACTCATCCATATTGGATATCAACAATATGTACTCGATGTAACCATGAAATAGATCGTATACTGAACATGAGGATGTGACAAATGAGTTTTGAATTCTTTTCTATGTTGAATAGTCTCATCTACACATAATCAATCGCAACAATTTTATGAGATACAAGGGTTTTATTCTTTTAATGGAGTCTCCATGTGAAAAGAAAAATATGCATCATAAATCTTTCACAAAATTTTCTATTTTTTTATTTTCTTTGCAAAAAGGAAAAAAGGTTAATGGAGTCACCAGACAAAGAATCAAATATCTACTCTACTCATTCATCAAACTAGGCAAAAAGAAAAAATAAAGAAAAAAAAGTCGTAACCCGGGAATATATATATTTATCTCTGGCAACATCGCCAAAAAGTGTTACCGCCTTTCACACACCTGGGGATTAAGCACATCATAAAACTTCAAGTTGCTATGTGTGTCCTTGGGGGAAAGTCTCGAGTCAAGTAGTGTCACTTGATATTGACTCCTTCGTTTAGGAAAAACTCCTAACAAAGCCAAGGGGGGTGGTCCCTAAGAAAGAGTTTACTAGGCTCTTATGTTTTAGGCGTTAATGATGGAAGTAAGTTTTTTAGGATTTTTTGGAATAAAATACCGAGACAAGATTGTTTGAAAATTTAAATAAATATTTCATCGGCATAACATCAACACATAAGAAAAATTCAAATATTGTGAATTAGATTAGTGCCAAAGGAGTCAAAGTAAAGAAATAATGTTGTTGAAAATGAAATGTTTTGCAGTGTGTCTTGGTCAGTTTTAATTATTCAAATATGAATTGAGTTATGGGAAGGGGCTTATCGATATACTAAAAGTACCGAGAATATGTTCGAAAGATGATGAAAGTGGTTCCTCACTCAGAAATGTGGGTTGAATTGGAGTCTCTAATAGGTGTCCAACACTACACCAACAAGAGCATAGCCTGATGATATCTCGACGTCGTTATTCAGTGGTTCCCGCTTCCTTTGAATAATTTACCCACAATTGTCAAATGTCGTACATCAAATATTCGTAATGTTTTTTGGGGATTTGATTTGATTAATGGATTATTAGATTAATGTGTGGAATTTACAAAGTGTCACAAATTGATTTTGATTTCCCAACGACCAGGAAAAGCCTGCGGAGGGAAAGAACATTGACAAAGTTTATGACAAAATGTTTGTTCCAATTTGATAAATAAAATATGTTTGTAAAGAAATTAAAATAATGACAACTTAAGACCACAAACTATGTGTCACTTTTTGATCATCCACCAAAAATCGACAAAAAGCCTTTGTTTGGTGGCGAGAGCATACTTCGTGGCAACAAGTCGGGTATCAAATTATTACTTATCTAAGGATGAAATCAAAGAAAAAAAAAGACCTATACAACCTTTCTAGAAATTGGAATGTGTGCATGTATTGATTAGTAAAAAACAAACCGTAAAGGAGACTGTGAATCCCCCCAGGGGGGATGGAGTGTGGGTGTTGTGTACCCCACTTGATTTATTTATTAATGAACTTTACAATATGATGAAAACATGAATTAAATATGCACTTTGATCATTGAAAAATGATTTAAAATCTTACAATACTACTGGACAGAGAAAATGAAAGAAGAAAATGGATGAAGGATGGAGTTTTTGGTGTCTCGGGTGACCCGAAACTTGAATTTTGAGCAGTATGTCCTCCTCCTTTTCTTAAAACCTGCTAAGAACTAGCGAGTGAAATATATTAAAATGTTACAAATCATTTAAAACAAAAACAAATAATTTACACTCCTCAAAATGCTCGAATATGTGAATTTTTTATTGAGAAAAGGCACTTTGAGAGGCTACTTCGGATCTAGTTTGAAATGAAATTTTTTGAAGGAACCTATATCTGATATATATGCATAATTAAAATCAGATTTCAAATATAATATTGATGTATCTTATTTTAGTAAGCATAGAGAAACAATAACCAAGAAAAGAGATTGATTTTTTTAGGGAAGAAGAGAGAAATCCTCAAGCCCGTGCTTGAAAGAAGTGGAGAGAGGGATATACAAAAAAAAAATATGTAAGAACATCAAAATTAATGTTTTGGGAAAGAAGTGGATGCAACTAAGCTCCAAGCCCCTTCTACCTAAGATGAACCCGCAAAATCTAGACAATTTCTCATACAAATAAGGTTAAATCTAGTCAATCTCATCAATAAAAAAATATCAACGATAAATGTGCGAGGATATTTTTGTAAAGAATTTACATTTTTTAAATAATTATATATATATTATAGAAAAATAGGTCATTTGGCAAAAAATTAAATTTATCCTAGATAGAAAATTATGAATGCTTGAATTTGTCAAACATTGGTCTTATTGTGTTGCAAAACATACATAAGGATTAGTGATCTCCAATTTGCTATGTGTTTTTTTTAATAATCAAGTGTGAGATAACTAAGAAGCTTAATGGTGTTTATAAACATTGCATCGCTTGTGAGATCTCTAACAACAGTGATGGGGCATATTTTTCTAATGAAAAATAGGTGGGTAATATAACTATGGTGAGGTTAGTCTAGGAGCAATTATGAATGCTTGAAGTTGTCAAACATTGGACTTAATGTGTTGCAAAACTTATGTTCAATTCTTAAGAAAATACTAAACATTAAACTACTTACTAGATTTTTATAAATATTCATAAAACATGAAACAAATACTATTTAATAAACAAAACAAAACAAAATATAAGACTTTAGTGAATTATAGATTTATAAATAATTAAATAATGAATTTTTAATAAAGCTTCTATAAATCTTAATTAATTAAGACTGATTTAAGCATAACAAAGTAAGATGGCTAAACACCCAAAATCCAAATATAAAATAATATCTAAACACCAAATTACAAAATTATTTATAAAAAAAACAATGAAATAATTCATACTCATTTATGGCAAAAGAAAGGAAATATTTCATATACATTTAAACTCGGTAATCAGAAGGTGACATCCCTGGTTGCCTCCGCTTTTGACGCACTTACCCCCACATTGTATATATGATCTCGAAAGCCCAAGCAACTTGCTTTACCCAGGGTTACACACCTTGTAGAGTTAAAAAAAATAAAAAAAAAATTAGAAGATAATAATTTACCAAAGGTTAAGAACGAGAGGTAGAGTTTGATGGTTGCTTAGAAGCTCACTTTCGATTCCTATAGAGAAGATGGTGTAGAAAAATAAATAAATACAATGAGAAATTAGAGTATAGAATCGTAGACCAGCAGCAATTCTTTGTAGCTTGAAATGTAACTATTTCCTGTTTACGAAGGTCTTAAACTCAACATTTGGAGGTCATTTGGAGGTGAGGTTGGAGTGGAAGGGAAAATGTTTTTAATAAAACTTCGATTCATTTATGATATTTTTATTTTTTTAATTATAATTTTTAGATTAATTTTATTTTTAAAAAATTAATATTATATATATATTTTTGAAACAATAATCTTTTGCCAAAAACTTATAACACATATCATATATGCAACTTTAACTTTAGTATAACGCCTAACAATGCCTTAATTTTTGGAAAACGTACAACTAGAGTCTCCGATCAGACTATCGAGTAATAACACATCTAATAAATTTGTGTCATGTCCTCTCGAAACTTTCTGGCAAGCTTGCAACTACCGCCCATACACGGTAACAATATTTATAGTTATTCACTTTTCAATCGACCTATTTCACTTATCACATTTATATTGACTGAGACACGACTGCTACTGAAAACGCTATAAGAAATTCCTTCTGCTTCTTCCTTCAGAATCCTTGAAGAATCTTCGTACCCATATACCTGCATTCACAATTTCACACCATTATATCACATCATTTATTATGATTGCAAATTTTTTTATGTGAAAATTATTTAGCATTATTTAATGCTAAGGCAGCAGTATTGCAGGTCATTGAATGATTCAATGGTACAATACTTTTGCTAAACATTAACAGCATTGTAGGCTATTAAATCTCAAAGCGCCTTATATACTAGACAGACTTCCTATTGGGAGGGGAGCCTGTCAAATGAGCACTGTCCATGAGAGATTCAACAGTACTATTTGACAGGCTCCCCTCCCAAGAGAAAGTCTGTAGAGTAAATAAAAATTGACTTAAATCTCAAACAGTTTGAAAGAAAGCCTGTAACATGTTACAACTTGATGATTTTAAATCTCAAACAGTTTGAAAGAAAGCCTGTAACATGTTACATATAGATAATTTTAAAGCATTGTAAGTTATTGAATCTCAAACAGTTTGAAAAAAAACCTGTAACATGCTGTATATTGATAAAAAGATTTATAAGTAAAACACTAAAATGCTGCTGCCCAACTGTGGCATGCTACATATCGATGTCCTTATAGGTTTTTTTTAATAGTAAAACAGTAAAGAAGAGAATATTATAAAACACTGGTATTAAGAATATTATAAAGTTATAAACATACTAGTTACCTGCCAAGCATCATAGTGGTGGCCTGTGGATTTGTTCCAGGACCGTCTTTAAATGTGGAGCCATCCACAACCCTCAGACTCTCAACTCCGTTCACTTGATATCTCTGGTTAACCACAGACCCAACATGACATCCTCCATGGAAGTGCCACATTGTGGCCACAGTATCACGGCAGAACTGAGCAATGGCTGTATCGTCCGACGTGTTCTTTGGCAACGCTTTTCCAATGAACAGAAATCCATCAGCGGTCGCGGCATTAGAGGACTTACTACCCGTTGAATATGCAAATCTCCTCAGTGACCGTGTGTTGAGGATTTTAGCAATCATCCTCGCGCCTTGCACGCATCTTTGCAGGTCCAAATGGTGAGAATAATAGTTGTATCGAACAGACGGGTTGTCTCGAGGATCCCTGCTGCGTAGCCGAAGCTCTCCTCTCGACAATGGAAACGCCAGCTTCCCAAATATGTTTCCACCATGCACGCTCTTGGGATTTGTGGATGCGCTGCCATTTACACTAGCTGGAGCCGGCTGCACGAAGCTGCTGGATTCGATGTAAGTTTGGGAGCCATTAAGAATACCCACTACCTGTATGCTGGAGAATTCCAAGGGTGTAGGGGATTGCAACGTTACGGTTGCACGGGGGCTGTCTTGAATCCCTTGGCCTACTAAAGGTAAACTTTTTACTAGAGGAATATTGAATTCTTTCATATGTTGAGATGGACCGATTCCGCTCAAGAGGAGCAGCTGTGAACTGCCTATGGATCCTGCAGAGACGATTACCTCGCTGGAACGTGATGATTCTTTCAGAAAAGCTTCATAAGATCGACCATGGGAGTCCATTAATTCTACTCCGCGGGCCTTTGGCTTCACAGGATAGCCACCTTTCTTTTCTGCAAGTTTTCCCATTCATTCAAAATATTGAATCTACATTTATAGATCTGGATATAAATACAGTAGTTTAATATTTTTATTTTTGTGTGTAAGAAAGGTTGGTAAAGTGAGATAAGTGCATTTCTATTATTTGTCTACTACACTAACCTTTAATATGGTTGGATTTTTGGGTGTCTCTACTCACTAGGAGATTGAAGCCCAATAGCTCTTGAGACAATACCCATACCTTAATTGAATGATGAGCTAACCACACTAACCTTTAACATGGCTGGATTTTTTGGTGTCTCCTACTCTCTACTCATTTAACTCTCCCTAAAGAAATTGAAGCCAGTTACTCTCCTATACTGACTTTAACTGAATGATGAGCTAACCAAATTTGAGGAAAAAAATTATTTAGACTATTGCAGCCCAATTAATGCTAGCCAAATTTGACTAAAAAAATTATTTAAACTATTGCAGCCCAATTAATGCTGCCTCAATTCAATAAACATTGTGCCAATTGCATGTCAAGCTGCTTAAGATCCAACAACACTTTACAAACTGCACATTAATTAGTAGTTCAATATTAATCATAAATGATTAAAGTAGGTAAACAATATTAACAAGGAATGTTGTGAAACTATACCTTTAGCTGGAGAGTTGAAGAGAATCCTGCTGACGGTAGCATTGAGAAGGACTACGATATTGT
>LPNX010444729.1:46456-69457 GCA_001517045.1 Pseudotsuga menziesii
GTGTGGCTGCCGCTGCATTAGAAGTAGAGGATAACAGCAAATTGCTGCTGAGCATTATTAGCAATAGCAGAAGCCACGCATGAATATTCACAGCCTGCAACATGATCTCCATCACACAGAACTCTACTGATCCTCTACTTCTTCTGAAGATGTGATTCCATTTGAGTCTCCCTCTGAAGACATTTATAGGCGCTTGCATTGTGCAGTGGGAATCACTTGGTATGGGAATCAGACCGTACGGGCCCCTCAGCATTCAGGAGCGCACTGTAGTGAGTGGACCTCTCAATAAAGTGAGGTTGCACTTAATCGAACTTTCTGCCCATGCTAGCATGGGGCTAGCATGATGTCAGTCTAATGTCATACATTATCTTTCCATGTAAAATTGACCTTTATTATGTAGAATTTAAGGTTATGTGATTGAATATATACCCTTCAATTTTGAGGTTTTATATTATAAAGTAATTTTTTATTTTAGTTTTTAGTTTTTTATATAAATTTATTTATTTTAGTTAATTATATTTTTATTTAATATTAATTAAAATTTAAAACTGATAGTTATAAATTTTAAACCTATCATTATAAATAGTATTAGTATTGAGAAAATGATAAATGGAGGATATAAAAATTAT
Source organism: Pseudotsuga menziesii (assembly GCA_001517045.1). Lineage (NCBI taxonomy): Eukaryota > Viridiplantae > Streptophyta > Pinopsida > Pinales > Pinaceae > Pseudotsuga > Pseudotsuga menziesii. Next base: position 47,086 of record LPNX010444729.1, read on the forward strand.
AATCTCAAAATTGAAAGCAATGCATCTTATCTTATACTCACATTCTTTAAGTAAAGTTGACATAAAGATGTCATGCCATGGTTTAGCAAAACTTATTATATCTAAATCTAAGAAAATTATGATATTATAAGAAGGTGATTAACAGTCATCTAAAAGAACTAAAACATCTTTCTAAACATAGAATTAAAAATAAATAAAAAAACCAAGTCAATAAACAAAAGTTGATTTTTTCCAAAAAAAAAAATGTTTTACAATATCGGTATATATATGTGTAGAGAAAGCCCTAGAGCTCGTTACTTGCAAAGCCCCAAAAAAATTGAACTCGAGACCTCCACCTTGACCTTGAGTGAGCTACTCCTCTTATAACTCTAATTAAACAAGGTTAAGTGCGGCAATCAAAGCTTCTTAACTATATTATAAGCGATTAATCAAAAACAATTTTACCAATGAAAATGGATATCATATTTGTGCAATCAGAATGAGAATTTATACATTATACATCATATTTGTGCAATTAGAATGGGAATTTATACATTATACAATTTAATAATAATTCTAATTAATTAAAACAACAAACATGATCAGCGATAACGCAATTGACTTGAATGAATTCGACGTACAATCAATGAATTCAAGAGAACTAAGATTCCGAAGGGAGTGCACTAATGAGACATAACGATCTTTCTGACCACCAAGCAGACTCTCTCTATATATATCTTAAGGTGCAACTTTTTTGTACTTCAAGAGATTTGATCCTTCTGAGCTCTTGGTAGAGCCAAAGTTAAGATGGATTTATACTAGTTATTTTTCAATATGATATTAGAATGATGGTTTTTGCCTTGCTATATCACACTTGTTTTGATATATGCATAATAATATTATGGTACTATAATTATAAAAAGAAATTGATGTAAATTTATAAAGTTCTAAGTATATATATATATATATATATATATATATATATATAGCTAATTATGGTTTAATATATTTTTTTATTCTTCTAGATTATAAATATTTTTTTAAATAAAAAATAATTCTAAAATTGATCTTTTCTTTATGTAAATAAAATTTATATTTCATTCCAAAATAAAATTTAATTTTTTCAAAAAACATATTTGGAGATGTATAATGCCTTGATACAAGTTTATAATTCGTTAAAAAAATAATATGGTTGAAATTTTCCATGCTTCCAAGCAACCACATCTTTATCATTTGTGTGTGTGTGTGTGTTTGGATAGCCACATTTTTATCTTTATCTTAATGTTGCATCTATCAAGCTTAGAGATGGATCAAATCTCTTGAGGTGCAACCTTTACTCAAGTTTAGCACTAAGGTATGCACTTCAAGGGATTTGATCCTTCTAAGCTTTTGGTAGAGCCATAGTTAAGATGGATTTATACTAGTTATTTTTTAATATGATATTATAATGATGATTTTTGTTTTGTTATATCTCACTTGTTTTGATATGTGTATTTATGATATGGTATTATAATTATAAAAAGAAAATGATGTAAAATTATAAAGTTCTAAGTTTATGTTTTTTCCAATTTATATATAAACAAGAGCTACAAGGTGGCAATGTCCTCGACATTGCATCTGGGTTGACTTGTAGTTTGCAATTGTTAGGTTCTTTTTTTGATACCTAAGGGTATTAGATTTGGATGAGAAATCTCACACCCATATCAGTAGAAGTTATTTGCAAACAGACACCTTTGTGAAAAGCATGGGCCCAATCACTTTTGAGAAACCTAGCGTTGTGCTTGTATTTAACTTGTTGGATATGCACTCCACCAAGTGTGATTCCAAATTTTGTTTGATGAATTTCAGTTGGGCGAAAAATTCTGTGCACTAAGATCAAGATATATAAGTGGGACTCTTGGAGGGAAACCTTGGTTGCCATGGTTGTGGCCAAGAAAAATGCAGAGCCCTCGAAAGAAAACTTTTTAATCCTCGACCTACTTGTTTTCGCTCCCTAGTTTTCTAGGGGATCTTCGTAATGAACCTTTGGTAAGGGAAACAAACAAAACTCTAGTTTATTACCCCACAATACTTGCTTTAGATTTTTCATATTGTTATTAAGATTCTATCCACAAAATCTAAACAAATAATTACTATAACAATCTATATATGAGTTCTAATCCTCTTGATCTATGAAATATAAAATAGGCTTACCTTGAGCACTAGAGACGATCGTGTATTAACTACAACAAGTGGCTTAGCACACACGTTTGATGGGGCCGCGGATCTTGAAGCTCAAGGAAACCCTGGTGAAGTTCTACAGATTTCACATTGTTTAGAGGAACGGTAGTAGTGCATTCAGTTTGGTTGTTCTGTTGCTCAGCCGCTGATTTCATGCTAGGTCGATTTGATCCCTAGCTGACTTGAATCGGTGGAGGTTTTTTGCCTGGGTGCAATTATTTTTCTTGGTTCTTTGAATTTGGATTTGGGAGTCTTTGATCCAAGAAAGATTTGACTTATTTTTTGTTTGTTAACGGCTCTAGAGCGCCCAGTTTGGGCTTGGTGTGTGGATTTGCGGCCTGAATCAGTGCATGGACGAGTTGAGCGTTTGTTTCTAAGACCAGCTTGTTTTTTAGCATAGATCATGGGTGTTTTGTTTGGTCAGCCTGGTGAGGGTGAGCTACAGCTGCTTCCTGGGTAGTTTCTGGCAGTTTTGTATGGTGATTATGGTGGGGTTTTTGTTGGTGGAATTTCTGTCATGCCAGAGGAGATTTTAATTGATTGGTGCTAGGTGATCTGGCATTTTTGAGGGGCCATCTGGGGTGGCATGGAGGAAGAGGTGGATTACACCTCAGATGGGATTAGTGAAGGAAATATTTTTGTGGGTGGAGATGTAAATGCTGAGATGGGTTTGGATGGGCATTTTATTATGCGTCCTACTTCTGCCAGGGGTTTTTCTCCGGTTGCTTCTCTGGGGCTGGAGGGTTTAGAGGCGACTTTTAGGCCCTTTGAAGGCTTGGATTCTGACAGGCCTGATCTAGCTGGCATTCTGGGTCGAAATCTTCAACCCCAACATCGGTTTTACACTAATTTTCCTTTATCTTCAGAAGCTCGGCGTGTGGGTAATGGATTGGGCTCCTTTTCAGTGGTTGGATCAGAGGCTCTCCATGGCTATGACCTGGGACAAGGTTGTGGAGGATCGGAACTATCCAGGGATATTGCGGCTGCCCCGGGAGGTGGTGATATACTACCAGAAGTTGAATCACTGATAGCTCCTCGAACAGGGGCTTCTGAGCAGACTGTCCTTCATAAAAAACTTCCTAAGTCTGTTAAAGAACAGAAGAGAAAGGATATGTTAATAGTGTTGGGGGTGGATGTATCGATGGAGGAGGCGGAGGATTTCTCTCTTACAGCGGTGGTTGGTCATGGTCGAGGCAATAGGTTTGGTCGAGGTTTTCTTCAGCGTTGGGCGGCTGAGCATTGGAAGAATTTGGTGTCATCAGCCCCCGAAATCCGGGTTTTGACAAAAGGATGGTTTTCCTTCATCCTAAAAAACAAAGGGGAGGTAGATGCAGTGTTAAGTCGACATTGGTCAATGCTGGGCGTCCCTATTGTTCTGAAAAGCTGGTCCCCCTTTTTCGACTCTAAGACGGAAAAAATTGATAAAGAGCCGTTGTGGGTGAAGCTTCCAGGGTTCCCCATGAATTTGTGGAAGGAAACTCGTTTTGCTGAGATTGGGAATTATCTTGGTGAATATGTCTGTTCGGATTATTCACATCATGAGACTGGAAAGTACACGGTAGCCAAGATTATGGTTAAAATTGATCTTCGGCTGGGGCTCTCTGCTGAGATAATTGTACAATCCAAGGATGGGGACTTTGTTCAACTTCTGGATTATGTGGGGGTGCCGTTCAGGTGTCACTGTTGCCACGTTCATGGTCATCTGGTAGCCAGTTGTCCTTTACCTTTTCGAGTTAGTAAGCCATTGACCGATGAAATTGCTGTAGGAAGAACAATTCCTATGTCGAAGGAGGTTTCTCCGGAGGAGGTGGCTGAAGGTGGGGGGCCTGTTATTGATAGGGGAGTGACTTCTGATATTGTGGTTTCATCTGACATTAGTGGGCTGATTGGATCAAAGGTAAATCTGTCACCTTTGGTGCATAGTGGTCTGGAGACTTCCGGGTGTGTGGATTCGTCTGCTGAGTGGGTTTCGTTGGGTATTCTGACTCCAACAACCCGGGACAACACTAGAAAACTACTGGAACAGACCAATATACGACGGGGTTCTTCTGCAAATTACTCGGCCAGTCCAGCTTCGGTAGCTCCATGTCTAATGCCAGAAATGGACAACGTTTTCACGCCATCTATTGTATCAACCAATTCTATTAGCTCTGACACCAGAAAACTTCTAGAACAGACCAATATACGTCGGGGTTCATCTGCAAATTACTCGGCCAGTCCAGCTTCGGTAGATCCATGTCTGATGTCAGAAATGGCCAGCGTTTTCATGACATCTCTTGTATCAACCAATTATTTTAGCTCTGACACCAAAAATCTACTGGAACAGTCCAATATACGATGGGGTTCATCTGCAAATTACTCGGCCAGTCCAGCTTTGGTAGCTCCATGTCTGATGCCAGAAATGGACAGCGTTTTTACGCCATCTATTGTATCAACCAATTCTATTGGCTCTGAGGACAGAAGTATTCGTTATGCCCTTAGAAGTAGGGAGATTACAGTAGAAGCAAGGGGGGGGAAGGGACTTTCTGTCTTGGCTAATGGTGCTGGGGGGAAAGGTCGGGGTAGAAAATCATTTTTGTCTAAAACTCAAGATCGGGCTAAAGTGGATGTTGTGATGAGCAAACAGTCTTCAATTGAGTGGGAACTTAGAGAAGTGAAAGCCTAGGATGGGGGTTCCACGTGATTATTTTGTCCTTCAATTGTCGTGGGTTGGCGAGCCCCATTAAAAAATTGTCGCTAAAGAGGTTGGTGGAGCTAAATCAACCGGATATTTTACTGTTGCAAGAAACACTGGGTGGTAGTGAGGATGTAGTTCGGTCTTTAGAATCTTTGCTTCCTGGATGGAATTTTGTTGGTGTGGATGCTCGGGGGCGTTCTGGAGGGCTGGCCTCGGGGTGGAAGGTGAAGAGTTGTAGGTGTGATAGTTCGTGGGGAATATCTTCTGGTGTTGGCTTGGAAGTTTGGGATGCTGAGATTGGTAGGATGATTATGGTTCTCAATATCTACGGGCTATATTTAAATAGGGTTGGTTTCTGGGACTCTTTGTTAAGTATGGATCTTTTTGAAGGAAGGGAGGTGGTTTTGGGTGGGGATTTCAACCTTACTCTGGGGTCTTCTAAAGTGTGGGGGCCTCGAGCTGTTACGGATTCATTAGCAAATTTTTTCATACATGCCTTTGCCAGGAAGGATCTTCTTGACATTATACCTCCTAAGTTAACCCCAACTTGGAGGAATAAGAGAGCGGGGGATCAAAGGGTGGCAAAAAGACTGGATCGATTTTTGGTGGCAGAAGTGTTGGCTCTGGGGGTTGATTTTGTCAGGCAGTGGGTAGGGTCAGGTGGGATTTCTGACCACTGTCCCATCTTTCTGGAGTTAAGAGGTAGAAGGAAAAAACCTCCAAGTCCTTTCAAATTCAATCCTAGCTGGCTGAAGGAGGAGGATTTTATCAAGCTGGTTCAAGATCAGTGGGTCCATCGTCCACAAGACTCTCAGGAGCATGCGGGTGTCCATTTTCATCATAATCTTAAGCGCATTAAAGAGGTCACTATTTCCTGGGCTCATGAAAAAAGGGTGAAAGATGATCAGAATTTGAGGGATGCTGAGTTGAATATTGATAGGATTCTTAATAGTCAGGGAATGGGTTTTCTGGATGACAAGCAAAAAGCTAAGCTGATGGAGTGGGAAAATCGAAGGAATGTGATTCTTTGTGAGAATGAAGCGATGTGGAGGATGAAAAGCAGGGCGATTTGGCTTTGTTGCGGTGATGAGAACTCAAAAATTTTTCAAGCATATGCTAAGGGGAGAAAATTCACAAACTCAATTTGGGAATTATCTTCTGCTGAAGGGGATCGGATATCCAGCTTTGATGGACTGGCGAAGTTGGGTGTTAGACATTTTGGAGAATTATTCATGGCACAACCTGGGGCATCCATTGCGGAGGTTCTTCGGGTGGCTCAGCTTTTCCCTCGTTTTGTGGGGGAGGAAGATAATAGGCTGTTGATGGAGGAGGTGTCACAGATTGAACTCTCGATGATTATGCATTCCTTTCAAAAAGATAAAAGCTCGGGGCCTGATGGCTGGCCTATAGAATTTTTCTTAGGATTCTATGATTTCTTCGGGGAGGAATTATTGACTGTGATTGAAGAATCGCGCAAGGCTAGGTTTATTCATGGCCCCTTCAATTCTACTTTTATAGCTCTTATTCCAAAATCTGCTAAGCCTGATAGTTTTGATGAATTCAGACCTATCGCTCTATGCAATTGTATATATAATATCATCTCTAAGGTTATTGCACAGCGACTCAAGCATATTTTGTTTCAGCATATCTCTAGTGAGCAATTTGGTTTCTTGGAAGGCCGTCAAATACATGAGGCCATTGGAGTCGCACAGGAAGGCTTACACACTCTGAAAGTGCAGAAACAGAAGGGTGCCGTGATTAAGATTGATCTTTCAAAAGCATATGATAGGGTTAGTTGGCTTTATCTCCGGATGCTTTTAACTCACCTGGGGTTCTGCTACGAATTTATAAGATGGATTATGGCCTGCATCACTACGGTGAGCTTTGCTGTACTAATAAATGGTTCTGCTATTCCTTTCTTCCAAGCTGGAAGGGGTCTCCATTAGGGATGCCCCCTTTCTCCGTTGTTGTTTCTCCTTGTTGCTGAAGGACTCAGTCGTTTTATTTTGAATGCAAAAGCTGCTGGCTCCTTTCGAGGCACCTCCATTACTCAGGTATTGTTTATTACACATATTCTTTTCGTTGATGACATATTGATATTTTGTGATGGCACGAGACAGGATATTGATAAGGTGGTTGAAGGTCTCAATTTAGTGCAAGTTGTAGCGGGTATGTTAGTGAATATTGACAAATCTACAATCACATGCTCAAATTTAACTGAGCAGGAGATACATAGTTTGGCAATCAGACTGCCTTACAGGACATTGGATATTGATGATGGTTTAAAATATCTTGGTTTTTATTTGAAACCGAATGCTTATTTGAAAGCTGATTGGCGCTGGCTATTAGCAAAATTAGAAAAGCGACTTCATGGATGGAGTCATAAATGGCTTTCTCGGGCAGGAAGGTTGGTACTGGTTAAATCAGTTTTGGAAGCTATACCGGTCTATTGGTTGTCTCTAACTTGGATTCCCAAAGGTGTATTGGAGCAGATCCGAAGGTTGTGTTTTGCATTTCTTTGGAAGGGTAAGAGTGAAAATAGAGCAATGGTTTGGGTCAGATGGGAAAAAATTGTTGTGCCAAAAGCACTGGGAGGATGGGGGTTAAAGAATTTATTTCTGTTTGCAAAAGCTTTGGGGGCCAAAGTGTCATGGCGTCTTATTCATACACAAAGTCTATGGACGAGAGTGGTTTATCATAAATATATTGCTCCTCTCACTCTGCTTGAATGGATAAGGATGGGCAACAAGTCTAGGGCAAATTGCTCTGTGGTTTGGAAAGCGGTGGTGAGGCATTTTAATTTGGTAGGTTATGGATTAGTGTGGAGGATAGGTAATGGGCGACTCATCCGTATTGGGATGGACCCTTGGGTTGGCTGTAGAGGAGCACATGTCCTTCCTGTGGCTCTGCGGAACTTTTTAGCTGCTAGAGGATGTCTTTTTCTGGCTGATGTAGAGGATCCTGGATCATCTACTCTTTGGCATCAAGGGTGGATTTCGGCACAGCGTCTTGATATTCCTGATGAGTTGCAGGGAGATTGGGAGGATTTTCTGCGAATTTTAAGACATTCGAATATTTGATTGACCAATAGGGCTGATGAACTAATCTGGGATCATCATCCTTATGGATCATACTCTCCAAAACATGGATATATCCAGCTGAATGTGGAAGCACATAACAGGGATTTGGTGTGGTGGTGGAAAATTCTGTGGAAATTAAAGTGTCCGGGTAAAACAAAATTATTTTTCTGGGCTATTCTGGAAAATAAGGCTCCAACATGGGACATTCTGCAAAAACGTTTTCTCCAAGGTCCGGGGATCTGTTCACTTTGTAGGGATGCGGAGGAGACTATATCTCATCTTTTTGTTCACTGTCGGTTTTCTCAGGCAGTTTGGACTGATATTTGTAAATATTTGGATATCAATGTTAGGTGGCAGGGTGAGAGCATTCTTGAAGCGTTCCATTTGTGGTGGACAGATCAAAAGGCCTCTTCCATTCGGGCTTTCCCCTATATTTTCGCCTGGGGTATATGGATAACCAGAAATAAGATAATATTTCATGATTGCAGGGTTCAGATGGAGACCGTTGTGGCACAAGCTGTTGCAATTATACAGCATTTCAAGGAACCTATAAAAGTGATTAAAATTCGACCTGTGCGTGAGGAACAGATTGACATTTTCAGGCCGTGGGCTTATTTTGATGGGGCTTCAAAAGACCATCAATCGTTGTGTGGAGGTGGGGGTGTTCTATACAAGTCTAAGTTCCATTATTTTCATATTATGGCTGGATTGGGGCGGGGTTCTAATAACTATGCTGAACTTATGTCTCTTAGGCTGCTGATGTTATTTACACTTAGAACAAGGATGTCTATCATTACAGATTTTCGGTGACTCCATGTTGGTTATCNGTCTAATAACTATGCTGAACTTATGTCTCTTAGGCTGCTGATGTTATTTACACTTAGAACAAGGATGTCTATCATTACAGATTTTCGGTGACTCCATGTTGGTTATCGACTGGGAAAAGGAGATAAAAGAATGTCATGTGATGGTTCTTTTACCAATTTTGGAGGAGGTGATCAGGTTAAAGAAATCCTTTACACAAATTACATTTTCTCATGTCTACAGGGAGAGAAATGTGATGGCCGATCAGCTGTCCAAAGAAGCGACGCAGCAGCATTTGGCTTTTGGCATTTGGAGGATTACTATACACTTACCAGAGGGCTCCTACAGTTACTATCACAGACCGTTTCATGATGGTTTTGTGGCTCAGATTTGAGTCATTTGATCAGAATTCATTTGACAAGTGATGGTTTTAATTCTATTCATAGTATTTGTTTCTATCTGAGGGTTATATTGTCAGTATCATACTTTGAAACAGGATGGTGTGAGCTTGTTTTGGTGACGATGGTGCAATGGCACAACATTGTCGACCAATCCTTTGTTCGAGTGGGACAGGATCTAGACAAAAAGTTGTCCAATTGTTGAAGTATTCGCCAGGTAGAGATTGCTGCGTTTTTTAATTAGGCCTGGATTATATTTTATTTTTTGGAGAAGAGCTTAATTGTTGAAGTTTTCGCCATACCGTTTCATGCTGGTTTTGTGGCACAGTTTTGAGTCATTTGATCAGAACTCAATTGACAAGTGATGGTTTTAATTCTGATCACAGTATTTGTTTCTATCTGAGGGTTATATTGTCAGCATCATACTTTAAACAGGATGGTGCGAGATTGTTTGTGCAATAGCACAACATTGTCGACCAATCTTTGTTCGAGTGGACCAGGATCTAGACATAAAGATGTCCAATTGTTGAAGTATTCGCCAGGTAGAAATTAGGCCTGGCTTATATTTTGGAGAAGAGCTTAGTGGAGAGGCAGAGGACTATGCAGAGATATGGTTCTCTGTTTTTGGTTAGATTGGTTTTGTTGATGGTTTTTTGTTTTTTGGACAGTATGGGACAGTTGATATGTTGATAATATGTGACAGACAATTTGTGAAAATGTAGGGATTTTAGTTATCCTTTACATGTGCAGAATGTAATTTTTTCTTTTATGAAATAAAATTACGACTTTTTCCGAGGAAAAAAAAAAAGCACACACGTTTGATGAAAGACAATATTTATGATATGCACTTACGTCGTTATTTCTGGTTCTTTTTGCTTCAAGTTAGAGATTTTGTAAAATAATCCAAAACAAACAAATTCGTTGTAGATACTACCATACTAGCTTCAACTCCATCTATATATCTCGAGCACATAATAATATATATATATATAATTATGGTTTAATATAAATTTATATTCTTTTAAATTATAAATACTTTTTTTATAATAATTTTTTATTTTATTTGTCCTTTATTATATTTTTTTATTGTATTTTAAATTTTATCTTTTTTTTAAATATAGTATGATAATGACAAGTTGTATTTACCTATGTGATGAAGTCGTTGTTTTTCCTTGAATAAAACCATATTTATATTTCCATGAGCACACATTTAAATACATTTTTTAAGTTTTAGAAAAAAGAGTAATCTTATGACTAATATATTATAATAAGTTCTTGAATGTCTAGAAAAAATTAAAGTTTTCTTATTATTGGTGCAATAAAGTTGTAATTGATCAAATTATCAAACTTAAAATCTTTTTTCAAGTTACATCTTAGTAAGTTTTGAAAATATAACAAAAATTGGAATGCTATTGGTTCCATATTGACTTAACATAATTGCTTCCACGAGGATCTTAAAATTGTAGTTGGTGAAGAATATAAGTAGGAAATTTAAGTGGAATCACCTTGTTGTAAACCTTTGTGACTCATTTCAGTACCTCTTTGAGTATTATTTGAGTAGTATTGGATTAGAAAATACTAATATATGGAATTTCATTTGCACATACCTTCAAGTATATCAAAATTCCCACAGGATACTTGAAACTAGCTTTAGATTATCTCCTTGAACATCTTGTTGTTGTAATAACACCAAGCATGGGACTTGGGAATATTATCTTCTAGTACATTGATAGTTGGGTAGTACATCTAAGGTCATAATCAAGCCTCCTTCATTAGTTCCCTGAGATATTGGGCCAAGTAATATTGTAGGACCTTGATAGTACAATATACACCTATAGCACCTAACAATCCCTTATCCTTGGAGCCTACAAACCCTAGCCTCTATGACACATGCCTAAAATTCATATATAGTTTGGAATATATCAAGAATTTTGGGTTTTTTCACCATAGTATTAACCAATCAAGAATAATACTATCATAGGAGTAGTACTCAAAAAAGAAAAAAGAAAAGGAAATCACATTCCAACTGTACCTTTACAAGAGACCTATCTCAAAAGACTCTTCGGTTCATGATAATTACAGTGGTAACACCCTATAATAACATTTTTGGACTACCTACATAATTTAAACTCTTTTCAATATGATGATCATCATGGTATCACTCCCCAGTAATATTTTTTGGGGATGCCCATTGACACCATGAATACCCCTCCGTGTTTGATCAGAGTCTCAACACTTCAGTTGATTCATACTTATATATTATAGAAAAACTCAATTCCACTCCTCCTTAACAAGATAAAAATATTGCCACACTTAATGAATCAATCCAATACCTACATGATATGGAGGATTCTCTAGGAAGTATGCATGCATAACTCAACCATCTAGTAACTCACATCCTACCAACTAATCATTTATAGAATAAACCATACATAATACCTAGTGAGGATTCTTCTAATGTAAGATATTTCCACCATAAACAACCCCTTTTAGGTACTCACATCCATAAACTACTCTTCATTAATACATAAATAAATGTGGAACAGATTTTCCAAAGTGAATATGAACAAGTTGATGATTTTGCATGCTCATGTTGGGCCACCTACATGGAACGCTAATTTTCCCTCCAAGGCATTACTGATCACATGATATAACTTGAGTGAGGGTGTTTTACTTGGATCTAGAATTATGTCAATAGTGGGAATGGAATAAAAAATACTATGGTGGATTCATAGCATGAAGTTGATTTGTTAAATACATCTATGCATTGTGAGCAAGATACTCATTATTTGGGGTGGTTGACCAAGTTCCACGAAACGATATCAGTAGTATAATTTGTCACACCTATGAATGATTAGGAATCCATACTAAGGGATTTACTAAAAAAATTTTAATAAAGAATGATTCATTAGTGTCTTTAAGGGTACCTGAGAAACTATGTGACTGGACAATAAGGACAACTTTGCTTCATTTGGGTGAAATATGCTATAATACTGCTTTCCATCTTTCCATTGGAATGTCACCATTCAAATATTTTTATAGTTATGATGCACCTAATTTTGTTGATATAATATTTGGTGATTGTAAGACACATAAGGAAAAGGATTGGCTCCAAGAGATTCAAGACATACTCATAACTCTCAATGACAATTTGTTGACAACACGAAATAGGAAGAAATTGTATGCAGACAAGCACAGAGTGGAGTGAACTTTCTAAGAAGGAGATATGGTTTATTTGAGTTTGCATCCCTATAGACAATCCTCTTTGAATTCTAAGGGATTAGACAAGTTTCAGCCAAGGTTCTATGGCCCATACAAAGTCTTGAAGAAGGTTCGTGATGTGGAATATGAGCTAGAATTGCCTCCAGGAGGTAAGATTCACAATGCCTTTTCATGTGTCCTCTTTGAAAAAGTTAATAGGAAAGCAAGTAAAAGTTTCAAATGAGTTACCTCCCTTTGATGATGAAGGGAACTTGGTGTTGGGTCCAAAGAATATCTTGTAGGTTCAAGAAAAGAAGTTAAGAAGAAGAATCATTAAAGAATATTCGGTGCATTGGGAAGGACTGCCTAGTGAGGATGCCACTTGGGAAGGAGAAGATGTATCTTACAACATACTAGTTTGAAATTGCTTGGGGACAAGCAATATTGGGAGGGGATGATTTTCATGTCCCCTCAAGAATGATCTATCGATTGAGATCCTAACCCAATCAGTCCTTTGGTTTGAGGAGAGGAATTAAATGTCTTGGGAATTTTGAAAGTACAAAGCATTAATTATTTAGGAGGTGTTATTTCTTTTCATAAATTTTGAAGTAATTTATTAAAAGTTAAATTTATGAATTAATATTTGAATTATGGAATAAAAAAGGAGAATTATCTTCAAGGATGCATTAGAGGATAAGGTTTGACCAAGAGATGGATTGCATAAGAAGGAAAACCAAAAGCAATAAAGATAAGAGGAAAAGGAAAAGAAAGAAAAGATGGAAGAAAGAAAAAAAATAGTAAAATTGGAAACGTAGGGATAAAGCATAAATCAAGCCAATGAATAAAAGCATAATAAAGTAGGATAAGGCACAAAAGCAGGAAAAGCAGTGAAAAGAAAAGAAAAAGTAGGAAAAGCTAAAGCAGGAAGGAAAAAGGTAAAGCATGAAATCAAAGCATATTTATCCATCCATGATGGAGCATTAGCCTATCTACATTTCTCAACAAGTCATCTCCAGTCAATAAAAGAAGGAGTGTGCACCACTAGCCCATATTTTGACATTTTGAAAATTGAATTGAGAGCATTGTGATACTCAATACTTGGGAGATGTCCCCCTACTTACATTGACAAGATGAAGACATCCAGTCTTTATCATTGAGATAATTTCTAGGTTATTGGTCATATCCAATATTGTTTCAGTTGATTGAACAAGCCAAAGATTCAAATCCTCCAATTCTCCAATGAATAATGTCTGCAATTTCACTATCATTGATGTATTGATGTCAAAGATTGTTTTCTAAGCAATCTATGAGAGATATTTTGAATTCCTACTAATTTCTATGATGTAATGAATCTTTTCTAAAGTTTTAATGAAGTCTAAATTGTTTTGACCATCCTTCTTATGATTTGATCCAACCTTGTCTATATTTACATATAATTTTGACTAGTTGTATTGTTTCAATAATAAATCAACCTCACTATCACAAAATCACTTAATTCTTCTTCTGATAGGATATTAACACACTGATGTAAATTTTCCATTATTAAAACCAAGATTTGTTTCCATATCCTATTGTTTGGAAAGTACATAAGTCAATTCCTATGAGTTGTTCACAAAACTAGTTTCACTAATGTGAACCCCAGAGCTTCCCAATTATTCTACAGACCTAGAAAATCATTTTATTTCTTATTAAAAACATCATATCATAGGTATTTAATTCTATTTATGTCCAATCCTTTCACCACTGGTTGTTGGAGACTGAACTGCAAAGTTTTTAGTTTGCATATATTGGGACTCCCAAGAGCCTAGAATTAGACTTCATCATGGATGATGTTCGAAATCTAAAAGGACCCAACAAATTGTGCATAGGAACCTGAACATTCATGATCATTTCCCTTTTTTGTTGATCCTCCTAAATTCCCCTTCTTCTCACTTATTCAACTAGAAATTCCTTGCATATTAGCTTGTTTTCAAATTTTCTTGTGCAAAGGAGTTAATGATCAATTGAACCTGATTTGGATCATTACACCCAAATTGGTTGACTCTAATAGAGGTTCCTACAACATAGAGGTGAGTTTACTAGCATAGCACTCCCCTTTATGACCTTAATATCTTGTTAACCCAACTGTGCACTAGATTGGATTGAGATCAAGTCTATGTCACGATTGTGGAAAACCTGTTAACCTAGTTGTGCATTAGCTTAGATGTGGAATTGTGCTTAGTGACTGTGAGTGTACTTTGGATAGTTCCCCTTTCCTTAAGGAAATCATTCTCGGCGCAGGGGTGGACTCTTGGCAGAAAGAGTATATGCTAGACAGAGTGCCTATAGTTGGGTGTAACATTGCTCTTGAATAGTAGTTTCTTGGGAGGACCTACATTCAAGATAATTCTTTACTTGATGTAGCATTGTTGATGTTTATGTTATGTTGTATGAATGTTGATATGAAAAGATAATATGCATGTTGTAACTAATGAGTGTGAATATGAATTACTTAGCTACTAGTGATCATGATTCTTGATATCTGTGTGATGGATATATTATACTATGCCTCATGAAATTCTTACATCTTGATGTATGCTCGTATATGAAGTCCAATAGGTGTATAACACTTTTTAGGTTTTATTCGAGCATACATATAATAAAGAGAGAACAATAATAATCATATACACATAACAACACTTTTAATAGAACACATTTTATCTTAGAAAACCCTATGCAGGGGAAAAAAAGACAATGAAGATCTTCATTACCTTAGGAAAAACCTTCCAACCGAGCCAAGTGAGATCACCACTCACCTCTAGGGCACATTACAATGGAGCCTTGTCAAGCCTTATAAAGGTTTATTTATATGTAATACATTGGTTCAATATCATAGGCTACAAGAAACCATGTGCTAGACCTAAACCACCTTTGACTCGTTCTTGAGTCAAGGTTAACCCTAAAAATCTTCCCTTAGAACTTTACTTAGGGATCTCATATACAACCCTCTATCACCTAGGTATATATCCTGAATTTACAAGTGAGTTACCAGGGGTATGCATGCCATACCAAATCTTACAACCATATGCCCATTTACATGCAAACTGCTCCATTTTCTTTTCATGCATCTTCATTGTGACTACACCATCACCATCCATTGCTTCATCCTCTTTCATTTACATGCTTGATTTCTTCATTGTATACATGTTTGATTTTTTCTATAGTCCTTTTGTACCTACATCCATCCCTATCATTGACATCCATATAAAGAAGAATCCATCTACCAGATTACCTGGGTCCTTAGATATTCTAATCGTCAGTTCTATAGGAATTATTTCACATACATTGTTCCTCATATTAGTCTCAAAACTAAGATTAAACCATCTCACATTACTCATGTAATCAAAGACTCAACCTCTTGAATCCACATCAATCTAGGATATGAGTACACCTCCCACCCTCGCACCTACGCAATGGTTCTTTCCACGCTTAATGCAACATCCATTCTATGTGCATAAGAGGGATACCCTTTTAACCTGTGCTTATAGCACATGAGGAAATCACATTCTAACAAGGAATAAAAAATTGTTGGGGTGTTGGGTACCACCGACCATGCACCACAACATATTAATTAAAAATTTGGTACAAAAAATTAGGACTCAAGGATCACCAACCACATGCTCCAATACCATTTGTTAGGTTTTGAACAAGCATAAATATAATAATGAGAGAATAAGAATAATCATAACCACATAGAAACATATTTTACCCTGGAAAAATCCATATGGGGAAAAACCAACGAATGAATATCTTCACTACCTTGGCCAAAACCGGCCAACCAGGTCAACTAAGCTCACCCACTCACCTCTAGGGAACATTACAATGGAGCCTCCTCAATCCCTATCAAGGTTTTTTAGATGGAATACCTTAGGCCAATGCCATGGGATACAGGAAACCATGTTCTAGACTTAAACCACCTTTGACTCATTCCCGAGTCAAGGTTTACCCTAACAACACTAACTCTGTAGGAGGCCACTAACAACCATTAGAGTTTTAAGTTCCCATGTGATGGTTTCCATGCGTAGTGATTAAAGGTTGTTGCAAAGTGGATTGTGTGACAGTTGAACTTCACATGCACATTTTATTTGTGTAATAGAGAAAATTGATAAGTGTAGGATTGCACAAGGTTAGCTTAGTGTACACATTATTTCACATAGATCAAAGTATGATGCATATAGTGTGTCATTCAGTGGGATAAAGTGTATGGCATAGATTGGTGAACATGTAAATAAACTTAGTAAAGAGAAAGCATCCTCGATGGTCACAATAGGCCATAAAGGCCTCCAAGGGCATGACAAAATGGTATCAGAGGATTCGTTTTAACACTTGGTCTTTGAGTGCCATTAGAGGAAATCTGAGGTTTGAAATGGACCTTCTAAGGAAAATAATAAAATAATATTTGAAATAGTAAAATAGTATTTATTAATTTTTTAGGAAGAAAGAAAAAAACTATTTTTTTGTTCGTATTTTCAACATATCTCCATGTTGGTTTACTCAAATTTTGAGCGGGAGGGCTCGTTGGATGCGGAATTAAATTCTGCATCCAATGAGTACCCACACTGCATACTTTTGATAGGCCTCGCCACCCCAAAAACAAGAAATACCTGAAAAAACGTGATGGTGCACCACTCAAAATTTGAGTAAAACAACATGGAGATATGTTGAAAATATGAACACAAAAGTAGTTTTTTTTATGACAAATACGTCAAGTCAACCATTATGGTTGACTCATTTTATTGAAATTCTATTGGTTCTTGAATCCCAACTCACAAGAATTTATTGTTGGCTCATTTTCTTGTAAGGCCCATTTTAGACCCCAAATTTCCTCTAATGAAAAGGAACCCATCACGATAATGTTCAAGTGACTATCAGTATTTATTAATGTGTTATCTATTGAAACTTTCTTTTTTGCATAGTTCTAGTAGCAGAAGTGAGATCATTGTAGCAAAATAATTGAGAAGTTAGCTAGCTGAAATATCATCATGGATGATGCATAATAACTTTATGAACATGAAGAATAAATTATGGGTAAATACATGCGAAGAGGTAATGCGAAACCAGATTCCAAAGGAAGGATGACACAAATCACACCTTTGGAAATGGTTAAGACTATGAGAAGTTTCAATGAAAGGATCAGTAAGGTACAAGAATAGAAGCATCAGATCAACGTTGCCATACTACCTAACCTAACATACCTTCAACAGAAAGCTAATATGGGGTCAAATCAGAACAATGGAACAAAGTATGGGAAGAGTGAGAGCAGTCACACTGGAGGAAGATCTTGATGCCAAGAAATAGGTTCCTATTGGATGATAAAGAACACATCTTTGCCAAACGCATTAGGAAACATAATGAGTATATCAAGAAACTCGTCAGACATTGCAAAGAATTCAACCATAATATCTTAGAGAATGAATCCTTTCAAAGAGATTTACTCAAGGGAATTCAGGAAAGTAAGGTTTCCTACATTCAATGGAGAAATTAATACAAGACAAGAGGATGAAGCATGGCTTCTTGGTGTGAAGAAGTACTTGAGGATCCATGAATACTTTGGGAATTAGAAGGCCAACATTTCCATTTTTAATTTGAATGATAGAGATTCAATATGGTGGGAGTATCTTCGACAAGAGAATGGCATCAAATAAAGGAAGATTGACTAGAAGAAGTTTGAAAAGTATTTCAAATAGAAATCATTTTCTTTCATATACTGTGATAATAAAAGTAAGGAGTTTAATGAGATAAATCTAGGATATATGACAATGGATGAATATGTAAACAAGTTCGTAGAGTTACTTCGGTATGTGGACTATCTCCAAAATGAGAAGGTAAATATTTAGAATTACAGAGACCGAATAGAACTCATGGATCCCAAGACCTTCAATGATGCTATATAGAAGGCTATGCATTGATAAAATAAATACACGGGGATATTTGAGGAACATCAAGCAGGAAGAGGAAATTCCAAGGGAATGTTTGATTCAAGAAAGAAAGAATCCATACATGTACCCTTTAAGAATCAACCAAGAAATGTTTGATTGGAGCAACCAATGCAAGATAGGTTCAAGTGTGTTATATCAACAAAAGGAAGATCTAGAGAACCAATGAAATGTTGGTGATGTGGATAAAATGATAAGTTGTATGATTTCCCCCACATGAAGGAAAAACTTGAAGGATATATAACATTGAAGGAGTTGTTACTATGGAATACATGGCCATATCAACTCCTAGAATCTACGCAAATTTGGATGATTATCAAGTAGACCACCAAGTAGTAGTGGTTGAGTTGGAGGTAATATTATTGTGCAGTATGTTTCTATTATAATAGACCCAAATTCCAGATACATTTACATTCATCCTAGGATTTTTGAAGTTTGCGTGCTTAAGAAAAGTAAGAATGGAAAGTCATGACTAGTTTAGTTGGCTACATGAACAAAGAGGAAAGTAAGTGAGGTGGTAAAAAGGTGTCTGGAATTGATGTTGGATGACCTATCAAACATATCATACCTAAATCATGGATAATTTTAGGGGCTATATATATCCCATGGACTATATTAAAGGAGTTACAAAAATTTACTGCATTATTTTCTGATATGGAAAGGGTTTTTTCAGCTAAAATATATTCACCCAATATTTATTAGAAAATAAAGAAATCCAAAATGAATAGCCTCCCATATATTAATGAGGGAAATGAAAAAACCTATTATCTCCCTAGCAAAATTTCCCTCCAATCTATCTTTCACCCCGAATTTCTAGAGAAAATTTAGTGAAATCACTCCTTCACCCCCAATTTTCAGTAATGGAGGATCCCAATGGTTATTTCTCCCTCCACTTTCCTTGTAATTCACGAATATGGTTTCATTTTGATCTAGATTTATGTGAACGAGATGAAATAAGAGAGATAACATCATAAACACATCCATATTGCAAAAATAATAGAGATACAGTAAACACATATTCTATTAAATAGCGGAAATAGAACAGACTCTAATACAATTTCTAGAATGGTGGTAGCTATCTCTGAGAAGAGATGTGGCTGCTATGCTCACCCATGTCAAGTTGAATACAAAATGAGGCCAAAGGGTCCTATTTATAATAAGAATGAGGGAGAGAACCCCAAAAGTACAAAACATAACCATAGAAGATGAACTGTCATAAAGTTTGTGGCCCCAAGGTGGTAAGTTGAATAGTCAACTTCCTGGGTTCATAACTTTTGCATACGATCTTCGATTTGGGTGCTCGATAGCTCGTTGGAAAGTTCTATACGATATTTACAACTTTTGAATGGGGCCAAATGTATTCTTAGCAAAACAATTTAATACCCTTAATCTCCAAAAAACACCGTTTAGGACCTCAAAACTACCCCAAAAGTTTGGGACCTGAAAAACATAGAAAAGTAACTAGGAAATTGCCACAATGGACAATTGTTTTGATCTAGTGGAATAGGTGGGTGGCCACCGATATCCATATGGATCAATCCTCCATCCTTAGGAATCAATGGTATCCATTGCATCAAATCATGTATCATATCTTGAAATGTTTGGTGAGATGATCTCCTAGTGCGACATTCGCTTAAGTGAAGAGAATTCCTTTCTTTGACATCCCGAGAGGGTTGTAATCAATGTTGATTGATGTTGATTCCTTCCTTGGTTTGAACCGATTTGGATTATTTTTTCCTAGAGGATCACCTTGAATGCGTTGCCTTGCATCGTAGAGGTGCTCAGATGGATGAGGAACCAATTACTTTGTTTTATTCTTGTGTCTGATGAGCATAGATACCCTGTGCTAAGGGTGTGGAGGTAATCTGATGTTCTCCTTCATACGCAATTGTGAAGAGGGATAATTTCCTGATGTGGGAGCTTATCTTCCTACCTTGCGAGACTGTGTTAGGTGCAACTGTCTATGGTATCCAATAGAGTTTTCCTCCCAAAGTAACAATGACACTACGAGGTCGTGGCTCATAGACAACATGAAGCTTCCACATATATGGTTTTCCTAAAAGAACATCATAGACTTCAAGTGAGGCCACATCACATATTACCTCATCTTCGAAAGGATTAATGCCATATTGTAGGAGGCATTGTTGAGTAATGCATATACCTTGTCCTTGGTGTAGCCAACTGATGTTGTATGGTTGTGGGTGTGGTGTTGTCAGAAGCTCCAATCCCTTGATGACTTCTGTTGAGATCCAGTTCTTCTGGTTTCCAATGTCAACAACAAAATGTAGAGGCATTCCCTTCACCCATGTCTGTGAGTGGAAGATGCGCTCCTTTGCCTCTGACTATTCAGGCTCCTCTATTTGAATATGTGTGGTAGCAACAGTGGTAGTGGGTTCTGCATCAATGATCTGCTTCCCATGGTCTTTGAATGTGGCATTGGGTTATGAATCAGAATCAAGATCTGATTCTGAAGATTCGATCTCATCTACCAATGAATACTTTGAGAGACATTCATCAATGTTGTGCCAAGGGATTTTATGAAATTCACACCACTTCTCGGTGTCCTTCTTTGCATTTCCATTCCCCTTCTTTTCTTGTGGCAGGGACTGGTTGTCCTTTCCTTGTCCTGTGTTTTGCGGGCCAAGGTTTCCCTTTCCTTAATTCTATGGTGGGTTCACAAGTCCAGAGTCTTTCTTGTTCTTTTGCCAAAAAATTTCCTCAACTTTGACAGCATACCGATAGGCAGATCCAAGTGAATATATGTCTAGGAAGTCCATATCAGTTCGGATGTGCCGATGTAGACCACCTAGATATTTCAGTATCAGGTGTCGCTCGGATTCCTTGATACCCATCTTTGTGCGCAATGTATGAAAGCTGTTGGTGTACTCCAACACCATCTGGTCCCTTTCTTAAAGCAGAATGGTCCATTTTGTGTACTGGTCATCATAGTTTCCCACAGGGTAATACTATTCTCTGATTGCATCTATGAAAGATGCCCAAGTGGGATTTGTTTCAAACATTCCAGGATCATCTTCTAATTTTTTCTCACAATACGTACCCCACCAATTTTGGACATGGGGGACTACCTTAAGGAGTGCAAATGTGATATTTTCCCCGTCGAAAAAATTGTAGACAGAGAAATACCCTTCTAGAACATTCAACCATTTATTTAGGGCATCGGCATCGATTTGACCTTCAAATAAAGGAATATCAAAATTAACTGGTACCTTAAAGAGAGTTGCATCCTCGAAGGTCGCTCATTGAATATGCACTTTTCGTTGTCGGCATTCGTAGAAGGATTTGGGAGAAACTATCCATCATCTTTTTCCTCTCTCACTCGAGGGATTCCTTGAGAAATGACTTGATAGTATATCCTGCTCTGTCGTCTCTCTTTTCTTCCGTCATGGGAGGTCATTTGGGACGGCAAGAGTGATCAAGTGAAACTAGTTCGAGACCAAAATATCTATACCCGGACCTCATCGGGGAAATGCGTTGAGAAACAATCAAAGAGCAGATTGCTCTGATACCACTGATCTAGATTTATGTGTGAACAAAATGAAAGACAGATACAGAATCATAATCACGGACATTTTGCAAAGATAATAGATATACAGTAAACACATATTCTATTCAATGGAGGAAATAGAACATATTATAATACAATATCTAGAATGGTGGTGGCTATCTCTGAGAAGAGATGTGATTGCTACGTTCATCCATGCAAATTTGAATACAAAATGAGGCCAAAGGGGCCTATTTATAATAAGAATTAGGGTGAGAACCCAAAAATTCCAAAACATAACCCTAGAAGATGAATCATCATAAATTTTGTGGCCCCAAGGTGGTAAGTTGAACAGTCAACTTCCAGGGGTCATAACTTTTGCATACGATCTTTGATTTGGGCGCTCGATAGCCGACAGGAGGGAAAATTAAGGGTTATTTTGTTCTATCTGGGATTTACAAGTTTTGACTGGGCCTAATGTATATCAAGTGAAAATATTTGCCCCCCCCCCCCCCCCCCCCCCCCCCCCCCCCCCC
>LPNX010444729.1:69524-110806 GCA_001517045.1 Pseudotsuga menziesii
ATGCCACGATGGACATGTATTTTGATCCAATGGAATGGGCGGATAGCGAACTATCTCATTTGGATCACATTCTCCTATATTTTTAGTCAATTTCATGTGATACCTTCTTTGAGCCCTTGATTTCTAGCATTGGAGGGAAAATTAAGGGTTATCTTGTTCTATATAAATGCTACAGTGATTCATGGTTCACCCACGTTGGATTGTTCTTGCAGGATGAAGGTTTTGGTTGATGTGATTCCACTTGTAATTCTTAGTTTTCTTGACATTTTAATCTTCACATAACATCTCCATTGTCAAAAGCTCATGTTGTGTCCCTCCCTTGAAGGGACCTTGAGAAAGTGTTAACCACGGTCAAGTGCCCAGGGTTTAAGCATTCAATTAATTAATTATGCCTAGGAATTTTGATTATTTAAAACTATGGAGGCATGTAATTTCTAAATTCATGTTATTTGTAATTAGTTAATTATTATGAAAAATAATTAATGGTGGAAATTTGTTGTTAAGGCAAGAGGGCACATTAAGAAACTTGCCTGGTATGGAAAAATGACAACAGTGCAAAAGCAAGAAAAAACAATCACTTAGAAAAAAATATAGAAACTGACAAAAGCAAGGAAAATCCAACAGTTTTAAAAGCAGAAAGTGCAGGAGAAGCTGCCAGTTCAAAAGCAGATGACTTTGGCTAAGGGAGGGTATAGTTTCCAATTTGGTGCAAGGATGCAAAGCAAGGAAACATTACATTATGCACAAACTTGTTAATTAAATCAAGGAGGGCATAGTTTCTATTTTGATGAGAGTATCTTTACAAGAAAATGATGTAAAATTATAAAGTTCTAAGTTTATGTTTTTTCCAATTTATATATAAACAAGAGACATGAGGTGGCAATGTCCTCAACATTGCACATGCGTTGGCTTGTATTTTGCAGTTGTTAGGTTATTTATTTGATACGTAACACAAATGGTAATATATTTGAGTGATAAATCTCACACCAACATCAATAGAAGTTTGTTAAGAACCTGTGTCAACCCTCATCTTTATTTTGTTAGTATATTGTGTCGGACACATATGCTTTGTAAGTCATCCCGTTAGTATGTTGTATTATCCCAGATTCATTGGGAGTAATAGTTGTTAAATCATCTAGTTAGTATGTTGAATTATCTGTAATGTCCCTTGTGAATAATTTTCCCAAAGTGCCCAAAATCACCAAATTTCAACTTTAGGTATATGGATACAACTGGTTCCAAACTCCTCCAGTTACGTTCAAACTTGGCAAGGAAGGTCATGAGGGGTGATGGTACACATTAACACATCTATCAGACATATAATCAACACATATACCAAACCATGGTCTGCAATTTTCAATGGAAGAAGTTTTGGGACAAGACTAGTCAATTTGGGAGTTGGAAATCCCCCGTGGGTCCTGGAACAAATATCTTCCAAACACTGTACAAACTCCACTAATAGTTGGTATGAGAATTTTATCTGTTATAATAAATTAATAAAATTATATTTTCAGCATTATATGTGGTTTTTGGATCGAATACGTATCCAAGAGAACTCAATGAATTTACTAGTAATTTTGAGGCTCAAACCCCCAATGGTAGATGGCTCCAAATAGATCCAAATGTTCTCAGATTGTACCAGAATGTGTAAGAATTATTTTAATACATAAAAATGGTGGTTATAGGTGTATTTCAACCATCAAATTACTCCTTCAACTCACTTTGGAAATCTGGTCAATGTATGGACTTTTACGAGCAACTTGTGGTTCAAATCCCCTAGGGCTAGATGATGAAAATGACTTTCCAAATGCACTCAATCCACTTGAATTTTGGAATGGAATAATGGTACATATAAATTAAATCAAAATAAACTCATATTCAGCACCATTCAACTTTTAATGTCTGGTATAACTCCCTTAAATCAGATGCAAAAAGACTAGTTTCAACCTTGGGGGAAATGATAGGCAATCTTCTCCAAATGCTATGAAACTCAACAAAATGAATCCAAATGCATATATACTGAATATTAAACTCATATAATACATCAATAACAGTCCATTCATCCATAAACCATCATTATTTTACTTATCCATTCGAATCCATCAACATTACATTGGTTCACAACAAGGTAGTGGGGAAATGGCATTGTTTCTTCATTGTTTAACATTTTTACATGAAATATTTTGGTATTTCAACCTGAGAGTATTATTAACTTGAAATAGATATCATTTACATCAGAAAATAAAATAATGGGGCATTATAATCCCCCCCAAATAGATCAATAACTCACCAAGTGCATCTCTATCCATAGAGCAAGAATATGATGACAAAACTTGGAATAGATGAAAGAACAAGATGATATTCAAGTGTCCATGAGATTCCCTATAGATTGAACCTATAACTTATGAATCCATTAAATATCCATGAAATAATCAAATGTCCTTTCCACACACCAACTTGGATGGGAATATTTCACCCTCGAAATTGGCTAAGGCAAGAAACTAGTCATCCACTAGCTCTCTCTCTTCACAAATGCAAATTTCTCAAATGATCAAAATATTCCTTCATTATTTGTTCTTGAAATTTATAAATTTTATAATATCTCTATGGGTCAAATTCCTTCCAATAGATGCACTCCAACTCTAGTTGGGAAGAGATTCCAAAGAATGCCACTTGTACAACAATTCCTAGTCTCCCACTTCCACCAATCACATGTGGAAGCATCTTAGCTGCCATAAATCCCTTGAGCACCCTCTTGGAGATATTTTTAGCCCTGAAATGTCATATATTTCATATTCTATCCTTCATATCTGATTTGTGTCATAGTTTTCATAGCATCTTCATAATTATTGTCATAGATCTAGGGAATCTAGTCCAAGTGTCTCACTAGCTCCAAAATGTCTCTTACTTTTCCATGGGAGTTACTCTTCCACTACAATTCAAAATTAACTTATTTATTCCAGTTATACTGACCTTCCAACTCATCCCAATACCCTTGGGCTTCTTATGGATTTGAAATGACAAGAGGAGGATGCCACGTGGCATAGAAAATCTAGCTTGCGTGGGTCCCACATCCTCCATGTGTCGTCATGATCAATTTCCACTTTTATTTTCCTTTATATTTATTTATTTATATCCTTTATTAAATATTTATGTGATTCTAATGTTCAAACATAATTTATCGGCCCCCTTATTCCAAATCCCAAAGCTTCCACCCCCAACCTAGGAAACTAGTAAATTTGCTCCTTGGAAATTATTTGACCCTTAGCATCAATTTGAAAAACTCTCATAAATATGGAAAATGTGATTAGGCCATTGTGACCCAATGCAAAATTTGGGACATTAAAAATCCTCCCTTCCCAATATTGCTTGTCCTCAAGCAATTTGAAACATGGGTGTTGAAGAACCTGCTTTCTGTATGATTCTTTGAAGTTGCCACTAAGTTGCCCAAATTTGCGTTTTTGAGATTCCATGAAGATTTTAGAGAGGAACCAACATGATTGTTGCTGCACTACTCTTATTAAAATAACTTTATTAAGTGGGGAATCCATCTCCCATACTGCTTGTTTCCCAAAAAAATTGAAATCAATGGGACTAAAAACTATCCCAGGGTCCCATTGCTTGTATTGTACTCCAACAATTAAGAGTGCTCTCCAAGCCATACCATTAGGAAAGAGAATTCCGGGATCCCATTTTATTGTATGCATTCTTTCAAACATCACGAGTACATAATATATATCATCAAAGTACATAACAACATAATAAAAATGTACATCAAGGAGGTGCCTCATCAAAAAATCATGAAAGTGCTTATACCTCCAAGTAAGTAGACCACCATTTTCCAAGTGCATACAAGATTCAAGTGACCCATCAAATATGCTCCAATGACATAGGTGAGCATCCCATGTCCTATAATTTTGCTCCAAAGGGATGTGATATGCATCAAAATATTCAGCAATGTATTCTTTCATCCAAGAAGTGAATGAAGAATCTCCACTAAAATCTGAACCAAATAATAAGCAAAAAAAACAAGGAGACTTCAAATGAATCAAAGAAGTCTCACCCATACTTCCACGAATGAGAGATTCATAAATATATAACAAAGTATGTGGTTGGAAACAAAAATGTTCTCCAATCATAAATCTATTCCCCCCAGTGTTGAAATACCTGAATGGACTTTCCACATGACACCAACTTGGATGGGAATCTTTCACCCCCTAAATTGGCTAAGGCAAGAAACTAGTCATCCACTAGCTCTCTCTCTCTTCACAAATGATCAAAATCTGAATTTATTATTTGTTCTTGAAATTTATAAAGTTTACAAGCTCTCTATGGGTCGAATTCCTTCCAAGAGATGCATTCCAAATCTAGTTGGGAAGAGATTCCAAAGAATGTCACTTACAACAATTCCTATTCTCCCACTTCCACCAAATCACATGTGGAAGCATCTTAGCTGCCCTAAATCCCTTGAGCACCCTTGTTACAGCTAATTTTACCACACCTGGTAGGTCACACATTTATGGCCTTCCATGTCCCTCTACAAACTCTTTGGACCCCATGGACTTATATTATACTTTGATGTTCCAATATCATCCCCAAAAATCACCTGTTTATACCTATACGTGACTTTTAAAGCCATACTCGCGTGTATACGTAGATTTTGAACTCAAACCCGCGTACATCGGGATGTGTGCATAAAGACAAATATTTTTGGAGTTTTCTTCATATGATTCCGAATATATTGTCTCTTGGCCTTCCATATGCCTTGAGAACACTCGGGTTCGACCCTCCATTACCCCTTTGGAGCACTATATATTGAGCCTCTTGGATACATTGAAGGGGGATAAATTGAAGAGTAAGGAAACTATAGTCCATTGTTTCCTCAGTTTTTCTTATACTTAAGTTTGTGTTCCTTTGTCCCTTGGAGAACATAGTGTTCTTCCCAATATTTCCTTTTCTTTGTGAGCTTGCTATCGAGAGATGGAGTATTGAAGTGGTGGAGGCCCAAGTGGAGGACTCGGTTTCTCCGGTTCGCAGAAGTGTCGACAGAGTTTGTCACTATTGTATCTATGATTTATTAATAGAAATATATTTTCTATCCAATTCATGTGCATTTGAATATGAATATTGAATGTATGGATGTATTTACTTGCTTATACATGGTTGATTATATATGCTAGAGTAGATCTAACACATTTATATATATCATGTTTGCTTTGTTTGTTGTTGTTGAGAGCAAATTATAATTGCAATTAAATTGAAAAATCTCAATGGGGATCTACTTCAACCGTCTAGAATAAGGTACTATTCTATATCCCTTAGTGTTAGATTTGCTTACTTCTCTTGCATATTGGGAAAGATTGATTTATGGTGTCATACTGTCTGTTGTGGTACCCCCAATCCATGGGAAGTTTCTCTCTGTAACAGAATTGGTGACTCCATTGGGGATGTTCCTTGTTTTTCTTTGGGGTTTGGGGGCACAACATGCTTGACTTGCTCTCTGTTTCTCCCTGTTTATGTGTCTCATTTAGTAGTATGTTCATCTAGTGACACTCCCCTAGATTGGTTTGACCCTTGGCCTACTTTTTACCACTTTCTTCTCCGTATATGAAGGTTTTTGGATAAAAGTCGCGTACATACACAGGATTTTGGCCAAAAGTCATGTATACATGTAGGTTTTGGCTAAAATTTCCGTATACATGCAGGTTTTTGGCTAAAATTCACGTACATATGCTATTGTTCTTGGAACAGTCACGTACATTCTCCATTTTGGTTGAGTTTGATGTTGTGGGAAATTGTTGGGTGGGTTGTGAGTGTGGTTAGATCTTCCTGGGTATTGATGTTGTCTGTTGACTGCTTCTTTTGTGACTAGAGACCTCTTTTTCATTGATTTTTCTTTGGAAGAAATTCTAGTCATTTATCTCCTTTTCGTTTTTTCCATTAGTGCATTAGTATTGTTGTCTCAGTGTCTTGCTTGGCTTGTGTTTGATGCTTGCTGCAGAGACTGAGGATTTTAATGACGTTTATCACATTTTCATTCTTTTATATTGAAAATACAAAATAGATGTGTTCTTACTTGCATCTCACATATGGATTTAAGGAGGTACTTGCATTGGATTGCTTGGATGAGAGTTGTGTTTAGGCTTTCATATAGGAAGGATTGCATTGGCATTTGGAAATGAATGAATATTTATGCATCTCATGTAGTCGCATACCCCGTTTTTTCATTTAGACAAAATTGCACTTGGCATTGTTTGTTAGGTGTGCACATTTATTTCACTGCTCAGTCACAATATCAATAGTTGCATGACCATTTCCCTTTGACTAATCACAACCTTTAAAATCAACGCTTAATTAAAATGAACTACACATTTTTATTTTATAGGGTTCACCAACAAGATTAGGATTTAGAGTCTTGGAATCGTTCCTTGAGAGTTAATTATCCAAGACTACTAAACAAAATAAGTAGGTGTTTGTCCAGGTGAGAGAGAGAAATCCTTGGTATAATTAGTGTTTCTCTGGACACTCCTCTTACACGGGAGTTAAGCACGAGGCAGCATACACGATTGTGATTGGGATAGCCCTTGGTCACTTTATATGAGCGTTGAAGATATTTTTAGGATCATATTCATATCAAGGGGATTTTGAGGTACCAGTTGGTGCTTTCAAGCTTTGGGTTTTCCTACCCTGACCATACGGTCGATCCAGCCTGCGATTGTCCACTTGAGCATTGGTTATATTGGGGTGACCTTAGTTTCCTTATGTAGGTATTGCAGGGGGTACTTGCAGAGATTATTCTTTGAGTGTCTTGGTGAGGTATGGGTCAGAAAACACAGTCGCTTTACGCATTGAAGTTGAGGGCCACTATAATTGGTTACGCACCTCTGCTTGTAGTGTATGGGAGTTTCAGGCCTCTCCTAGGTGAGACATACCTATTGCATTTGGGAGCTCATTTATCCTCCCCTTGTTTTTGTTGCATTCTGGCTGTAGATTTTCTTAGGAGTATATTCTTTGTGCGTTAGTTGGCTTCGGGGATAGCGGTTACTTGAGTATATTTATGTTCTCTTGAGTTTGGGTCCTCTTATGTTCGGCATGCCTGATATCACTACTAGTTTTTTGTCACCTGCTCCAAGTCCTAGTGCGGATCTTGGTGTTGGATTGGGGGGAGGCACATCCCCTTACCTTGATAATAGATTCGGGAGTGGTCATATTCCATCCTCTACTCCCTTTGTAGAGGATTTTCACACCCTTCATTTGGTATTAACTCTAGTGTTCACCCTCATGAGGGTGTTAGTGGATACGTGACATTGGTTCTACACCTTACTTTCTTTCTTATGTCCCATCGTCCACCGCTCTCTTTCTTTTGGATGCAGTTGTCATGATCAATCCTCCCTATATCCTATAGCTTGGACTCTTTACTGATTGTTTCCAGTTGTTTTGGACTGATATTATTTTCATGTAGGTTTCATTTTGTGTACACTCTCTCCGAGGCTTTGACATGTTTGTGCCCAGGACAGGTATAATTTTGAACTAGAATATAGGTTAGGACTACACATATTCTTGCATTTATGCATTTACTTATGATTGTTTCATCTTGACCTTAGGTACGAACCCATTCCATGATATCACAGAACCTTCATGCTGCTGTTAGAAGTGGTATTGTGTGAATGGTAGAGATTTCATATACATGGGTGCCCTAGTTAGATCCTATTTTGCATTTGGTACCCATGCTGAGATGCCTCCTTTAGGTTATGGGAGTCCCTTTTTAGTCCAGCAATGTCCTTGAGAAAGAGCTTCATACTCCTCTTGAACTTTATGTTGGCCATTCCCCATAGGGACTCCCTTGTATATATCAAGTTGTAATTGCATTTCATGATTTTTGCTTGCCTCATTGGTCCTTATGTCAGCTCCTTGCATCAGAGTTATAATCCATATAGCTTGATCCTGTCTCATGTCTATCCAAGCAGAGCCTTTTACATATCCTTTGCAGCTTGATCACCCCTTTACTGAGAGGATACCTTCCCCCCGAGTGTCGTTATCCTACACATACTTCCCTGAATTGAGCATAGGTTTTTTCCACTGCTTGGAAGTAGTTTTCTTGTCCCTGACAGTCGTCTCCTCCTAGCTATGTACTATAAAGCACTTTTATTATTTTTCAAGCTTTTCAAAATATCTGAAAAAGTCCACAAAAAAAAATCAAAAAACATTAAAAGTCGGATGGGAAAAGATGTTGTTATCTTTGGTAGCAGTTGAGTTGTGTCGCCTTCAAATAGAGCACTGTATATCATATCCATTGGTTGGGATTTTAGTTTGACTTTAGGAGTTGTACTCGTTACTCTGAGTTTATCTCCACCGACTGGTTATGCTTCCAGTCCCCATGGAGCCTTTGTTGATTTCTCCTATGTCACAAAGATGTCCCAGTGTGCATATCAAGTCTGTACTTCCTACCTTCAGTCACCACTTGCCTTATGCTCTTGTTTGAAGGAAGTTGAAGACTGAGTTGGCCATTCCTCAGTTATCTTGACTTTGCATGTCAGCCATTTCTGGTACTTTTATTGGTTCATGCATATCTTGTTCGTTGAGTTCTTCCACACTATACAATGTTGTTGATTACCTCATGTTGGTTGATGTGGGATGCCTTAATGCCCTCCTTCCAATGGATTCCATTCCATCGACATCAAATCATTTATTCTGGAATAGGAGTCTAGAGTCCTTTGAGTGCCTTAAGACTTACAGTCATCAGTGGTAGGTTCTCTCGCCATCGATAGTTTTGGGAATACATCAATGTCCCTTGATCAATGGACTCTTTCAAGTGTTCGACCTCAACACATCTATTCACACTGGTTAGATTGCAATATGTACCTTGATTCTCATTATCATTATCGGTGGGTGATCTCGCATCTGTTAACGGTATACATCAATGACTGGTAATTAGACGATGGACTACTATGTTTGACCTCGACACATCTATTCACATAGTAGGACATGTACTCATAGCGGTTTGTGTAGAAGACCTTCCAATTTTGTGGCATTCCATATATGCTACCTCCTTGATCATGCCAGTATTCATGAGATTTCAACTCTCATGATCTTCATTCCAAACTTCAGTGTATATCAGATATCTTCATCCACTATGGAGATCTTGATCCATTGTATATTGTATGTGGCAATGACCACACATGACGTTTTGTATATCATGCCTATTCATGGCCATTGTACTCTTATGTATCTGGGACTACTATATGTATTTGCAAACACATGCAGAGACTGATCATTGTATTATACTGATGAGTGGCTGGGTCTTCATTACTCCACTTCTGGGATGGATTTTGTAATGTATTTCGGCCATCATGTTACCCCTCTGACCTCACACATTAGGGGGCATCTGTTACAGCTGATTTTACCACACCTAGTTGATCAGACATGTATGGCCTTCCCTATCCCTCTGCAGACTCTTTGGACCCCATGGACTTATATTATACTTTGATGTTCCAATATCATCCCCCAAAATCACCTATTTATACCTATTTGTGACTTTTAAAGCCATACTCGTGTGTATACGCAGTGTTTGACCTCAAACTCACGTACATCAGGATGTGTGCATAAAGACAAATATTTTTTGAGTTTTTCTCATATGAGTCAAAATATCTTGTCTCTTAGCCTTCCATATTCCTTGGGAACATTCAGGTTCGACACTCCATTACCCATTTAAGGCACTATATATTGAGCCTCTTGGATACATTGAGGGGGGGGGGGATTGAAGAGTAAGGAAACTATAGTCCATTGTTGCCTCGGTTTTTCTTATACTTTATTATGCATCACTTTGTCCCTTGGAGCACATAGTGTTCTTCCCAAGCTTGTCTTTTCTTTGTGAGCTTGCTATCGAGAGATGGAGGATTGAAGTGATGGAGGCCCAAGTGGAGGACTCGGATTCTTCGGTTTGCAGAAGTACCGACATAATAGTTTGTCACTATTGTATCTCTGATTTATTAATAGAAATATCTTTTCTTGTCCAATTCATGTGCATTTGAATATGAATATTGAATCCATGGATGTATTTACTTGCTTATACATGGTTGATTATATATGCTAGAGTAGCTCTAACACATTTATATATATCATGCTTTCTTTGTTTGTTGTTGTTGAGAGCAAATTATAATTGCAATTGCATTGGAAAATATCAACGGGGATCTACTTCAACCGTCTGGAATAAGGTACGATTCTATATCCCTTACTATTAGATTTTCTTATTGCTCTTGCATATTGGGAAAGATTGATTTATGGTGTCATAATATCTGTTGTGGTACCCCTAAGCCATAGGAATTTACTCTCAGTAACATCCCTCTTGGAGCTATTTTTATCCCTGACATATCGTATATGTCATATTTCATCCTTCAAATCTGATTTTGTGGCATAGATGTCATAGCATCTTCATCATTGCTGTCATAGAGCTAGGGAAACTAGTCCAAGTGTCTCACTAGCTCCAAAATGCATCTTCCTCTTCCATGGGAGTTACTCTTCCGTTGAAATTCGAACTTAATTGATTTTAACAAGTATATTGACCTTCCAACTCATCCCAATACCCTTGGGCTTCTTATGGATTAGAAATGACAAGAGGAGGATGCCATGTGGCATAGAAAATCTAGATTGTGTGGGTCCCACATCCTCCATGTGTCTTCATGATCAATTGCCACTTTGATTTTCCCTTGTATTTATTTATTTATCTCCTTTATTAAATATTATGCCATTATAATGTTCAAACATCATTTATTGTCCTCATTCCAAATCCCAAAGCTTCCATCCCCAACCTAGGAAACTAGTAATTTTCCTCCTTGGCAATTATTTGACCCTTGGCATCAATTTGACAAACTCTCATGAATATGGAATATATGATGAGGCCATTTTGACCCAATGAAAAATTTGGGACATGAAATTATCCCACATTCATTGGGGGTAATAGTTGTTTATATTAGACGTAGTATATAAGTTAGTGTTGAGACCAATGAAGGTATCCAAGAGTTATTTTGTATTTTGCTTGCTCAAAGGAGGTTTCCCCCTTGAAGTGGCCTGTGATCAATAAAGTATATTTTGTGCTCCAATATTTCTGTTATATCGTGCATTCTCGTTGTTTATTGCAGCAGGTTCTTCACATCTAGCATCAGAGCACTTTCCTTGGCACAAGTGGGTTTTTCTTTTTGAAAAAAAAGGGCAAAACTGGGCGGCGACTTTCAGATCTACTTCTAAAAATACTAGTGCAAATTTAGGAGAAACAAGTTGCAGATATAAATTCCTCTTTCAAAAATACGCAGTTTCCAAAAAAAAATCTTATTTGGAGTTCTAAAAGTGGAGATATCGTTGATTCAAAATCAACCATATTTCAGAATTTTAGTAACGGCCGCAGAAATTGCAGAGCGAAAATCATTTGACTAGGTGCCCATATTTTTGTTCTGATGACCAAGATGGATCCATAGGGGTTACTACAGTTCCAAAAACAGGTTATAATAGATAATCTGAGCAATATTGATAAGGTTATGCTCATTTTAAACTTTTCGTCTCAAAACCCTGGCTCTCTTTACGAGTTTTTTTGGGCATTGGGTGGAATTTCTGTCATTTTTTTCCTAGCATTGTGATTATTGCATTAGTGCTTATTCTTTGCATCGGTATTATTCATTCGGATTAGGGACTAAATCGTATCCGCTTAATTGTGGGAAGTACTTGGGCATAGCCCTAAAAATCATTGTAAGGAGTACCACAAGAACCCCGAAGTAGTTGGCCATTGAGAGGACATGCCAAGCGAAAAGGACAACGACCCCTACCTTATTGACTAGTTTACACCCGTGAGGTAAACCAAGAGCTGTCGTTTGAGGCAAAGCGGTTATCAGTTTTACCTGAGCCATGGAGTGAGGGGTACTACCCCAATACGCAAGTCGTTAGATAACTTTGGTGGGCGAGTGAATCCCCTGAACCATTAGGAATTTGAACATACCTAGAGTCCATATCTATTTCCAATTGATAAAGCACATTCTTCTAGAGCCTCCACAGATCATCTCCACCAAGCCAAAAAAAAAACTGATTTTTTGTCATATCTTCTTTGTTTTAGCTCCATTTCCCTTGAAAATTCATTGTAACTCCTGTAATTCCATTCTGCATATTTCATTTCTTAAGGACCCTATCCCAAATTCCACTTCCCAAAGCCCAAAATTCCACATTTGTCTATTTTTACGGTTTGCCTTGACTTCTTTGATTCTCACCCAAACGCCTTCAAATTTTGCCACAGTGTTCGTTTCTGAATTATGCTTCATTGTTCATTTGAGAAACTTTCGCATTCTTTCACCCCACTTCTGAAATTCGCATTTTATGTTTCCTTGTCCCTTAGAAAGAGTCCAAAACCTAATCAACCCCAATTACACACCCGAGTTTTTCCCAACTCAAAATTTTCCTTTTCTAAAACCCTCTATTTATGTTTTTCTACCCATTTCAACAATATGTGTGTGTGTGATTTTTTTCGATATCTTCTTTGTTTTCGCTCCATTTCCCTTGAAAATTCACTGTAAACCCCATAATTCCATACTGCATATTTCATTCCTTGAGCATCCTATCCCAATTTCCACTTCCCGAAGCCTGAAATTCCACATTTGTCTATTTTTATGGTTTTCCATAACTTCTTCGATTCTCACCCAATTGCCTTTAAATTTTGCCACAGTGTTCGTTTCTAAATTTTGCTTCACTATCCCTCTCTGAAAAAAAATCCCATTCTTTCACCTCGCTTCTGAATTTCACATTTTCTGTTTCCTTGTCCCTTGGTAAGTGTCCAAAACCTAGTCAACCCCAATTACCCACCCAATTTTTCTCAACTCAAAATTTTCCTTTTCTAAAACCCTCTCTATTTTTGTTTTTCAACCCATTTCCACAAAAAAAAAAATTGGTTTTTTGCCATATCTTCTTTGTTTTAGCTCCATTTTCCTTGAAAATTCACTATAACCCCCGTAATTCCATTATGCATATTTCATTCCTTGAGGACCCTATCCCAATTTCCACTTCCCAAAGCCCGAAATTCCACATTTGTCTATTTTTACGGTTTGCCATAACTTCTTGTTTCTCACCCAATCGCCTTTAAATTTTGCCACAGTGTTTGTTTCTGAATTCTACTTCACTGTCCCTCTCTAAAAAAAATTCCCATTCTTTCACCCCACTTTTGAATTTCAGATTTTTTGTTTCCTTGTCCCTCATAAAGTGTCCAAAACCTACTCAACCCCAATTACCCACCCAAGTTTTTCCCAACTCAAAATTTTCCTTTTCTAAAACCCTCTCTGTTTTTGTTTTTCTACCCATTTCCACACACACAAAAAAAACTACTTATGGTTGTCACCCGCGAAGAAGCAAATAGACAATGGAAGAAGAACTTGTCACCATCAAGACCAAACTCGAAGATCTGGATAAAATATTTCTCGGCCTCCATCTTCAACATTCATCCATGAGAAATCGACGATATCTCGAGTCTTTTGTAGACACTGAGTTCTTCTTCCAGCAAATTCCATGAGCCGAAGATTGATTTCCCTCGCTTCAATGGTGATGATATAATTGGATGGATATACAAGGCAGAACAATACTTTAATATGCATAAGACTTTTGATGTCACCAAAGTCCCACTTGCATCCTTTCATTTGGAATGTGAAGCCCTTCAATGGTTATGTTGGTACATCAAGGATTATGAAGAGCCACAATGGATAGATTTTTGCCAACTCCTTTTTCAACAATTTGGCCCTAGTGGTTTTAACGAATGTACAGGAGCACTCACCAAACTTCGCCAGACTAGCACTGTGAGAGAGTATAATACAGAATTTGAGAAATTAGTCAAGCACACAGAAATATTGTCTGATGCATTCTACAGGAGTTTCTTTATCAGTGGTCTGAAGGATACAATCCAATTTGAGGTTAAAATTGTATATCCCAACACAATGATGGAAATCCTAGGGTTGGCTAAGTTGGCGGAGGGCAAGATCAGGGCTCAACAACGCTCCAAATCCACTTTTGTTCCATTCAGAAATATGGTTTCCCAAAGACCTCCAATCTTTCCAGCTCCTAGAACCACTCCTATTAAGCATTTGTCTGAATCCGAGATGCAGGCATGTAGGGAAAAAGGGATTTTTTATAATTGTGATGAGAAATTCACCCGAGGACATTAATGTGCTGAGAGAAATCCCTATGTCTTGGATGTGGCTTCTCTTCCTGCACTTAAAAATTGTACAGCTGCTCAGGATCC
The DNA here is from genome assembly GCA_001517045.1 of Pseudotsuga menziesii. Lineage (NCBI taxonomy): Eukaryota > Viridiplantae > Streptophyta > Pinopsida > Pinales > Pinaceae > Pseudotsuga > Pseudotsuga menziesii. Next base: position 83,788 of record LPNX010444729.1, read on the forward strand.
AGTAGATGATTAGGTCGACATTCAACAGCCACCTGTTGACCCTCCTTCTCATAAAGACCACCCAGATATATCTCTTCATGCATTAGACGGAGCCACCACCCCACAAACCATGCAGGTCAAGGGTTTCCTCAAGAATATCTCTCTTACAATACTCATTGATTCTGGTAGCACCCATAACTTCATTGATCCTCAAATCGCCAAATAGGATGATTGTTTTGTCTATCCTTGCTCCAACTTTAAAGTCATGATTTCCAATGGGGCGCCTTACCTTGCAATGGAAAGTGTCACAATCTGCGTATCTTTATTGGAGATTATACCTTGCACTCTAACATATTTTCCATGCCCTTAGGAGGATGTGATGTAATTTTGGACACTCAATGGTTACACATACTTGGAGCCATATTATGGGATTTTGTTGAACTATGGATGCAGTTTTCCATCAATGGGAAAAAACACACATTGAAGGGCTTACAACCAGGGTCTCTCGACATCATCAGTTCACATCGCATGGAAAATCTCCTTAAGAAGAATTCACATGGTGTCATCGCTCAACTCCATTCCATTCATATGCAACCATCATCGGTCTCCACTACTTCCTTGGCTCTACAACAGATTTTGGATTGATATGCATGTGTCTTTGTTGAACCAATGGAATTTCCACCTTCAAAACCAGGCGACCATCATATTCTGCTCCTTCCTAGACGCATCCCTCCCAACATCAGGCCCATCTCTGCACGGGTTTGGACAGATATATCGATGGATTTAATTGAATGAATCCCTATATATGGAGGGAAGATAACGATCTTGGTTGGGGTTGATCGCCTCTCCGCATATAGTCATTTTTGTGCCCTCATCCATACAAATGTCACCTCCTTAGTCACACAGATTTTCATGGACCAGATCTTTCGTGGTGCAACTTTCACAAGTCATTTTTGGCTAGAACTATTTCGCCAAAATGGCACCTAAATGAATATGAGTTCATGGTATCACCCACAAACAAATGGTCAAACTGAAGTTATCAACAAATGCTTGGAAACTTATCTTTGTTTCTTCACCTCTTAACAACAACATCATTAGGAAAAGTGGCTCCCTCTCGTTGAATGGTGGTAAAATAGCTTCTACCATACTACGTCTAAAAGGAATCCATATGAAGCAATTTATGGTCAGGCACTTCCAGTGCTCCTTCCATACCCACACAGTAGTTCACCAGTTCAAGAATTTGACACAATTCTCCAAAACTAAGATCAGATTCTTCACATTTTATAGGACAATCTTCACATGGAAATAAACCGAATGAAACACCAAGCCGATCGCCACCGTTCTGAGGGAAATTTTCAAGTTGGATATATAATTTTTCTTCTGTTGCAGCCTTACAAGCAATCCTTCCTGAAAATCAAAGGGCTTCATAAGATGGATCCAACGTTCTATGGCACATATAAGTTTCTTCAGAAGCTTGGGTCCATTGCTTATAAATTGAAACATCCTCCTTCTTCTCATGGTCACCCAGTATTTCATGTCTCTTGTCTCAAGAAAGTTATTGGCACCAACATCAGAGCACAAACTGTCTTACTGGAAATGGATAAGGAAGGATCCATCATTTTCAAGCTGGCGACCATCCTCAATAGAAGAACTCTTCAAATTTTCTCTCGATCCATCACAAAGGTATTAAGTCAGTGGCATAGCATGCAACCAGAGGATGCTACATGGGAACCACTCATTCCGATTAAACAATAGTTTCCACATCTAAAGCTTTGAGGACAAATATTTTCTAAGAGAGAGGAGATGTTAAGAACCCGTGTCAACCCTCCTCTTTATTTTGTTAGCATATTTTGTTGAACGCATATGCTTTGTAACGCGTCTCATTACTATGTTGTATTATCCCACATTCATGGGGAGTAATAGTTGTTAAGTCGTCCAGTTAGTACGTTGCATTATCCCATGTTCATGGGGAGTAATACTTGTTTAGATTAGACTTAGTATATAAGTAAGTGTTGAGACCAATGCAGGTATCCAAGAGTTATTTTGTATTGATCTTGCTCAAAGGAGGTTGGCCCTTCGAAGTGGTCTGCGATTAATAAAATATCTTTTTTGCTCCAATATTTGTATTATATCGTGCATTTTCTTTGTTTATTGTAGGAGGTTCTTCACAAAGTTATTTTCAAAGAGGTGTCTTTGTGCAAAGCACATACCCAATCACTTTTGAGAAACCTGGCATTGTGCTTGTATTTAACTTGTTGGCTATGCACTCCATCAACTGTGATTCCAAATTTTGTTCAATGAATTTCAATTGGACGAAAAATTGCACTAAGATCAAGATATAGGTGGGACTCTTGAAGGGATACCTTGGTTTCCATGGTTGTGGACAAGAAAAATGTGAAGGAGCCCTCAAAAGAAAACTTTTTAATCTTCGACGTACTTGTTTTCTCTCTATAGTATTCTGGGGGATCTTCATAGTGAACCTTCAGTAAGGGAAACAACCAAAACTCTAGTTTGTTACCCCACAATACTTGCGTTATATTTTTCATATTTTTATCAAGAAAATCCAAACAAATAATTATTATATTGATCTATATATCAGTTCTAACACTCTTGATCTATGAAATATAAAATAGGATTACCTTGAGCACTAGAGACAATAGTGTATTCAACTACAACAAGTGGCCTAGCATGCACGTTTGATGGAAGACAATATTTATGATATGCACTTACATCGTTATTTCTGGTTGTTTTCGCTTCAAGTTAGAGATTTTGTAAAATAATCCAAAACAAACAAATCTGAGTTGTAGGTACTACCTTACTAGCTTTAGCTTCATCTATATATGTGGAGGACATAATAATATTAATTATATATATATATATATATATATATATATAGCTAATTATGGTTTAATATAAATTTGTATTCTTCTAAATTATAAATGTTTCTTTTAATAAAAAAATTCTAAAATTTATCCTTTGTTGTATTTTTTATTGTATTTTAAATTTTTTCTTTTTTTAAATATAGTATTATAATGACAAGTTTTATTTACCTATGTGACAAAGTTATTTTTTTCCTTGAATAAAACCCTATTTATATTTCCATTAACAAAAATTTAAATACAATTTTCAAGTTTTAGAAAAGAAAAAGAAAGAAAAAGAAAGAAAAAGAAAGAAAAAGAAGAAAAAAAGTAGTCCTATAACTAAAATATAATAAGTTTTTGAATGTCAAGAAAAAATTAAAACTTTTCCTATTATTCTTGCAATAAAGTTGTAATTGATCAAATTATCAAACTCAAAATCTTCTTCAGGTTACATCTTAGTACAATTTTGAAAATATAACAAAAATTGGAATGCTACTTGTTGCATAAAGCACACAAAACATCCTGTAGATGATAGACTTAACATAATTGCTTCCACCGGGATCTTAAAATTGTATTTGGGGAAGAATACAAGTGGGAAATTCAAGTGGAATCACCTTGTTGGAAACCCTTCTAACTCATTTCAGTACCTCTTTGAGTAGTATTGTATTAGAAAATACCAATATATGGAATTTCACTTGCACATACCTTGAAGTATATTAAAATTCCCTTAAGATACTTGAAACTAGATTTAGATTATCTTATTGAACATATTGTTGTTGTAATAACACCAAGCATGGCACTTGGGAATATTACTTTCTAGTACATTGGTAGTTGGGTAGTACATCTAAGGGCATAATCAATCCTCCTTCGTTAGTTCCCTGAGATAATGGGCCAAGTAATATTGTAGGACCTTGATAGTATAACATACAACTAAAGCACATGAGAAACCCTTTTCCTTGGAGCCTACAAACCCTAGCCTCTACTGCACATGCCTAAAATTCATATATAGTTTGGAATATATCAAGAATTTGGGTATTTTTTCACCATAGTATTAACCAATCAAGAATAATACTATCATATGAGTAGTACTCAAAAAAAAAGAAAAAAGGAAAGGAAATTGCATTCCAACTGTACCTTTACAAGAGACCTATCTCAAAATACTCTTTGGTTCATGATCATTATAGTAGTAACACCCTATAATAACATTTTTGTGGACCTATCCCATTATGGACTACCTACATAATTCAAACTATTTTCAATATGATGATCATCATGGTATCACTCCTTAGTAATATTTTTTGGGGATGCCCATTGACAACACCATGTTTGATAAGGGCCTCGACACCTTAGATTATTCATACTTAGATATTATAGAAAAATTCAATTCCACTCCTCCTCGGCAAGATAAGCATATTGCCACACTCAATGAATCAATCCAATACCTACAAAATATGGAGGCTTCTCTAAGAAGTATGCAAGCATAACTCAACCATTTAGTAATTCACATCCTACCAACTAATAATTCATAGAATAAATCATAAATAGATATACCTAGTGAGGATTATTCAAATGTAAGATATTTCCACCATAAACAACCACTTTTGGGTCCTAACACCCATAAACCACTCTTTATTGATAAAAAATGTGGAACCATTTTTCTAAAGTGAATATGAACAAGTTGATGATTTTGGATGCTCTTGTTGGGTCTCCTACAAGGAACACTACTTTTCCCTCCAAGTCATTACTAATCACATGATATACTAGAATGATGCCAATGGTGGGAATGGAATAAAAAATACTATGGTGGATTCATAGCACGGAGTTGATTTGTTAAATACATATATGATCATTGTGATCAAGTTACTCATTATTTGGGTTGGTTGACCAAGTTCCACCAAACAATATCAATAGTATAATATGTCACAACCTATGAACGGTTAGAAATCCATATTAAGGGATTAACTAATTTTTTTTAATAAAGAATGTTTCATTAGTGTCCTCGACAAGGATATAAGAGCATAAGTTAGGATGCAAAAACACACTACCTAGTTTTATTCTTCTCATTGAACTCAAAAGTGGATATAATGATAAATGCACAATCCAAAAGACCCTCTTGAAATCCCCACACTATCCCTTCACAGGACAATCCCCTTAACACCTTGCATTGTCAACCCCTGGAACTCTAGTAGTTGTCTGCAATAGAAATGGCATAGCATTAATGGCTTGGAGTTTGCCATATTTTTTTATCAAAGGTATGTCATTGTTGATAAATGTAAAGAAAAAAATTATTTCAAATTGATGTCACCTCTCCCACCCTTTCAAAAGAAATTATTGTGGAATATACCTATTAATACTAATATTTACATTTCTAAAAACTCACGGGAACTAGTACCCCCATCATAGTATGTAGCATATTGCAGAGACAGTAGGGGTAATTCGAACATCAAAAGAAGTCCTTTGTTCTCCAAGTAGAGGGAGTAATCAATGGAAGATGTACATGTGCTCTTGTATCCTCCCAATGGTGATAATCTGTGACGAAGAAAAGAGTAGTAGATCAAGCTGGCATCGTGGTCGAAGGAATGGACTTGAATATTGCATTGGTAATATGTGCAAAGAAGAAAAGATATTGACGGATCAAATCATCAGCGCACATATCAATGACCCACGCTTATTTAGGCCCGTGGAGATGTTCATTCATTATCTAAACACATGAGACTAAAACAAATTCGTAGGATACATGGTGATTCAATAGTCATCCAAGCTCCTTAAAGTAGTTGTGGAAAACCACCACCTCCGCAAGCTTGAAACCATTTACCAGGTTTGGTGTGAAGTATGCATCATTGGAAGACGACAGAATAATTGGACAATTGGAACACATACCCCAATATCTAGCAGGATGATTCAACAAGTGAAGACCCCCCACTCACAAAATCAAATTTTGCAGATGAGATCCGATGAGATAGGTATCAAATCATTTGTTGGTGAAAAATATTAAACAATTAATAAACTATCCAACATTAAAATTGACAACTCGAGGAAAGCGTAAACTTGTGAGGTACAGGAAAATTATATGCAGGATTATAGTACACCATAAAATAATATAGATTTTTTGTTGAATCTAAATCTAACAAAGAAAAAAATGGCATAAACTAAATTCAAGAAAGCATGAAAGTAAACTTAACTAAGAAAGCGTGCAAAGTAGAAAATTAATCTATGGTAAAACATGTGATAAATTGTTAAAGTATTCTAACTTCGGAAGATATTCCAGATGTATTGGTTGTATTCCTCCATAAGGAGATGATTTTGGTATGTAAGATTTGTTGAAAGAATCGTTGTAAACCTCCAGATGTAAGTTAAGTAAATAGTACCCCAAGTGTCATTATAATAAATGTAATTTTTGGTGCCTTAGTAGACAAGTTGACCCTGTTAGGTTCTAGGTCAATTCAAGTGCATAATATAAATAGGGAGGTGATCCCATTCATTTGTACACACTCACTCAACCAAGTTTGCAAGAGAGAGAAGAACAAGTGCACTAGAAAGAATAAAATATTTGTGTTTAGGGTTTTCTCCCTTGTGGTTTCCCCGAGGAAAATATTTGTGTTCTTGTGTTTATGTGCTTGTTGTTATTTTAGTGATCCTACTAGTGAAAATTGTTTTAAGATATCATCTAAGCAATTTAAGAAAACTTAACATGGTATCAGAGCCACCCGGAAAGGAAACACTGCACAGCTAGGGTTTGTTACTCCGAACAAATCCCTCGACAAATCAACCATAAAAGAGGGCTCACTCAACTCGCCCCTTCAGGGCACATATTTCTATGAAAACATAACTTAATTCCAAGAAGTTTAGGTTTTGTACCAAACACTACTGCCAGGGAAAACTAGGGCTTCTTTTTCCCTGAGACTCCATCATCAAAGTCATAATAAGCAAGATACAGTCTATCTAGCCCTAGGAAGGTGCATATTTTCCATCACTCATCCCTACCAATGATCTCGACTGAAAAATTAGGGTTTCTACATCAAACCCTATGTCATCGAGAAGAAAGTCAGCCAGAAGTTGTATTCATCAATAAGTACTACTCCTTATTCCATTTGAAGTTCTCATTTTGTTAATATGACAAAGAATACCAAGCTATATGAGAAGCTTGAAGGTGCTAAAAACTTCATAGCGTGGAAGTATCGGATCATGCTCATCCTAGAAGAAAATGATCTAGAATAATTTATAAAGGAGGAAATTCCAAAACTAGAATAAGCTGAAGCTAATTCAAAATACAAGAAGGATATGATCAAGGCTAAAAGGATCATAGCTGACTCAATAAAATATAACTTGATCCCTCAAGTATCCTCAAGGGAGACACCTTAAGAAATGTTTGATGCTCTATCAGGTCTATTTGAAGGAAGAAACATCAATAGAAAGATGACCTTGAGGAATCACCTAAAAATTCTAAGGGATCAAAAGTCAGAGACCATGTAATCTTATTTTATAAGAGTAGCTCAAATCAAGGAACAGTTGGAATCTATTGGTGACATGGTTGAAGAAGTAAAAGTTGTAATGACCACCTTTAATGGTATTCCAGGAGATTGGGAATCCTTTATCCGAGGAATCTATTCAAGAAGGAAACTAACCAAGTTTCAATAGTTATGGGAAGAATGTGTTCAAGAAGAAGAAGAAAGAATAACAGCTAGAGAAGAAAAGTTAAATGACAATGAGGATCAAGGCCTAATAGTTCATACCAAAGGCAAGAACGAGAGAAAGAGTCATGACCATCCTCCTATAAAGACTCAAGGGTTTAAGAAGTCCAAGAAAGACTTCTCAAATTTTGAATGCTTCACCTGTCACAAGTTGGGACACATTGCCATCAATTGTCCCATGAAATCAGGAAGAGTCAAAAATACTAAAATATTGTAGGCCCATGCTGCTGAAGACAGTGATAAAAAATATGAAGAGAAAGCTAAGAAGGATGAATACTCCAGTGAATAATATATCTTCATCTCTATATTCACAGGTTCAGTCTCACCTAGAAATGACACCTAGATAGTAGATAGTGGTGCTTCCAAGCACATGACAGGTTACAAGGACTCACTCTCATGTCTTGTAAAAAAGGAATCCCCACACAAAGTAATGCTTGGAGATGATTCCCAATATCCCATCAAAGGAATGGGAGAAGCATCCTATAAGTTAGACTCTGGAAAGTCCATGAAGATGAAGGATGTGTTGTATGTCCCATGACTAAAGAAGAACCTTCTTTCTATCTCAACCTTAGATAAGAAAGGCTTCAGAATTGCTTTTGTGGATGGAGAAGTTCTCATTTGGACAAAAGGAAAAACCATAGATGATGCAGTAGTAATTGGAGTTGAAGAAGGAGGACTCTACATATTAAAGGGATATGTAGATTCAACATTAATGACTAGTACCATAATCCCATGTGAGCTATGGCACAAAAGGCTTGCTCATATACACTACAAAGCATTTCCAATTGTGAGGAAGGTTGTGACTGGTTTACAAGAGATTTAGATAGACCTTGAAGGAGAGTGCAAAGGATGTGCACAAGGAAAGAATACTAAGAACCCTTATCCAAATAATGACAGCAAAGAAAAAGGGATCTTATATATTATCCACTCCGATATATGTGGGTCAATGCAAACCACTTCATTAATTGGTTATGTTTACTATCATTCCTTTATTGATGATTATTCCCGCAAGACTTGGATATACTTCTTGAAAAAGAAGGATGAATTGTTTGAAATATTTAAAGAGTTTAAGGCCCTGGTAGAAAACCTCTCTGAAAAGAAGATCAAAATATTGAGGTCAAATAATGGAGGAGAGTTTACATCAAGTGAATTCAATGAATACTACAAAGAAGCTGGGATTAAGAGGGAGCTCACCATTCCCTATAATCCACAACAAAATGGTGTGCCGGAAAGAAAGAATAGATCTATCATGGAAGATTTGAAAGCTATGATACATGATCAAGATCTACCAATGTAACTGTGGGAAGAAGCAACCATAATAGTAGTATATGTACAGAATATAATCTCTCACAGTTCCCTTGGAAACAAGACTCCAGAAGAAATGTTTATCGGAGAAAATCGAGAAGTAAGCCACCTAAAGATATTTGGGTGTCTGGTATATATACTCATTCCCAAGGAGAAAATATCAAATTTAGATCCTTCAGGAAAGAAGGGATTGTTTGTAGGATATAGTGAGCAATCAAAAGATTATCGTATCTATATCCCAGGATATCGTCAAATTGAGTTAAGTAGAGATGTTACCTTTGACGAAGATACAGCCTTCAAAAAATCAAAGAAAGATCAAGAAGATGAAGAGGAGCATGGAACTCCCAAAGCCGCAGAAAATCCTAAACCAGTTAGGAACGAAGAAGAAGATCAGATTCTTGAGGATCATGATATGACATAACCTCAGACACCTGAATAATTTCCCAATGAAATTATCTCACGAAAGAGAAAACCTGCAAGTGGTCGTGAAGTAATCGAAGAAGCAAAGAGACATGGTGCCCCAGAAGGAACCATCACATAAAGGAAGAATCCAAAAGCTCTACCGTAGTTATGTATCTTTGATGTGTGATCTCGTTGATAAAGAACCAACATGTTTTGAAGAAGCAATAAAACAGAAGGAGTGGGTTGATGCAATGGTCAAGGATTACCAATCCATTATAAAGAATGATGTATGGGAAATAGTACCAAGACCAAAAGAAAAGTCAATGGTATCCTCGATATGGATATTCAAAACTAAGCACTCAACAAATGGTAGTATAGAGAAGTACAAGGCAAGATTCATAGCCCGCGGGTTCTCCTAGAAAGAAGGAATCGACTATGAGGATACCTTTGCACCAGTGTCTAGGTACACCTCAATCAGAACCATCCTTGCCTTGGCATCCACTATGAAGTGGAAGTTACATCATATGGATATTTAGACATCCTTTCTAAATGGATTGATAGAAGAAGAAGTGTATATCGAACAACCGCAAGGGTTCGATACTAATGATCAGGAAACTCATGTATGTATACTCAAGAAGGCATTGAACGGGTTAAAGAAAGCACCCAAAGTATGGTATGGAAGAATCGATGGATTCCTAATGAGCTTAGGATTTACCAAAAGTAAAGCAGACTCCAACCTCTACTATAAAGTTGAGGGTGATGGACTTATGATATTACTACTATATGTAGATGATCTATTCTTGATAGGTGAAGATAAGCCCATCAACGAGTGTAAGAAGAAGCTTACTGCAGAATTTGAAATGAAAGGCCTTTGAATGATGCATTATTTTCTAGGTCTTGAAGTATGGTAGTATCCAGACTAGATTTTCCTAAATCAAGGAAAATATGCAGTAGAAATCCTAAAGACATTTGGAATGATAGATTGCAAGGTTACGACTACTAAGATGACAACAAATTTGAAGTTATTGAATGATGATAATTCGGAAGTAGTTGGTGTCACCTTATATAGACATATTATTGGTTCTCTAGTGTACTTAACCAATACAAGGCCAGATATATGTTTTGATGTAAACACCCTAAGTCAGTATATGGTGAATCCCAAACATATTCACCTAATTGGAGCAAAACATGTGATGAGGTATCTAAAGGGGACTTTATATTAAGGTCTCGAATATGAATCAAATGGTGAGATCAGATTACATGGATTTACAGATTCAGATTGGGAAGGAAGTGACAAAGATAGAAAGAGCACTTCAGGATGTTGCTTTAGTTTGGGATCAGGTATGATCTCTTGGTTTAGTAGAAAGCAGGCCAGTATTTCACTTAGCATGACAGAAGCTGAATACATTGCAGCATGTTCATCCTGTAGCGAAGCAGTATGGCTTCGCAATATGTTAGTAGGATTATTTGATGTAGAGATAGATGTTACCGATCCTTTGTGGTAGTCAGAGTTGTATCAAAATGATAGAAAATGCGGTGTTTCATGATAAGACAAAGCATATCAAATTTAGATATCATTTCATCTGGGATATGGTTCAGAAGGGAGTTGTAAATATCAAGTATGTTCCCACATAGGAACAAGTGGCAGATGTGTTGACTAAGCCTCTGTCTCATGTAAAGTTTGAATAATTTCGATACAATCTTGGTGTAGTCCGAAAGGACCTCTATCGAAAGAGGGAGTGATGGTAGATGGTAGAAGGATGCAGTGGTGGTAGTTCAGTCTAGAGTAGGGTAAGTCTAGATAGGCTTGTTCACCCGAAAGGGTTATTAAGTCAGATGAGGCATGTTGATCCTATGGGGATTAGTATGTCTGGCTAGATCAGTTTAACCCAAGTGGGTTTGTAATCCGGGACAAGACTTGTTGGCCCCCAAGAAGATCGGTCTATCTGACTAGGCTTGTTGACTCGAAAGGGTTAGTAAGTCAGACAAAATGCTCTGATGGATCTACCAGGGAACTCACTGTGATATTGTTCCGAGAGAGTTAGAGGGAAAGATGAAGTTTCAGTATTTTTATACTGATGATTGTTGAGATGATTGTTGAGATAGTTTCAGTATTGTTATACTAATGATTGTTGATATTATTGCTAAGATAGTTCCAGTATTGTTATATTAATGATTGTTGAGATCATCATATGGCATTCCAAACAATTGAAGATGCTAAACAGTTCTCAAAAGTACACTATGACACCCATGTCCACCCGCACACATTCTAGGAAGGTGACCTTGTCCTTGTTAATGGAAAATCCCATGATAAACTTGGTAAATTTTGAGTCTATGTGGCAGGTACCCTATGTCATAAAACATTTCCTCGACAAGGGGGCGTACCTCCTCACCAGTCTATATGGCCAACTCTTGAGGAACCCTCACAACATGTTGTACCTATAGAAATTTTGTGTAAACCAGCCAAATGCTTGATTATTGTATCATATTTTTCTTTTCCTTTTTTTTGTTTTTTGAAGTGTACCTCATGTTTTATTTATTTGGTTTTATCAAATGGATCATTGTCATGACATCTACATCAGTTATGTCAACAAGGAAAGTGATATTGTATGAATCTTTCCTTAACTACTTGGGTCCTCTATTCCTCGTCACACGACTTAATCCATATTAGTAGTCATAAGGAATTACCAAGCCCAAAATGTATCCTAAATAAGAAAAAGGTAGAGAGAGATAGACAAAAATGAGAGAGAAAAAGAGATTATTATGACATTTTTGTGATAACGTTTGATCCCGAATTCGGATTGGGGTGCTCTTGGTACCATTGGAAAGGTCTCATCGTGAGAAGATTTTTTTCATAAAGCATCTTTGAAAAGATGTTTTTTGAGATTCCTCAAGCCCGTATTTACAAAAATGCAAGCCTCGGCCAAACCATGAGGAATATCGCAAACCTCAAAAAACAAAAGTTGTATCCATCAGCGAGACCTTTCCAACGGTACCAAGAGAGCCCCAATCTGACTTTGATATAAAAAATTATCTCAAAAATACTGTAATATTCTCTTTTTCTCTCTCATTTTTGCATATCTCTCTCTACATTTTTCTTATTTATGATACATTATAGAAGAGGGTAGAATGTTATGGTGTGTGCATTGGTGCAACCACCAATAACCGGGTGGAATACAATGTCATTATTGGCCTCCTAATTGATTCTCTCCATATGCTCATTCATCGCCTTCATGTTTATCTAAATTCCCTACTACTTGTTGCACAGTTGAATAATTGTTATCAGGTATGTGATCATTTCCTTCTTCGAAAGTTCAAGTGCATTAAACAATTGGTTAGATAGTTTGAATCCATTACATTCATCCATGTTCCTAGGAGTCTCAATAGTGTGGTAGAGCATATTAATAATGACATTCTATATTGGCATATTAATCATCATTAACACTAAAATAAACCTTTCATATGCATTAATAATTATTGTGCATCCACATGTACATAATCATCATCATCACCATAGTAAAAGGATCATGTAAATAAAATTTTGCATCCACGTGCATTTGTATATATATAAGCATATGTCCAAAATATAGAAGTGTTTACAACTAGGAGCCCCACCATCTATATAAAAGTGATACATCGATAAAAAAAAACACATGTACATAGCATGGGGGGTATCCCTACAAGATTCCAACTAGTCATTAGAATAATATAATGATTCCTCGTACTCCTCATCATAATCACTATCATCCCCTATGTAGGGAAAATATCACTCCATCTGGTATCGTATCCCTTAGGCATCCAATGTTATGTGACGCATCATCAGGATAATCTCAAGGGGTGCCTAGTCGTACATGGAATTGAACACATCATCCAAGCGTTGCCACCCGTTGTTTAATATTCTCTCTGATTGTTGATCAATGTCTTGCTGCAATCCTCTAAGATGGCCTCATCACTTCGTCTCCTATAATGTGCTCAGGGTCAGGATTGACCCTACTGCATCACCTCTAAAAATAGAATGGGGGAATCAGACCCAAATCTACACACACATATGATGAGCCATCAGTACCAATATCACATCAAAAAATCTAGCTACCATCTATGCTAGTATTGTAAACATATCTATAATCATAATGCATTAATCGTACATATCGTTAAACCCCTAAGCCTAGATAGGAGGTCGTGATAGCTCTGTGTCACCTCGAAAGCCTACCCTTCATATGGGTAGTCCTCTATGACTAATGAGAGCTATTGCATCCTTGGTTTTATAGGCCCTCCATCTTGTACAAGGATTTGAGGTGTGACAGTGTCAGCACCCTCTCAAAGAAGAACGCACATATGAAAGTGGTGAACCCAAAATTTCCACCATGACGACTATAATGAATCAAATAGCATCGAACTACTATCAAGAATACCTAGACCTACCCAAATCAGGTCCCATCCAACACCTACTCCACAACGAGCATTTAACTGTCGGAGATCTTGTGGATCTCGCTTGATCCCAGCACTCATACAACATCCACAGTCATGACTCGTGTCTTCGATCTATATATGTCTGCTAGAAGTATGGAGTCTTTATGTAGTTGTGTTCCATCCATGTACTGGCATGCCAACATATCCTCCATATCCACATCTCATGGACGAATTGTTTATGTATCACATATGACCCCCAGTCGTGGAAGTCTTGTCATGAAATAGACATCCTGGAGGGTGAGCTATATGCGCTCACCCTATATGATAAAGGCTCTGACATCACAGTCCTAGTACTCGATGATCTTGTTTAACAACAACCCTGTGGATCTCATCAAGGGATTCTCAATAAACTTAAGTAACCCATGTCGTGCAAGACTATCTTACATAGGTTTATAGTTTTGGATGTCTCACTTGATTTTCACAACATCCTTCTCTCTCTAGTTCACCTACATCTACATCCCATAATCAAGCAAGGATCAGTCGACAATTAATTTCAAAATTGAACTGAGGTAGACAAATTTTTCAGGAAAATATGAAACCTAGGTCACACCTATCCAGAAGAAATCAATGACCCGGTTCATTTATTTTATCCTTATAGGTGCAACCTTAGGTTGCACCTGTTCCTATAATAGTCGCAACCTAGTCTCAACTATTGAGGAAAATATTGTGACATAGGTTGTTGAACTCCCTTTGAAAGTTGTGAGCCAATCCTAAAACCCTCAAGCAGTTCGGTAGACAACCTTTTCAGGAAAATATGCAACCTAGGTCACACCTACCCAGGAGAAATCAATCACCCAATTCATTTATTTTCCCCTTATAGGTGCGAACTTAGGTTGTGCATGTTCCTATAATAGTCGCAACCTAGTCTCAACTGTTGAGGAAAATATTGTCACCTAGGTTGTTGAATTCCCTTTGAAAGTTGTGACCCAACCCTAAAACCCTCAAGCGGTTCCATAATCTTAATTTGATGGTCGAATCAGGAGAAATCAGTGTTTGAAGTTTTGCATTCTTCACAACTCCTCTAATGGTGAACAATGAAAATGACACCTAATTTGGTGGGCCTAGCCCCATTTAAGCTCGTTTGGGCCCCATTATTTTATGATCCTTACGGCCTCATATGGCATCCATTTGTTGTGTCGTTCATGCAATTGAATCATGGTTCCATGCTCTTTTTGATTATGGGATCCATTTTCCATTATTGAGGTATTTTATGGATACGTTTTCCATCCTCCTTGCTTTACATACATGCATGCAATTTAGACTATTTTCCTATGCTATATGCTACTTGTATATTTGGTTTGATTTCCAGACCCACATTTACGCTCAGGGGTTTTGCTTCCATGTGTACAGTATTAAGTTGAGATGTGATCATTTCATTTCATGATGCAACTGCTCCTTAAATCATATATGTTCTGAAACTGGAATATAGGTTATTCCCCTCTGCAAGAACATCAAGTGTGTCAACCTTATTCATCCTCTCTATGTTTGTGGGAGCCCCTTTGTTTGGGTAAGTAGGCAATCCCACTCACACTTGCATTTGACCTTGCTCGACAATAGATCCTCCACATGGATTCCATCTTTTAGTGTTCCTTACCATTCAACACTCATGCTATTGGTATTTCTGTAGGATTGGAAGTCCATCTAGTATATGATCTTGCACTCAACCACATATCACTTTGTCATCATCACTCATTGTCCTACCCATGTACTCCCATACTTATGGACAATATGGCATTTTTATGTTTCATGTTGCAGACTCATGAACCCACTGCTCCATCCATACTACGCAAGTTGCATTATCTTTCCATCATTCATCAACCCTCAAAGAGATTACCGTCAGTGTCCTCCCCCCCATGAGTTTCATCTATTATCATCCATTCATCGATCCATTTGGTCATTCATTTGACACTTATATCCTTATGTTTCCTCCTTATCTCGCTAACATGGCCACCCCACCTAAGCAACCATTATATAACAGTTCTTTTAAGAACCCCTTTTCTTCTAATTTTCACGCATCTAGGAAGCCATTACATTTGAGTACTCTTTTGTAATCCCTCTTTGGTGTCCATACATCCAGGAAACCATTCAAAATAGTGCTCCTCAACACTCTTGTGGATTGTGCATCGTCTCATTTTGTGGCAACATCCCTAGTTGCCTTTGTTCAGAGAAGTATGCGATGAGTACCCATGGATTCGTACTGACGCCTTTCTCCCTTATATTCAGCATCAGTTCCCCCCTTATTTTCCCTTCTATGAGTCCCCCCTCATTGCAATTTTGTCCCTTAGTACCCCAGTTGTGTCTCTTCCCTAATTTCCTCACAAGTCCCACACATGCATCCAAGTCAGCCATGCCTTCATGCTCTAAACAAATAATCTTGAGTCCCCTGCTCAGTTACCCTCGTATCACCCCCATCAGTGTCTCGGTCTCGCCCATCTATATCCATTCCTTACTCTTATCCCTCATGCTCCCTTTAAGGAAACATCATTTCCTTGTTGGTAGTGGGTGTCCCTCTAAGGACATCAACACATCTATTCCAAAGGTTAGACCTAGAGGAACCCTGTACCTTGACCCCATAACCATTATTGATGGGTTCGCTTGCCCCGACTTAGGGGAGACCTTAGTGCACCTTATATTGGTTGTTTCTCATGTGCTCAACTTTAGTTCATCATCGCACCGTTGAGAATCGTACATGTCAATGGTTCTCTCATTTGGTTAGTTGAAGACCCTGAATGTCCTTCAATCTAGTCATTTTTTATTCTCTTCAGAATCCCTTCATTCATATGCTTCATGTGGTATCCGGGTTGTGTTGGCGACAATGTTTTGAAGCCCTCCAGTTATATGCTTCCTATGGTATCTAGTTCTAGATGCAGTGCCCTATGCCTATTTAATTCATATATTCAGTTTTTTGAGTCACTATGATGGGTAACTTTCATATATCCTCCTTCCAAATCTTGGGCCCCTCTAGTTTCAAAAGGGTACTAGTTATAGAGATTCAACATTCCATTGGGATGTCATTTTTTTGACATGTGTTCTTCTGATCAGCCATGGTTGGACCATGATTATGTATCCATTGTATCTTTAAATTGGATCCCTCGTTGACCCTCATTATGTATTCAAACTAGGTCCCTCTTTGACCCTCATGATGTGTTGTATCTAGAAGTTATTCATGTATTGATCAGGCCCCTTTTGGTCTAGATTCCATTTTATATTGAGACATTGATACGACCACGGGTATGCCTGCCTCATCCATATATTTGAGATTAAATACACCCAATATATTTTTGAGAATTGTGTCTACAAGTATGGGCCTCTATTGTCCCTCCGGGGGGCAAGTTCCCTTTGATGTGGTAGTTGGATTCTATGTTACCATCACTATCTTCTTGGAGTATGAAATCCCTATGACGTATTTTGGCAATACAATGAGCTCCTAACCTCACACGTCAGGGGACAATCTGTTAGCAACCAAATTTCCTCTCATTAGTTTCGTCATCCTTATACATCAGCAATCCACATCATTAGCATTGATTTGACATATTATTCCATCAATATGACATTGGGGGAGTAATAAAAGCCAAAAAATGAAAGTCAACCCATGAACTGACGACCCAAGAAGGAGGTCGCAGCATTTCCCTCAAAGTTAGTGACCTGGGTCACCCAGGAAGGAGGTTGTGGCATTTCCCTCAAAATTAGCGACTTGGGTCACAACTTATCCCCTGGTAAGCATGACCTGGTCCCAAAACTTGATTTTAGTCAACAATTTGTTATTTCCCGCCTTCCTCGTGAAGAAATGGCCAAAAGTGGACACATTCATTGACATGGTCTAGAGTTAGTTATGCATATAGGACCCAAAATCCTAATTTCTCCACTAAGCAATCAAAATAAATTGAGAATGTTCACTTTGCTTCTAGATCCATCTGTTGGACACTCTTGTGCATGTAAAAAGTCCCCCAAGTTCACCATTCCACATGCAATTTCCATTTCTCACTCATTCTATGTTGCCAAAATCCTCTCAAAACTATAAATCATATTGTCACAAGCCCCAATTTGCAAAAACAATTTTACATTCTTTGAGGAACATTATGTTAAATTTTATGCTAAGTTGTAATTGATGACCAGTGGGGTCAAGAATATTTAATGTAAATTCAGAATATTTTATTTATAAATAATAAATGAGGAGACAAGAGCTTAGGAGAGCTATTAAAAGAGTGTTTACTGGTCAAATTGGTGGAGGAGACTGGGTGGAGAGAAAACTGACATGTGGCAGCATCCTCAAACCACTTCCAACTGTTCCAGGTGGAAACCTCCCTATATTTGTGGTCATGATTCCCCAAGAAAGTGGAATCAAAGCAGGTGGCTCAATTAATGAAAACTGACCCAAAAGACCTAGGCATCTCTATAAAATTTCCCATTGAAGAGAGTTGAGGCTGCTCATTCTAGAGAAGTGATCATTCAGGGTGAATGAATTTACTCAAGAGAAACTCAATGGAGGGGAATCTGGAAAGTGTTTGAGGGGATAACTGCTGAGTTTGATCTAGTTGCATCTTTTAAAATGAATATCATACTGCTGAGAGCAAATTGTTTTTACTGAGGTATTGAACCAGTCAGGTGACAGAGGGTTCTACAGT
The DNA here is from genome assembly GCA_001517045.1 of Pseudotsuga menziesii. Classification (NCBI taxonomy): domain Eukaryota; kingdom Viridiplantae; phylum Streptophyta; class Pinopsida; order Pinales; family Pinaceae; genus Pseudotsuga; species Pseudotsuga menziesii. The sequence goes on from LPNX010444729.1 coordinate 102,121, forward strand.
TGCATTTTCCACGCAGTTCTCAGCCAAGAAGACCAGGAACAGGCTCGGGGGTCCGGAGGAAGCGTTGCTTGAGCGCTCTCTAGGAGATTGGTAGGGAGGAACGGCCTCCTTAAGCCGTTGTCGTCTTATCCTCAATAGGTTCTATTTTATTTTTATTGTTTTAGTTAAATAAATCATAGATTATCTATTACATGTATGTTAAAAGTTCAAGGTTTTGTGAAATGTTAGATGCAGTAAATTTTTAGATTATTTATAGAAATGAAAGTAGTTAGGGAAATAATGAAATAGAAAGAAACTAAATCTCTAAGCTGTGTTTTTCCACACCTGGAAACCAAGTCGTACTCTAGCACAGTTAGATTGTTTTAAATAAATGAAATAATTCTTTATGAGAATAAAAATAGTAGATATGATTTTGTATCTGTAGGTAAACAGAGTAAATTTTATTTCAATGTTTAAAGAATGCAATGAAAAAGTAGTGTTATGGTTTGTTTATACCTATTGTTTTACTTAGACTAACTAAATGAAAATACAGGTAAAAGAAATAGTAAAATACATTAGTGCCACAGTATTAACATACTGTTAGGAAATAAAAGTCTTATAGGAGATAATAACTAATATTCGAGAAAGTATATAAACAAGTTAATAATCAAACAACATTAAAATACTAACTTAATCTTAATTATTACTTATTAAAACCATATTAGGGTTTTGTATATAAACCCTTCATTTTTGTAAATTAAACAAAGTTCCAGAGTTAACGTTGTTTTCTTTACAGAGCTCAAAATAAATATAACTTACAGAGTAGTAAATCAAATAAATGTGTATGTAAACAATAAACAATTAAACTAAGAATTATATATGTATATGCATTATAAAAAAAATTAAAAACCAGACAGGCTTATAACCTGTGAAAAACCTAAGGGTCGAAACCCTTTCTGCTATTAGATTTAAATACATAATAACCCTATAATGAAATACAACCAGTTACATTGCTAACTATGGAATAAAAATAACAAAGAAAACTACGAACTATGCATTTAGACTGACCGCGGTCTTATTCCTGCGTTTAAAACATATTTATAAATCTTTAAACAGTAAAATAAATACAATATTTACAGGTTAACGAAACAACAGTCCACATATAAAGGTAAAACTGGAGCAAAACGAGACAGAGCTCATTAAAAATTTAAAGCTTAAAGAAATTCTTATTTTATTAAACCAACTGTATTACATTATCGAGCCGCAAGGCCAAATCTGTTAACCCAAAAACCAAATACATATCACGGCTCAAGAGCCTATGAAACCCAGTGAAAACCGCAAGGGTTTTTACTTAAAAACTGGAGTAATATCAAACTAAAATTTTTAACTATTGAAGAAACCGAAACCAGGCTTCCAAGAACTGTAAACTTCTTTCCAACAACCCACATCGTAAGTAGGGAAAACCCACATCGAAACCAGGGCTTACCTGTTGGAGGCCACAAATATGCCGACCCTGTGATGGAGGCAGTAAGAAACAGACTTAAAACTCCACAAAGTCATGGCGAGGAACAAATAATGACGGAGCTAAAAACCTTATACATGCCTCAAGCCAAGAGACTAAGCAAATACCAATCGCACAGTATTGTTTACACCCAAGAGAAAGTGAGACTACAAGACTGGGTATCGAGACCACACAGCATCAAACACAAACGGAGCTAGCAAATAGAGAAGGAATGGCCTCTCATGGACGCAAGGAAACTACACAGTGCAACTTGCAGGTCGACGAAACCCTCGAAGCCAAATGCCAAAGGAATAGGGTTTACACTCCTTCTAAGTCGACAATGCATGGAGGAGATCAAACCACGTGCCCTCCAAATTATTTAACCATGCGAGGGTCATGTCTATAGTCAACCCTGCGCTATCAAATATAAACTTATCATTGCCTATAATGAAAAACTATGCAATCGACTATTGAATAAATACATATATGATTTGCAAATCGAACTTATATCATTTGCAGATCAATTGCATAAAGGCCTGCTATGATTGCCAATAATGAATCTATGTCATCGACTATAGATTAGAGGTGCATAAACCTTGTCAATGATACAATCACGAAGTTAGACCATAGTATAAACGTTTTATAATGTTTATTCTCATGACTACTTTGCCAACGACCTTTTGGATGGGTCATAATTTGTTTACAAAGACATTTATATTATTACTTGTGCTTGCTTGGAATTAGCATAGTATAAGAACATCATTTATAATGTTTGACTTTGATGTCGACCTTAGGATAGAAGTTTTTAGGTAGTAAAATTTACCATAGTAGTTATTATAAACTACAACTCATTATAGTATGGTAATATTACAAATAATAGTCTTACTATTGTGTAAACCATGCTTTAGATCAGTAAACTATAAGAATAAAATTGATAATATGTTTTATATTTAGTTTCTATTTTATGGAAGTGGTGGTTAGGTAGTATTCCACTTTGAGATAATTTATCTAGTTACATAAGGTCAACCATACTTTGGAGCTAGTAACCTTGTTTTTATAAAGAACCAAACTTAAAATATATCATGGAAATTTACAGGAAGTAAAACTACCTAAGTATATAAGTAAAAATCATTTGGTACATTATAAAAATGATGTGGTATTGTATTTTTACAATAATACTTGTAGTGTGGCAATAACTTAGGAATCGAAGTTTATAACTTGATGTTTAGCAGCGCAAAAGGATTAGCATAATTGCATACAATCAACAGGTTGATAATCTTCATGACTATTAAAGAAGAGTCAAAGTAGAAATATGTAATTTATTGGTAAACCTTACCTTTGAGAACTATAGGAGTATATTCATGCATAAAAGGCAGTACAGTTGAGAATTAAACATAACAATAACAATATGAGCATGTTACAATAAAAGTAATTGTATGTCAAAGAGCTTGAGATCTAAGCTCACAGGAAGGATCTATTTGTTTAACTAAGTATGTTAAGGATAACAATCTTTATGGCTAAACTATGAATACTATCTTAGAATCAAAACTATTGAAAAAAAAATTACTTTACCTCATTAGAGCCTTGCTTTTAAATAATCAATTTATTTACTAGCATCTTATCATGCTACAAAAATACTTCTCGCTATCATACAAAATAAACTCCTACATGAGCTTTCGTTACCTGTTGAACCTGTAAGAACCAGCAGTCCATCTTCATTAGCATGATGCTAAGTAAAGCCCCGAATTTCAAAGATAGATTTTCACCTACTTGCCAAAAGTAAATTATTAGTACAGCTAGAAGCAATCTAAATGTAAGTCATTCTTATATAACTTATAAAAACTAAAGTTGTATTAGTGATTGTATTTAGAAACTAATTAATACCAATTGTTAAATTGTTTCATTTTTCGCTAACCGCTACCAGTTATTAAACTGTGTATTCAGACATTTTATGTTACCTTAAAAATTTTAAATTTTTATGAAATTTTGGGGTTATGACATGTGGTATCAGAGCATAAGGTTCAAATACTAGGCCTTGATGAAGCTCAACTTGCTTATATGAAACAATGAATTTAAATCATTTTGTTGGTGTTGTTTTCTTTTAATGTTATCAACAAAGAAATTGTTTCTAAGTTTAACCACATGTATGGTAAGACTGGAGGAATATGCGGAAGAGGAATCTCCCTATACTAAACAAGATAATTTACAAAGAGAACCTATACAAGAAGACATAACCACTAATTCCTCAGAACTTTTACAAATAGTAAAAGAATTAAAATTTGAAATGGAATCTGTTAAAAAAGAAAATGAGAGGATTCTGAGAGCTCAGGAGGAGCTGAACCAGATCCTAATAGAAAGATTTCATATTGAGGGAAGGGGTAAAAGAGCTGATTCGAAAGATATAAGTTACCAACATAAGTATAAAAAGACTAAATAGATTAAAAATGAAAGTAGCTCATCTTCCAAAGTATTTGGTCATCAACGTAATTCTCATTATACTAGTGATAGTAGTAAGGATAACCACCATACTAGGAAAAGAAAATATAAACCTTATGAAGAAATTTCTGGAGAGTTTAAGAAGATCAAGCCGCCAACATTTAATGGAGAAACTGAAAATGGGGAGGAAGCGAAATCCTGGTTATCTGGGATAAAAAAGTACTTCCATATTTGTAACTATTCTAACCAATTAAAGGCTAGAATGGCTATTTACAATCTTACAGGGAAAGCTGATATATGGTGGCAAGATTTAAAGAGAGTGAAAGGTATAAGAGAGAAGAACATAAATTGGAGCACATTCAAGAAGTACTTTAAAAAGAAATTTTTATCTAAACAGTACTATGAAGAAAGGGCTAAAGAATTCTATGAGCTAAGACTAGGTACAATGACTATGAAATATTTGAACAATAAGTTTTTAAGTCTGCTTAGGTATGTGTCATACCTTGTGGATGAAAAATCGAAGGTACAACAGTTTCTCAGCTATTTATCTTATCACATAAAGGACAGGACTGAGTATGACAATCCAAAAACCCTGAAAGAAGCTATGAGGAAAGCAAATTTCTGTTATGAATAGAATCGAAAAAATGAGAGTATGGCCAACTAGAAGGCCAAAAAGAATAATAATTATGATCAAAAGAAGAAAGAGCTTGTGCCCAATCGAAATTCTAAAAAAATAATGCCAGAAATTTTTCTAATAAGAATTTCTAGGGGAATAAGAATAATTCACAGAACAATCAGAACAATCAAAAGAGTAAAGAATCTGTTAATAATCACAGTAATTACACAAAGAACTTTGAACGAAAAGAGCCCGTAAAATGTTGGGAATGCAATGGTCCACATTATGCCTCAGCCTGTCCCAATTGAAAAATGACTGTCAATAATATCCATACAATACAGGAGGAGATGATTGTTGGAGATTTAGCGAGAACTATGCCCAGGATCAATGTGGCTTTGGAGAACCGGCAATCAGACTATCAAACTTCCATGGTCGAAGTAGAAGGTAAGATAAATCAAACACCCATAGCTATTTTAATTTATCTAGGAGCTAGTTTAAGTTATATTTCACCTAATTTGGTAGAAAATTGTACACTGCCTATTCAAAAGTTTGTAAGTTCTTGGTTGGTTCAATTGGCTACTGGTGCAAAGAGGAAGGTAACTAGTTTTGTAAAGAATTGTACAATAACTATAGATCAATTTGAAACTTTTGTGAAGCTTAATGTACTACCTCTGGATTCATACAACATACTAATCGGTATGGATTGGTTAGGGCAGCATAGGGTGATCTTAAATTGCTATGACAAAACCTTTACTTGTATAAATAATGATGGAAAACCAATAAGCGTAAAGGGAATCCATAGGAAAACAACCGTAAGGCAGATTTCTGCTCAACAACTTAAGAGAGCTGTTAGTAAAGGTTGTAAGGCTTATGCAGTAACAATAACCAATGAGGAAAATCTAAATAACATAGATAAATTAAAATTAGAGGATATACCAGTTTTAAAGGAGTATGCAGATGTATTTCCGGAAGAAATTCCGGGACTGCCTCCTAAAAGGGAACTATATTTTACCATTGAGCTGGTACCTGGTGCAGTACCCAGCTCAAAGTCCCCTTATCGGATGAATATACTTGAACTTAATGAACTTAAGTCCCAATTAAAAGAAATTATCGACAAGAATTATGTTCGACCCAGTGTGTCTCCCTAGGGGGCAGTTGTCATCTTTGTTAATAAAAATGATGGAACTTTACGACTCTGCATAGATTATCGTCAATTAAATAAGATGACTATCAAGAATAGATACCCGCTACCTCGCATAGACGATTTGTTTGATCAACTACGTGGAGCCACGGTATTCTCGAAAATTGATTTACGGTTTTGATATCACCAAGTTAGAATTAAAGATGAAGACATATTTAAAACAACTTTTAGGACTCGATATGGAAATTACGAGTTTGTCTTCATGTCATTCGGGCTTACTAATGCTCCAGCTGTTTTTATGTGTCTAATGAATAATGTAATGCATAAATATCTGGATAAATTTGTGGTCGTGTTTATTGACGACATATTAATTTATTCGAAATCTGAAGAAGAACATAAGGAACATTTAAAAATTGTCTTGCAAGAGTTGCAAGATCATCAACTCTTTGCAAAATTTAGTAAATGCGACTTCTTTAAAGATAAAATCCAGTACTTAGGTCATGTGGTGACTAAAGAAGGAATTTCAGTGGATCTCGAAAAGATAAAGGCGATTGAAGATTGGTCAATTCCTAAAGACGTAACTGATGTCTGATCCTTCATGGGGATTATCGGTTATTACAGGAGGTTCATCGAAGGGTTTTCGAGAATCGCAAATCCGATAACCTCTTTGCAGAAAAAGGGAAAGAAATTTGATTGGAATCAGAAGTGCGAGGATAGTTTTAAAAAGTTAAATACCTTATTAACCAACGCACATATTTTAAGAATACCTTATCCAAATAAAGATTTTATAGTATGTACTGACGCCTGCAATGACGGTTTAGGCGGAGTATTGACTCAAGAAGGACATGTTATTGCTTATGAGTCTAGGAAATTGAAAATTCATGAAAAGAATTATGCAACCTATGACTTGGAATTAGCTGCTGTCATACATGCTTTAAAGATGTGGCATCATCATTTAATTGGAAGAAAAATTATTCTAATGACAGATAATAAGGGACTAAAATATATGTTAGATCAACCTAACCTGAATGCTAGACAAGCTAGGTGGCTAGCTTTTCTATGTGAATATGATCTCGAAATTCAACACATTAAAGGGAAAGAAAATAAAGTTGATGATGCATAAAGTAGAAATGCAAAGGTGAACTTTACAGCAGTTATCAGTGCTTATACAACATATCTGAAAGAATAGCTTAAAGCAGGGTTAGAACAAGATGAAATTTACTTAAAGTTACAAGCAAAAGCAAAAGAAAATCCAACAGAAAGTTTAAGTACAGGGTACAGTTTGAATGAAAAATGATTTTTACTGTATAAAGATAGAATATATGTACCTGATGTACTTAAAGTTAAGTTATTAATTTTAGACGAAATCCATAAAACTCCTTACTCATGCCATCTGGGTTATCAGAATACTATAACCATGTTACGAAAAGAGTATTTTTGGCCCAACATGAAAACTGAGCTGGCAGAATATATTGCTAGATGTTTTGAATGTCAGCAAGTAAAAAATGAACATCAACATCCAGCTGGATTACTTCATCCATTGCCCATTCCTAGCTGGAAATGGGAGATAATTAGTCTTGATTTTGTTATTGGACTGCCTAAAACTCAGAACTTAAATGACTCTATAATGGTAGTGGTTAACAAATTGAGTAAAGCAGCCCATTTTATACCTGTAAAAACTACTTATAAAGCTGCAAACATAGATGATATCTTTTTAAAGCAAATTTTTCGACTACATGGAATACCAAAGGTTATAATTTCAAACCGAGACCCTAAATTTACAGGTAACTTTTGGAGACATCTGTTTAAAGGATTAAATACTACGCTAAATTTTAGTACCTCATTCTATCCTCAAACTGATGGACGGACTGAAAGAGTAAATCAAGTACTGGAAGATTTACTAAGAATGTATGTAAAGTATCAGCCAGGTAAATGGGAAGATTATTTACACCTGGTAGAATTTGCTTACAATAATAATTATCAAGCTTCAGCCATATTTAGTTCTTTCGAAATTTAGTATGGAAGGAAATGTAACACTCCTATCTCTTGGAGTAATCCGGTGGACAGGTTAGTATTAGGACCTGAATTATTGAAAGAAATGGAATAAATTGTAAAGCAGGTACAAGGTAATCTGAAAATTGTGCAAGATCGACAGAAAAGTCAAGCAGACCTTAAAATAACTCCAAAAGAGTTTCAGGTAGGTGAACATGTTTTCATCAAGGTGAGACCCAAAAAGATCTCTTTGAGGTTGGGTAGTTGTGCCAAACTAGCACCTCGTTATTGTGGTCCTTTTGAAATATTGTCCAGGATTGGACAGGTATCCTATCAGTTAGCCTTACCTCCAAATTTAAGAGTTCACAATGTTTTTCACATTTCTGTATTAAAGAAATATGTGCGTGATGCTACTCATGTTATTAACTGGAATGATGTACAGGTGGAACCCGAAGGAGATTTTCTAGTGGAACCGGATTGTATCCTCGAGCGGAGGGAGATCACACTTCGAAACCGCACCATTGGTCAAGTGAAGGTGCAATGGAAGCACCTTAGTCCAGAGGAAGCCACCTGAAAATTGGAAATTCATATGCGGGATGCATATCCAATTCTGTTCCAGGAAAATTCTGAAGACGAGGAATAAATAACATCGAGGACGATGTTATAATTTAAGGGTATGTGTATGTCACATGCCCCAATTTGCAAAAACAATTTTACATTATTTAAGGAACATTATGTTAAATTTTATGCTAAGTTGTAATTGATGACCAATGGGGTCAAGAATATTTAATGTAAATTCAGAATATTTTATTTATAAATAAATAAATGAGGAGACAACAGCTTAGGAGAGCTGTTAAAAGAGTGTTTACTGGTCAAATTGGTAGAGGAGACTGGGTGGAGAGCAAACTGACATGTGGCAGCATCCTCAAACCACTTCCAACTGTTGCAGGTGGTAACCTCCCTATATTTGTGGTCATAATTCCCCAAGAAAGTGGAATCAAAGCAGGTGGCTCAATTAATG
>LPNX010444729.1:119853-145121 GCA_001517045.1 Pseudotsuga menziesii
AGGGTCTAACATACTGTCTTCTTCTTTGTCCTCTGTCAGATCACTTATTCATCGTCTTTAATTATCAGCTTTGCCACTTTTGGAAAGTAACTCCTGTGTTGTCTTGGAGAGGTTTCTAAGTCTTGGTTACTACAGTCTCTTGAATGGTCTCGAGGATGGTTTTAGACTTTTAGTGATATCTTATCATGGATGATGAATTCATCCTGAGACAACCCTACATATGTAATCATTGATTGTGATGAATAGAAAATAGACTATTGAATATACATTCAGTGTTAAATTTTTAACATGGATTTGTTTTAATAGCAGTAACAGTCTTTCTTTCAAAATTCTAACAGACTTGTGGCAGCATTAACTTAAATTAGCAGTATTTGTATTAGCAGCAGTGATAGAAGCATGAACAGAAAGAAAAAAATCATGCACAAGAACACAATTTTTATCCTGGGGAAAACTTTTCAAGGAATAAAAACCCCAGCAATGAAAATCTTCCTTATTGTGAGATGACTGAGATTTGTGCAAGAGCAGATAAAAATTGCAGACCTTTACATCACCATCAAACTGCCCCTAGGGCACATAAACCAAGAAAAATGGCTGTACAAGAATTGTTATCACTTATCAAGGATGATGTTTGATCAAAGCTTTGACTGTGGTTGACTGCGATGATGCCCTAGCGGGGCAAAACTGCTGTTGTGTGCCCAAGAGAAACACGGCCTGCCTGGAAGTGGCCCTTAGAAGAGCTTGAACCACATTAAGTCAGCTCTAAAGACAGCTGCAATTTTCGATCTGTCTGAAGGGTACTCAAATAATGGCTGACCTGAGATGTAGATGCCTAAGAGGAAGCTCGGCCCTGTTGATGTTAGCTTTGGGAGGTCTAGGCCTGCTGGTGAAGATAATGCCAGCCCTTGGAACCCACACAAACCATCCTTAAAGGCTTTTCACTGCTGCAAATACAAAGTCTAACGGTAACCCTCGCAGCTGTTCTAAGAACATTTCCAGCCCATGCATGTGATGGTAGAAGATAGAACCAGTCCAAATGTGTGATTAAGAGAGAGAAAACAGTCCACACGTGTGAGTAGGAGAGAGAAGGTAGTCCACATGTGCGAAGGAGAGAGAGAATAGCTGATATCCCAATTCCCAGAACTCATCTTCTTGAACAGAGATGATGTTTTCTTGGATTGTCTTTGTCAAATGAAGATGCTTCTCTATTTATAGTTTTTCATGGATAGATAAGTTCATAAGCAAAGGATCCCTCCCTAAAGGGGCTTCCACTCTTTTGGTCCTTTGACTTTTTAACTCTTTAGTGGGTACTTTGTCCTTGATGGTGGGGTAATTGGACCGACATTGTGGGTACTTGGACCCTCATTGAATTTATTTGTCCTTTAGGAGGTTTCATGACTGCAATTAGTCATTCCAAGCATTCTCCTTGGTCTTCATGATCCACACGTGCCAATTCAAGATGCATCATCATAGATAAGGAAGATTTTCATTGTTCACCTCGTTCTCCTTACTGGTACCAAGGTTATGTGCTAGGTACTTGAACAAGGGGTGGCCAAGCACTTGAGAAGATCACATAGCCCATTAACCATGGGAAGAAAAACCTCACTTGCCTAGATGCAATCTAGGGCTTCCTGGTCCCTGACCAGATCCTCCATTCTGCTGGAGAATGGTTCTCAGCCCCAGGCTGAGGTTCAGTCCCAGACTGAATGTTGATCAACATCCTGGTCCCCGACCAGGTCTGCCATTCTCCTAGAGAATGGCTCTCAATGCTGCTCAGAAATCAACATTCAGTTTGGTGAAACATCTCTTTCCCTTGTTATTTTAATATTCAACATTGTAACCATTGATTGTGATGAATAGAACACAAACTATCGAACATACATTCAATTTTGTGAAACATCCCTTTCTCTAGTTATTTTATCTTTCAACATGGTATAAGAGCTGCCTTGACTCTCTCATGAAAGGAGTCTGTAATCTAATATTAGGTAAAGGAAGTAATGTACAATGTTACAGAGCATGTCTCTGTGTTTATAATGTCTTTGTAATGTTGTTGATCATGATGGCCTCTTTTGGCCATGTCTTTGTGCATACAAGAGGTGAAGCTCTGCTTCCCCTTTGTGCTTGTGTAGGAGTAGCACAAACAATTATCCTTGTGTAGGACAGTTGTACACGGACAACTCTGTATTGTTGTTAAAGGATTAGCATACAGATATTAATTGAGAAACAGATTTGTTGGTTGGAGCGACTATATCTGTTGTGCATATCACAGTGGAATGTTCTGTGTGACTAAGATCTACATGAATGATTCACTGGAAAGAGGGAAGCATTTCTTCCTTCATGATCATCTGTGTGTCATAGAGAGGCCCAAAAAGACCAATCTACTGTGTATCACAGCGATTGGCTGTATTGCCTTTGCATAAAGCAGTGTTACATGAGATTGATAAGGCCCAAAATATCTGTTGTGTGTCACAGCGGAAGGCTATATTAGAGATATAATTTTTCCAGCATGGAGATTGGTTTTCATCCTTAATCTGATGTGTGTAGAGATGGTCGAGCTGTTGGTATGGAATATAAATTTGCTATGTGTAGGCCATGTGAGAGCTGCATTGATGGTGGTGAAGAGACCATCACAAACCATGATCTATCTGCTAATCGACCTGTGGGGATCTGACCTGTTGATGGCAGATTTGAATGTCTGCATGTGTCGCAGACAAAAGTTACAGCAAGGTTTAGCAATCTGCTCAATTCAAGTGAGCCCAGTTGAGATGCTTGTGTAGCACAATTACCTGGCTTAAAAACGAACACAAACGAGCCTCTGTGTGTGGGAGAGTTGAGATTGCAGATTATGTGATTGTTACAGAGATATGGTGTAATCAAACACATTGATGCATNATTCCCTGGCTTAAAAACGAACACAAACGAGCCTCTGTGTGTGGGAGAGTTGAGATTGCAGATTATGTGATTGTTACAGAGATATGGTGTAATCAAACACATTGATGCATTGATATGCTGATGATGTTTAGCCAGGGTGAAACCATCCGGCAAAAGCAATTTCTGAGTGTGTCCTGGAATGACAAAAGTATCCTAGACCATGTCTGTGAGGCGTGAACCAGGCGTGTCTCCAGTTGGTGGCAGACAGATCTGCTTAAAGTGAGAGTGGATCTAAAGATCTGATGGTGAAGGCAGAACGATCTGCTGTATTGGTCATTGTCAGTAGTGGCAAAGAGTGCTAGTTGCTGCACTCAAAGAAGGCAGTGAAGAACCTGTGCAAGTGTTGTACTGCTGTGAATACTTATTGCTGTGCACGCCTTGTACTGCTGTGACTACTTATTGTTGTGCACACCTGTTGTTGATAATAGAGTTGTGGTAAGCCTGTGTAAGAGCTCTGTTGTTTGTCCATTGGCAGAGAGACCTATGGTCTGCTCTAGAGAAAAAGTCATCTGGCTATACTCGTTGACTGGCCTGGTAAAGTCTCTTCTAATATGGTTGATCTACAGGATGCAGATCGAGCCATGAGGATTTTCTGGTGAGTAATACATTGAGTTCATTAGTGACTGACCTGTGGAATAATAATATGCACAGAATCGTGATGTCCTGTCTTAAGATTATGAGTTGGATTATTACTGTTGTAATTGATGTGATAAAGAGTAGTAGACGATCGTCAATTGAGTGTTCTTGTGGTTTGGGTGGTTGGGAGGAATGATTGTTATCCTCTCATCAAGGATTAATTCCTGTAACTGACATGATAAGCTCTTAAGCATATTGTTGTATTGGAATTGAGCCCTGAAAATTCCGGTTTACCCTCGGTACCATCCTCAAAATGAGAAAAAATACCTGACGGGTTTCCCCAAAATATATATTCCAAGAAGAAAAGGCAACAAAGAAAATGCATAAGGCATGGTGATGCTCTATCATGCAAATGTTGCAGACCGAGGTGTTCAAGTTGTTTGTTTGCTGGATGCCCGGATCGATAGCCTTGAGAAGGTCGATTCCATGTGATATGGATGGCCTGGTGGGTAGTTGCTTCTCGCATAGTTGTCTACAAGCAAGTATGGTCTGCCTGATGCATGTAAAGGCCAAATTGTGGGACTTTGTATAGCCTGTGAATTACATGGATCTAACTCCTGGCTGAAAGGAGAAGAAAAGGGTATTCTTTGCGGAAGAGCAGTGAGAAAGAGTCTCTGTGAGTGCTGCCAACCTGCTTGTGAAGACTGAACTTGTTGTAGACTCGATGTGTGTGTCGCAGTGGACTCTTTGAAGTTGTGATTTGGCTACTGTTTGTAGCAATGACTGTGTGTGTCGTAGGGTACTTGAGATCCATTATTGGGCAGAAGACGGAGTGCCGATACATCGAGTAGCTGGTATTTTTCCTGTGTGATTGTATGGTATCTAGATCTATTGAAACTTGGCTAGAAGGTGTGGTGATTATTACACACTCGATTGCAGAGTATTTAATGCTTTACAACTTGAAGTGTGCACCATTAGATCTAAATTAAGCACCCATTGTAGAGTATTAACCCAGCTCTACAGTAGGTTAAAGTATTTAATGCTCTACAGCTTCAGTGTGTAACCTTAGATTTAAAAGTACACCCAAACTGTACAACAATGCTCTACAGCTTTGGTGTGTAACATCGAATTTAAAAGTGCACCCAGTCTTTAGAGCATTAAATGCTCTACAGCTTCAGTGTGTAACATTGGGTTTAAAGATATACCCAAGCTATAGAACATTAAATGCTTTGCAACTGGCTTAATGCTTTACAGTTGGATACTTAATTTAGAAGTAATGGTAAAATCCAAGCTATCGAGATGCTCTGCAACCAGGTGCTTAATGATCATAATCTACACCTGGGTTAATGCTTACAGTTGGGTGTTTAATTTAGATCTAATGGTACAGACTCCAAGAAGTAGAGATGCTTTGCAGCCAGGTGCTTAATGATCACCACAAGATTTGTGAGGAAGATTGTGCTGAGTGGACAGCTGTTGGGTTCGGGATTAAAGCATGTCCATGGCAAGATGCAATGGCAGCGTGTAAGAAACTGCTCATAAATGGTTGTGTGTCAGCTGATCTCAAAACTGAGTGACAGGAAGAGACTGCAAATCTGTGGATTCTTTGTTGGAGTGATCCAATTCATCCAAACTTTATTTTCATCAATATAAAATTTAATTATCTAATTTACCTTTTATAAACTATGTTAAAAATATTTAAAATTTAAATATGTAATATACCTTTTATACAATGTTAAAATATTAAATATATATTTATATAATTGTATAATAATTAAATTTATTGTAATATATACCCTTAGAATATTGTCGTCGGCCCTCTGCTGTCTGCGACTCATAACCACGAGTAATGGAACAAAGACCACGAAGACGAGAGTAATGGAATGAAGACCGTCACTACTCCCTCGCTATCACTGTTCCCTCGCGATGACTGAGCACTAGCAGTGAGAATGGATAGCTGCAGTCGTTCGCGAAAGGAGGTAGTTTTGGTAAGGAGACCGGGGTTTACAGTTTACCCGCAGACCACGATAGCAGAAGAACGAGGGTTTACAGTTTACCTGCGGGCTGCGAAAGTAGAAACCAATGAAACAAGGGTTGGCGGTTTACCCACAGGCCACGAAGGTAGAAAAACGAATTTCAAATGACTTTCTTGTTGTTTTTAATTAAATTCAACCCGATTCTCTGGCGACCTTGAGTTTGCCATTCCCAAAAATTCAACTTCGCGATTCAAACAGGCGAATTTAATCGAATTAATTCGACCAGCACAAAAAATCAACGATTTTCGATTTTCAAGGCGAAAATTCGCCGAACATGGTGACTTAGCATGGTACATCAATCCACTATAAAATTAACTAGTGCTTGTGGACCTATGTTGCGGGGAAGCACACCCCCCCACTCCGCTCCCACTCCCGAAGCTCGCTTCTAAAGGAAGAGTCTAGGAAGTGCTAGGGAAGCGCACTTCCTAAACACTTCCACATAGGAGCGTTTTCAAGAAGCTCGCTTCCTTGCAAAAAAAACGCTTCCTCCTTGTTTTTTTCAATTTTTCTTAAAAAACAAAAAGTTATGTGATGGGTGGGGGGGGAACTAACCCTAGGTCCTTACTAATGCTATATAAAGGAGGAAAAGCCTACTCTAATAGCAAAAATCCTAACCTTAGAAATTGTCAGTAGCATTAAATGGTAATGTTAAATTCTTAAAGTAAAAGTTGACATTTTCCTTATCTTTCATTTTCTATCATTTTACTTAAATTTTTAACATTACCATTTAATTGTTTCTGGATTTTTGAGAGTGGTTCCAACCTCATCAGACTTCAAATGCAAAAAGTAGAATTTTTTATCCCATTCAAAATTCAACAGACTTAACAGTTTTTAGGATATCAGGATTGCAATGTTTCCACTGGGTTCTATCTTGTATGAGGGTATGGGATTGGCATTTAATCAAACACATCAACCCCTCTATGTACCTTTATTTTGGTAGTGTTGATTGTTCAAATTGATGTTGATGGCCTCAAAACTAGTTTTATAGCCTAGTTTTTGAAGAATCCCTTGTTTATAGCCTATTTATATATTGAAAAATTGAAGCTTTAAGGTTGATGTTATGGATACTGGACCTATGGTTGACAAATTCACTACTAGATAATTGATGATTGATGAATGATGTTATATGGCATTATGGTTTATTTCATGTTTTTATGCTTTCAATAACTAATTCAACATTCTACATACATTTGTTGACATATATGCATCAAAATATAATATATATATAACGCTTCCAAATCGAAAGCTTTTGAAAATTTCGCTTTACGCTCCCACTCCTGCATCCGCTTCTCACTTTCGCTTCCTCTCCCAATTAACACAGTTGTGGACTTTACTTTGACGGATACACAAATAAGATTGGTTTCATAAGCCGACAGTCATAGTAGCAATGGCTTTGGAATTCTTGAAGTTGATGTCGGCATTAATGCATGTATGGCATGGACTAGTAGTGGCCTCCACAGAGTTGAGGTGAATGAGCCATATATAATGAAAGAGCAAGGAAAGCCTCTTTGATGCCCGTATGGCATGGACTAGTGGCATTTCACAGAGTTGAAGGTGAAGGAGTCGTGTAATGAAAGAGCAAGGAAAGCGTCTTAGTCGGCAAAAGAGGTAGTGTGTTGGCTATATTGATCATTGGACACTCTTATCCAAGCCAATTCGTTAGAGAAAGCATTTAAACTTTATAATGTTTTATGCATTGAAGTGAACTCTTGAAACACTTCATAGTTGTAATAGTTTATGAACTATTAAGTAGGCAAAGTCATTTTGTTGTTTTGGCAGTCTAGCCAATACTTAATTTTGTATATTGGAGTAGTGATTGTCCTACTACGGACAAAACATTTGTTGTTTATATATTGTATGTTTTTATGCTTGTAAGAAGATGCATTCGACATTAAGAAGTATGTTTTCGAAACTAAAAGGAAGGACAAATAATAATAATAATAAAATATACTTTTAAGGTCACAGGTTAAGCCAAATACCAATTTGATGTATGAGGCTTCTTGCTTGTGGGACAAGGGACAAAGAAGTCAAAGATGATGTACAACGACAAATACAAAGAAGTCGAAGATGGTGGATAACTTTGGACAAGTGACAAAAGGTGAGTTGTGTATCAATTTAGAATAGTTGTGTGTCAACTATCAAAATTAACTCAAGAATTTAAGATGAGTTGTCTGTGAATTTGGAAAAGTTGTGTGCCAACTATCAAAATCACCTCAAGAATTTAAGATGAGTTGTGTGTCAACTATGAAAATGTACTTAGCATCTGTGTCAAAAGCTTGTGGCAAGGCCACACATGTGATTGTGAATTGTTTAAACTACTAAGAAGCTACTTCGAAGTGTTCCATGGCAAAGAGAGCTCAGAATGATGCATAGTGACTCTAAGAATGGATGATGTATGGTAATGTCATCTTCAAAATAGAGTTCTTTGAAAAATCTTGGATTGTTTCCCTAATATGATTGTGTTGTATTTGACTCTTGGTCTAAAGTTCGGTAGTGTGCGGCCATGTTTTCTTACACTTGTTACCTTAAGAATAAGATTTATTCGATAGTATTGATGTTAAAGTTAGTGCAGCTGCGAGACCCATTCTCAGGGAGGATGGTACCCTAGTCAGTTGACTAGGGTAGAGTAAGACCCTAGAAGGTACCCTAGGGCCCCCACTAGTCTCTTGGGATTCTTAGTCTGGGACCATGCAGGTTGATGCCATGGCAAAGCCCCTAACATGTGGCTAGGGCCCCTATGTGCCTCTAGAGTATTCTGGTCTAGGACAAGGGACACGATGTCCAAGTAGATCCTGCAGGTAGAGGCAGAGACATTCCTAGTCTGAGACCAAGTAGACTCTTCGTCTGGGACAAAGCAAGTCCTGCAGGTAGTTGATCAAACATTCAGTCTGGGACTGAAGCTCAACTTAGTACTGAGGACCATCCTCCGAGAGAATGGAGGACCTAATCAGGGACCAGGTGATTGATCAACTTGATTCAATCTAGGACTGAAACTCAACCTAAGGCTGAGAGCCATTCTTTAAAGAATGAAGGATCTTGGTTAGTTAACCAAGATAATGATATGTGATGTCCTCTCTCCTAATCGGTTACTGCTAGGTTGTTTCTCAAGGGACTGGCCACCCCTTGATGATGTCCCTAGCACCTAACCCTTAGGAGCAGTATTAAGGACCAAAGGATCATACCATCCGGTTTGGATCTTCCCCTTATACAGTGATGATAAAATATATGAAACAATGTACCTTGAGAGAGAGAAAAGATTAAAGTCCTTGGTCTTGTTGGTCTTATAGGTAAATGTTTGTCCACCCTTATGGTTCACCCTGATCTTGTGGCGTTGTGGGTTGTTTTATTGTGACCTCCTTGGTTGACTCATGGTCCTTTATATTACTTGGTCTTAGCACTCTTATTGTGTGTACCTTTGTTATGATGACTCTTACCTTGTGGTTTTATTTTCAGGTACATTATCCGAATTGCATTTACTTTATGAAAGGACCATTGGACCATTTATTGTTTATGGTTTTATTATAAAACCTTTGGTTTATTTATTTTATGGTTTTATTATAAAACCATTGGACCTTTTATTATTTTACCTTTTAACCATTTTTTATTATTACGCCATTTTGCCTTTATGGTTTTATTTTTTGGACCAATTTATTTTTATCTTTTACTAAAGTCAACCTAATGTATTTTATAATCTTTTATTAATCTTTTTATGGCCACGACCCTTATAAAATTACATGAGTTTATCCAAGAAAAATTATTGGGTTCTTACATGTGGTTGACTGCTTCTTTCTCGCAACCTCTCCTGTTGTTTCTTTATGACCGAGTTCTCTACCTCTGCATGTTCGTGACTACTCCACGCGTTGGTTCTCTGATGCTGCCCCAGGTATGACTGTGTGTATTCTACCCTAGCTGGATCGAGTCTCACTCGCGTGCTTCCTCCACGTGACTCTCCATGTGACTGCACCTCCGCATGATCCTTCTTCGTTGTTGCAGCAGTATGGCTGTTCTACCCAGCAACGTGATCCCTCTCCTTTGTTACAGCAGCTTGGGTGCTCTCCCCACCAGCGTGAACCTTTTTTTTCCTTACCCGTGACTGTATCAGCGCGACTATATCCGCGTTTTCTAGCGTGAACATGTTTTTCTCTTTCAATGTGAACTATGTGTGTTTTCCCAGCGTAAACATGAAGTTTCTCTTTCAGTATGGACTGTGGGTGTTTCCCCAGCCTGAACGTGATTTTCTCTTTCATGTGTGGACTGTGCTTTTCCCCAGCGTGACCATGGGTTTCTCTTTTGTGTGGACTGTGGGTTTCCTCCAACGTGACCATGAGTTTTCTCTTTTGCGTGGACTGTGGGATTTTCCCAGTGTGGCCACAAGTTTCTCTTTTGTGTGGACTGTCAGTTTTTCCTGCATGACCTTGAGCTTCTCTTTCAGTGTGGACTGTGGGTTTCTCAGCATGACCATGTGTCTCCTACTTAGCATGACTGTGTGTCTCTGCACAATGTGACTGCATCCTTACTCAGCATGACTATGTGTCGTTTGTCAGCATGATTGGACTGGGTATGACTATGCTTGTTGACTAAGAAGTCTGGGTCAGTATGCTTCTGCTTTAACCCTCTTAGGCTCTCTCAAATTGTTTGCCTAGTTGACTTGTCCCTTCGATGACAAGATCAAATCTAAAATATCTGAGTATAAAGTTGATTCAAATATTGGTTATGATTCTTTACTACTGATATCTACTGTACATTATTTTATCATGTTGTTACTCTACATGGAATTTGATGAATCTCGAGGACCAACTTTAACGCAGCGATTAATGAAGTGTTAAGTTGAAAGAGATGAAAATTATGTTTGTTTTATTACAGTTTAAATTTATTTGAGCAGTACTATTTTGAATCTGATTTTATAATTATGTTCATGCATTAAAGTTTATTACTTATGGTTAAAAACTCCTCTAACCCTAAAACTTCAACAGTTGAAGCCCCAATGACCCATTTGTTTGGAAGGAAGACTTTATGGAGTTGAAGTGGACCTAAGGAACTTGACGTCAAGGTGCCAATAAGGAGAGGTTGCTCACCTATAGAAAGAGTTGTTTACATTCATGTGATGAGTGGGCTATGTCTTGGTTGTGGACTCTAGGTGATGTTTCAAGCCTCGTAACCTTTATTTGAAAGTGTTAGAATGATGGAGGAATATTCAGGAGACAATGGGTGGGTGTGTCACACTAAATTCAATCTTGGAATTGTTGATAGAGCGTTTCAACACATTCAGGGAGAATTCAATGAAGTTTACCAAAGAGTTGTTGAACCATGTACATGAAAGATTTCCTATTAGACCAGCAAATACAGTGATTTGGTATCTATCAATATTGGTGAATGGTTGTTCCTTTATATAGATTTTGACAAATTGGTGATGTGTGGAAGTGTCTTCAATGTCTAGGGTGGATATGTCGCAATGCAAGTACTTGCTATACGAGGGAATGTTGGAAAGTAGCTCGTATTTTGTCTTGCAGTGCAAAGTCTTGTAGAGGATTCTAATCTTAAATGACTGTCCAGTCTTGGTTACTATAGTCCTCCTTGGTTACTACAATACCTTAAATGGTCTCCAGGAAGGCTGTTGGATTTCATTAGTGAAGTATCTTGTTGTGGATGATGAATTCATCCCGAGACTGTTGGATTTTCTTATAAATTATAGCAGTATATCTTAATTGCATTTATCAATAGGATCACTAGAAGATAGACAAAGCACAGAACAATAACACAAGTATTTTTCACCTAGGAAACCCAATTGGGAAAAACCAACAACCTTCGTCTAGAGATGATAATTCTACGATCAAAGTACAATGAGGAAAGAAAAAAAAATATGGAAATGCCTTCCAAATATGAAACCTTGAAAATCAGTCTACTTCTGAGCTGCTATGTAGCTATTGTCTTTCCCAGAAAACTACAAACTGTTGTGTAGTTGTTGCACTGTTGTTTTTGTGCTGAAATGAGGAGGGGCGCCTTCTATTTATACTGTTTTGCCACCCAGAAAATAACTGGGGCCGACTTCACTTGGGGGTGCAATAAATAATTTTATATTTTATTATTTTTATTTATTCTTTTATTGTTGGCTTTTCTCCCCAAGGATTACATTGCTATTTCTAGGGTTTAGATGAATAATTACAACAAGTTCAACTCCCGAAGAAGGACAATAAGAATAGCTTCCGAAGTTGCACAAACTCCAACACTCCCTCTCAACAAGGAAGGTATTCTTCGATCTTCATCAACATCATCATCGTCTGGGTTTCATCTGTACATCTATACTGTATCCATCATCTCTAAACGTACTGAAAGTTGTCTTTATAAATTTGTTCTGTCCAGATGTCTGAGAGAGAATCTTCTGCTACTTATCCGTCTCTACTACCGATGGAATACTTCCATACCTGTCTAGAGATCCCGAATGAGCACACATGCACGACCATCTACGACCTGTTCGTTTCATCTGCTGATGGGGTACTCCCATACCTAGTTGAGAACCTGAACGAGTAGAGGTACCTGTGCAATCACACGACCATTTACTACTTGTCTAACTCATCTGCCGATGGGATTACTCCCATACATGGCTGAGCACCTGGACGAGCAGAGGCACCTGTGTGAACTCAACCATCTACTACCTGTCCGTATCATCTGCCGATGGGATTTCTCCCATACCTGGCTGCAAACTTGGACGAGTAGAGGTACCTGGGTGAACCCGACCATCTACTACCTGTCTGTCTCATATGCCGATGGGATTTCTCCCATACCTAGCTAAGAACCTGGATGAGTAGAGGTATTTGGGTGAATGTATGGTAAATGTCTCTCAGTCATCTCTCCCTCTCAAGGAGGGATACGTTCTCTTCTACTCCGAGTCTTCCGCGAAGGTATTCAAGCTTCATCCTGGGAAGAGGCTTGGTGTGAACATCTACAGTCTGGTCGTCTGTCGAAATATACTGGAGCTCAACTGCACCTTTCTGCACCATATCATGTATGAAGTGATACCGAGTCTCTGTGTGCTTCAACTTGTCATGAAATACAGGATTCAATAACATCTGCACACAACTCTGGTTATCTCAGTGAATCACGGTTGGCTCTGGAATCTAGCCAACAATCCTGCAAGAAGTTTATGAAGCCAAACTGCTTCCCTGGTTGTTGAACTAGCAGTCATATACTCGGCCTCTGCAGTACTAAGAGCTATTGAGTTATGCTTCCTATTGTACTAGGAAATTACTGCAGAACTCAAACTGAAAACAACATCCTGAAATGCTCTTCCTATCTGTAGTGCATCCGGCCCAATCTAAGTCTGTAAACCCTTGCAATTTCAAGTCACATTCTAAATCATATCATAGACAATATCCCACAGTGCCACGTAAGTATCTGAGTACATGTTTTGCAGCAATCCAGTGAATCTGCCTCGGTTCGCACATGAACTGACTAAGAGCATTCACAGCAAAACAAATGTCTAGTCTAGTGTTCGTCAGATACATCAAGGACCCAATCAACTGGCGATACATGGTGGGATCAATCAAATTTGAATATGAAGCAAAATCCCTCAGCTTCTTCAAATTTGTATCCATCGAAGTAGCTATGGACTTGTAGTCCAACATTCTGAATTTCTTCAGCATATCCATGGCGTAATTTCCTTGACCGAGGAAAATCTTCTTCTGCCTTTATCATACTTCTAATCCCAAGAAGTAATGTGTCAACAATATCATTGAGAAAGGTTGTCTTGGCATCCATCTGATACAACTTCCATCCCATAGCTGAAATAGCAATAATCGATCTTATGGAAGTATATCGAGCCATAGGAGCAAATGTCTCATCATAATCGACTCCCTCTTTCTGAGAGAGCCCTCTGGCAACAAATCTGGCCTCCCATCTGCTCCATGCAGAACTTCATGCTCCTCTGCATTCTACAAAATCTGTCATGCCCATCTGGGTCTTTTCGGTTTATTGCCATCTCTGTGGGAGCATCATCTTGCTCAACTGGATTAATGGAACTGATCAATTTATTCATTTCTTCAAAGGTTACATCCCGACTGACTTTGATTTGCCTTGATCCTGGGATGTATATTTTGTCAGCCTTTGAGGACTTGCGATATCCCACGAATGTTCCCTTCTTGCCTGAAGGTTCTAACTTGAGCACATGAATGTAGACTAGAGAGTAATTGTCCATCCTGGTGACGATAAGGTTCATCAAGGATCCTTCAATTGTTTTGTTCGAATCACGACATCAATGTTGTTAGGTTTCTATCATGTGTAATAGACTAGAATCCTTGTCTTTGAGGGATAACTCCCTCCTTCTCTCAGA
The DNA here is from genome assembly GCA_001517045.1 of Pseudotsuga menziesii. Classification (NCBI taxonomy): domain Eukaryota; kingdom Viridiplantae; phylum Streptophyta; class Pinopsida; order Pinales; family Pinaceae; genus Pseudotsuga; species Pseudotsuga menziesii. Next base: position 133,717 of record LPNX010444729.1, read on the forward strand.
AGTCGATTGAGTAAATCTTGTTGAAGCAGCATATAGACCGACATTCGTAGAAGCTTTCTGTTTCTGATCACCAAATCTCTGCATGAGATTATTCTAGGTCTGAGAGTCATAATACATGCTTCTAGAGGCTTTCTGCTTCCATTCCATCCGTATATCAATGGGATCACTTGTCCTTGTAGATCATGGCATTCCCTACAAGTCAAATCTCGTCAGATGGTTAGCAATGTTTCATAATCAATGTATTAACAAAAATATTGTATGGGAGGACTTGATCTCTTGTCTTGATGTTTGTGAATGTACAGCTTCCTTCCCCTTCCCTTGCCTTTCTTGGTATGTGATACAAACGCTTGATTTTCCTCAGGTTGAGTACCATGAAATCTTTGGCGTGCTGCAATTCTTGTTTCTTCATGAGTGCATTCTGCCCATAGCTTATCAAATTTGGGCAACTTGGTTCGACCACTTATAGTCTGGATGAAACACTCCCAAGATGGTGGGAGACCATTTAAGGTGGTCATGACAAGATCCTTTTTTTCAAGATTGTCTCCACTGGACTTTAGCTTGTCCCAGAGCTCGGTGATCCTCATGAAATATGAGGAAATATCCTCGGACTTCGTCATCTTCATGTTCGATAGTTGATTCCTCAATGTGAGAGTCACATTGATGCTACTGTGTTCAAATAACTTCTTTAGGGTTTTGAACATCCTCATCATCGTCGTCTTTTCTGATATTTGAGGAACCAAGTGATCTCTAACTGAGTCCACTAAAATCCTCCTTGCTTTGGCATCATCCTTTCTCCAGCGAGGTTTGTCTTCTTTGGCTTCTAGTTCTGGGACCTTTGCCTTTACAAACTGTAATAGGTCATTTTCTTCTAGTAGAAGAAGAACCCTAGACTTCCAGGGGATGAAATTGGAAGCCCCTTCCAAACGATCTTCAACCTTCATGCTGATCATCTTGATTGCAGATTTGGATCTGGAGTTGATCTTCTACAGTGCTGGTTTTCTAGTTCGGGGTCAAATTAGGGTTTGACTTTCCTGGAGTTTTACCCAACCAAAAATTTCGATCTTGGTCTCTAAATTTCGATTTTGAGGAGGAGAACAATCCTATGATGGGCTCACTCAAAAATTCCACTTCTGTGAAAAGCCCTAATTTCCCACAATAGTGACAGGCCAAAACTGAAAATGCTCAATATCCAATTATGTTTCCACAGAAAGATGCACCTTCCTTAGAGCGAAATTCCCAAGGCTCTTTTTCTGCCAAAAGGTTAAGTGAAGACCTTGAAAGATGAAACCCTAGTTTCGACAATTTGTCAACAGAGTTCTGGCAATGGCTTCTTCTAGTACTACTCTGATACCATGTTGGATTTTCTTATAAATTATAGCAGTATATCTTAATTGCATTTATCAATAGGATCACTAGAAGATAGACAAAGCACATAACAATAATACAAGTATTTTTCACCTGGGAAACCCAATTGGGGAAAACCCAACAACCTTCGTCTAGAGATGATAATTCTAAGATCAAAGTACAATGAAGAAAGAAAAAGAAAAATATGGAAATGCCTTCCAAATATGAAACCCTGAAAATGAGTCTACTTCTGAGCTATTGTGTAGCTGTTGTCTTCCCTAGAAAATCGTGAACTACTGTGTAGTTGTTGCACTGTTGTTTTTGTGTTGAAATGAGGAGGGACGCCTTCTATTTATACTGTTTTTCCACCCAGAAAATAACTGGGGTCGACTTCATTTGCGGGTGGAATAAATAATTTTATATTTTATTATTTTATTGCTAGCGTTTCTCCCCAAGGATTACATTGCTCTTTCTAGGGTTTAGATGAATAATTACAACAAGTTCAACTCCCGAAGAAGGACAATAAGAATAGCTTCTGAAGTTGCACAAACTCCAACAAAGACAACCCTATACACATAATCGTTGAGTGTGATGAAACATCTCTCCCTTGTTATTTCAACAGCCACAACGGTCCTATTAAACGTAGTGCCATGCATAAGTGTAATTCATCTTGGAACTCCTACGATCTGTATTATTTTTGTCACGTCCCCTCCCCTCTCGTCGATCCAGCACGATGGAAAGGACACGACGATTGCTATCTAACCGGGCATCTAGCCCCATGAACATAATCAAGAATGCATTGGAAGTAAAAGATACATGCAGATGTATGATACAGAAAATACAGCAGAAGTCATTCAATACATCCATAATAATTCTTAAAACAAATACATTGCAGAGTTAATACAAGCAAGTACTTATCTTGAAAATGAGTTGCCCCCGAGCAACTAGTTATGTCGCTGCAAAGTTCCAGCCAACCATAGGCCAGTTGTGCTCATCAATCTCTCAACACAACTTCCACCCTCGAGCTAGGCATGATTTCTACAAAGAAAAAGGGAACAGCAGGCTCACACATAGCCAAATACACACCAAGGTTCAACCAAGCCAATCCACAATTGGGTTTATCAGGCTGCTAAGGCAGTAGAAAGGAAAAATTGTTAAGCTAATGAGCTCAACCACAGAGCTATGGATACCTCTACAAGATCTATATAGCTTGGCTCCCACATTACCTACACACCCAACACAAGGAAGTATTCCCTTCACTGCTACACAGTCCCTCAGGCCATACCTTCCATTCTAATGTTCTCCAGGGTGTGCATAGAAGAGTAGCTAGCCCCTTTTGATATTTTGTGAGGTTTCTCTCTTCACTAGGTTTATCAAGCCAATTCTGGTCCTTTTCCACTCCTAAGTTTTACTCACAGTTCAGACCAAAACAAGGATGCACATAACAGCAAAACACAAGTACTGGGTATGAAGAAAAACGTCTTGGCAACCAAAAACGAAACGGTAGATGGAGAATCAACCCTGGGAGAGCAAATTCAATTTCAGAAAATGTTTATGGGCCTTACAAGGGCAGAACGATCTCCATAAACCCCCAAATCGTGAATCTCTTCTTTCCATCTACTGTGCAACACAAAAACGGATTTCCAGCCATGGAAAAATGAAGGAGAAGCAAAAAAACGTGAAGGAAAAATGCCCAGCTAGCTCTAGCTACGTGAGGAAATGAAAATCGTGGGTGAGGAATGGATTGGGCACACCTTTCTGGGCGTTTTCTTGCCCCATAAGCAAAAATACGATTTTTCAGAAAACATGGCTTGCCCATACACGAAATTGACTGCCATACCTCTCCATTCCCAATGCATTAACTACCTCAACCAACTCTTGGAAGAATTAAAATTGAGTGCATAAGTCAAAATGGGTAGTTGAGAGTTTATGGGTTCTCTCATTGACATTTGGCTTAACACTACTGGCTCAAGGATTTGAATAATTTCCCTCCCTATTCCTTGTGAAAATCATGCCCCCATCTCTTGTTGCATTGCATAGCTAGTTGTGGGTATTTTATTAAATTGCATATTCACATGATGTATCAATTTATATTGTGCCGGGCTAGCACGAGAATAGGCATCGATTTTAATTGCCGATACATAAGACGCTAAATCGATGGTGGGGCCTTGGCATTGAGCTCCTCACCATGATTTAATAACGATATTTACATCATTTACAATTTTAATGCATAGGATATTACAATTTTAGTTCACCAACATATTGTTGCTTGTCTGCGGCTTCTCATTTATTGAGAAGCAAAGAGTTGTAACATGGAAATGACGAAGCTAAAGCTGATTTGGGAGTTGCAAAAATAGATAACTATCCTGTTGCATTATTAAGGGGAAGCAAAGAAGAAAGGAGGAGAATTAGGAAAAAGAAGAATTCTCCTGGTGAAATGTTACCTATAGGTGGTTTGGTTGGTCAAGACTCAAGATGAAATGGTACCAACAGCCCATGAATTAAATGTGGCTGATTGCAAACAAAATATAAAGAGAGGATGTTTTCAAACTGTCAAATCTAATTGTGAATAAAATGAAGGACAAAGCCATTGCTGATGTGGTAGATCAGAGTGTTAATGAAAAGGAAGAAACTGCCATCGATGATTAGTCCATTTCTGAAAATATAACCAAGGTGAACATTTATTTTCATTGGTCAAATTTTATTAGTGTGCCCATCCAGTTTCATGATTCTGTTGAGAGGAATTTGATGAGTTGGATGAGCAGGGAAGAGAAGATCAACATTGAATTTTATGAAGGTTATGATGGTAAGACTCGCTTTTTACATGCCAAATAGGAGATTTTCGAAGAGTAGACAGAGTGTAAGATTGGATTTTTTACAATGGTAAAATAGAATTTTCTAAGAGTGGACAGAATACATGATAGGAGTTTTTAAAATGGAAAAATTGGAATTCTCAAAAGTTGACAGTACATATAGGGAACTGTGAAATTAGCAATGGTGATTGGGAGTGAGCAGTTGCTAGTTGACAGGGTTAAGGCAACGAAAATGATTCTGTCTGCATGTGGCAGCGTCTTTCGAGTTCGTAAAAATAGCAGCAGAGAGGTGGTTGGGCATGTGGGCTGTTGTGTGAATTAGTTTATAAATAGAGAAGACTAAAGAAATTGGATATGCCCAATGACTCTAAACAAGGGATGCCAGAATTTGTTTTTGGGCCAGAGGATCTGTAAAAGGTGCATTCAAATTGTCCGTCAGTTTCTTCCCTGAAGTAAAGTTTGGCCCAGTTCACTGTTTAGAAACTTTGAGAATTTGGGTTGTCTGAACCCCTAGACAAAGTTTCTAGAAGTTTCTGTCAATCAGGTGAAACTACGACTCTAGCCAAAGTTCCTATCAAATTTGGGAGAACTACAAAAAGAAAAAAGGAGAGTGTTCTGAGTGCCCCTTATCGCTCGCTGAGAATGATACAGGGCTTGGAAGCACTGGATGGAACATCATAACCACAACATGATATTAGAGGCAATTCGCAGCCTCAACTACATCATAAATATAATATGATCGAGCTCTGTGGAGAGAAATTTATGTTTATTTTCTATAATGTAGGAAATAGTTAGTTGTTTGGAAATTATAAATAGGATTTTGGAGACAAAAAAAAACAGTTAGTGAAGCGCGCGTTTTGAAGGCTGTATTCTTTTGTTTATCTTGGAGAATAGAAGTCTTTTTCAAGGGAATCCGCTGTCTGCCCGATTTCTTAGTGTTCAACTTTTATAATTCGTTGTTCCTATTTTTTTTGTTTCCCTGTAGATTATAACTAGATCTGCAGGTTTGTATATCTAACCGGCTGATTGAAATGGGGATTTGGGAGGGGAGCTCGGGACTCTGTAACGAATCAGATAGGAGCAGAGCATGGGCTCTGCGTTAAGGTAAAGAAAAAGTGCCACACTATCAATTTTTCTGGTATGAAATCAGCATATCAAGGGTAACATGTGCATTCCTAATTGTAAATAGCTTTTGACATTGTGAAAAGTATCAAGGGTAATATATGCGTCCCTAATTGTAAATAGCTTTTGACATTGTGTAAAAGTGATGATTGTTTTCAAATCTTACAAAGTTCCAGCGACTCTTGTGCTGATATGAGTCTCGTCTTCAGGAAAGAGTCTTGCTAAGCCGAAATCTGCAATCTTAGGATTCAGTTTATCGTCCAACAAAATATTGCTTGCCTTAATATCCCGATGAATAATCCGCAGTTGAGAATCCTCGTGCAGATAGAGAAGCCCCCGAGCCACTCCCATTATGATGTTGCGGCGCTTCTGCCAATCAAGCTGGTTGCGTTTGTTTGGATCTGTACCTATACATATGCAGTGCACAAACTAATTATCATGACGGAACTAAATACTTTGAACCATTAATGTTTTTTATGGACATGCAAAATAAAATGGCAGTGGCTCACCGAATAGGATTTTATCCAGGCTCTTATTCCGTAAGTACTCATAAACAAGCAACCTTTCTGATCCCTCTGTGCAACAACCGAGTAGGTTTACAAGATTTCTATGTTGAATTTTGGCCACTAGCTTAACTTCATTCAGAAATTCTTTTTTTCCTTGAATAGATTTTATGGACAACTTCTTCACAGCGATTTCTTTTCCATCTTGAGTAATTCCCTGATAGATTCATACAAAAATATGTGTATGGTGATTTTGCCATGGGCGCGATGAGAACAGCCCGTCGACTACTCTAATTTAAGATTCTTTAAACTGATAGAAGCTCTCTTAGCCTATGTTACCTTGTATACAGCGCCAAATCCTCCCTGTCCAAGCTTGTTATTATCATGGAAATTATCCGTAGCAGCTATCAACGTTTCCAACCTAAACACTATTTGCCTTTCCTGACTGATTAGTATGTCTTCTTCGATTTGCCCGTCACCTACAGAAAAAAATTACACAGCTACGTTAGAAAATACAGGGGCAAATATGGAATGATGTCTAACTTTGCTTTCACAATCATTCGGTAGGTCTCTTTGAATAATATCTGTGAAAATCGTGTTCAGTAAGTAATTTTAAGCAATAGTCTAACAGAGCACATTGTTCAAACCTTCTTACTTATTGTATTGTAACTGTGAGAATTCATTATATTATATTTTGGACAGCCAGAGAAGAGATACGCAATCTATGGCGCCATAAGGGTTGGGGTTTTTTGCATTGGAAATGAGCAGTAGCAGCACAAATCCATCGGGTTTGATCAGATGCACCACTTGCTTTGCGCTCGAGGTGAATATGATCAGATCCCCGGCCCCCTTCTCAAACAAGGTGTTCTGTTACAGCTAAAAAGAAAGGCTATTTGACCGTACTACCATATTAATGTCAAATTAAATACCTCTTTGTTCCCTTCGAAATATGGCAGCTTTCAATCTTTTCCCCTTTTCACGCAGACATGCCAATATGGCCATGGGGCAATGGACAGCTCACACCAGTTAAAGGACATTCCAATGATGCTCCTCAAAATTTTATTCAACTCTGCACAGATATGAGAACGATATAATCATATGCTTAATCAATAGACTCATAGACCATGTTTCTTTTAAGTTTCAGGCAGGCGGTTGGGATTCACAAGCTGTCAAAGTTTTAAGAAACGCACCCTTTCCCAGCTACTTTTCTGGCACGTTTCTGGATGAAATTCGGCGGCCAAATGGCATTCTAACCAGGAAACTCGCAATCTTCTCCTAATATTTGGATGCCCTGGGGTTTTTGGAGCCTCGATCTACCAGGTGCGTTTCTGGCTGGATCAACAGGAAACAGTGTAGATTTGCTTTGCCAGATCCCCGCGAAGGTTGTGCATTCTGCATAAACTTTAGACCACGCCCAGACGCATCCGCTTCCGAACGATCTTAGAGTGAATGAAATGACGAGCCACTGCCTTCCATCAAGAAGGGCACAGAGCTCAAATTGCAATTTTCAATCTTTGGAAATTCACTGTCAGTTTGTTAAATACGGTGGGAATCCGGATTTTAATTGTTGAAAATGGAGACCCTTTAGCTCTTACGTGTTACGTGTTACGTGTTTTAACCTCTTGTTTCTTTGGGCAGGGACTTTTGGGCAGGGATGTGATGGCGGCTTGCCTTGACTTCAGGACTTTGAATTTGCCATTAAAACCATATTGGATATATGTCAATTCTTCGAAGTGTATTTTTTAATTTTTTAATACCTATATTATATTTTATTTTTTATATATTTTAATTCCGGTCAAGGAGAGTATTGTATTTTTTTAATTGTTAAATTGGCCGTTTTGTAATGATGTAAGATTATGGTATCAAAGAAAAAACCCATATAAGTTTAAAATAATCCATGAATGATTCGTAAGAGTACTTATATTCATTCCGAATGTTTTTGGATCACATATTACTTTTTCTCAAAAAAAAAGTTGGAATACCTATTCCAATAGCATCAAGAAAACTTTTAACAAATCAAAAGTATATTTTAATCAAGCTCTACTACTAATATTTTCCACTCACATTTAAATATTTACATCAAATTATATTTATTTATTTTATTCATTATAAATCTTAAAACATTAAAACATCAGATTATATTTTTTCACATTTATTATATAAATTTTAAAATAATATAAAATAACAAATATTTAAATATTTACTCATATTTAAGTATTTACATCAAATTGTATTTATTGAGAAATATATTTATATTGGGAAGTATATTTATTCATTTGGAATGTAAATTTTAAAATAAAAATTAAAAAAAAATTATTTATATTTAAGTATTTACATCAAATTATATTTATTGAGAATAAATATTAAGATAATACAAAAATGATTATATTTATTTATATAAACTATAAATTTTAAAACAATTAAAACAATAAAAAACCAATTTGAGTAATTTTTTTTCAACTGAAAAAAGCAAACAAAACAATAAACAATAATTACATGTTACAATCTCTTGAATAGAAAAAATGCCGTGTAACAAAGCATAACTAAAATAATCCTTTCAAAGGACACCAATTCCGAGAAACAACATAGGAACTCCTCAAAAGCAAAAAGCATTAATATTGTCGCATGTTTGGTTTTTCATGGTCTATTTTGTATAAATATACTACTTGTTCATTTACTTTAATAAAGTATTTTTCAGGAAAAGAAAAACCAATGCAAAAGTCGACCTCTAACTGTTTTAATTACATCACAGTTAAAAGACCCTATTGAGTGGCTCAATTGGCTAAATGTGGTAAAGAAAAGGGAAAATATCCCCCACAGGTCAGGGTGTCCATTCCCGTAAAGTGGTCTATCTTGCATCTATGATGCAGAGATATTTTCTGGTGAAAAAAAAAAAAAATTACATCACAGTTAAAAAAACAAAAAACAAAAGCAAACGAGTAGAAAGTCCCTTTAAGAAAATATTTACTGATCCTTTTAGAAAGATTGATGCAGTACTTTATGAGTACGCTCGACTGGGATTTTACCAAAGGGATTGGATTTGTTTAGCACTTCCAAGTTATGAGGTTGGGCATTGAACTCGTTTTAAAAACATGAATAAATGACTTTTTTTTAACGTAAATTATGAATTTGTTATTAGATGATATCAAAATATATAATTTTTTTTTTTTATAAAATTTTGTATGACTCTAAAATTCCATTTTTTCTAAGAATAGTAAAAAGTGCATGTTTTTAGCAAGAATGAAGTGGGGTACTTCAATGATGGAATTTGTACATGTAGAAGTTATTTACTTTTTTTTATATCAGTTTTATATTTTTTTTTGAAAGTAAGAATGTTAACCTATCAAAGTCAATAGTTAGTACAAGATTGGTGGGCTTTAGATATTTATTTATATTTTTAAGATTGTAGATATTTGCCATTATTAATGCATTTATAATTTTCTTTTCAAAAGTTTAAGATGATTAAGGTGATAAATTTTTAAATTTATGATATATGTTAGGATTAAAAAATGGAAATATTTGGAAGCTAGCAACATTATTATGAATTTGCAAGTCGCATGGTTGTATTTTGGTAATTTTCGGAGGACTAAGGGACGCTCTAGGAGGACGCGCTAAGAGGTGAAGTCGCTGGAGAGCGTTGTAGGCTGCGTAGGGTTTCGCCATGGCTGCGCCTGGGGAAGGGCTCTCCCCTCCCTCTGTTCCTTTTTCTGCCGCTGAAGCATTCCACCGGTTACTCAGGACTCCGGGTTTCAAGCCGGTGGCTCCAATCATCCCAAAGTTCATCAAAAAATTGGATGCAATCCCTGAAATTGATCTCCCTTCTGAACAGCCAATCAAGATCGCCTTAGCTCTGGCGGAGCGAGGATTGGTAGGCCAATTCATGGGGCTTTGGCCCTCAACAAGAACTACTGATGACTGGATCCAAAGGAACTGGAGGCCTCAGCTCAAGAACAGTGTTACCTGCTACCCTGTTGGTCGAGGGTTCTTCATCTTCGAATTCATAGCAAAAGAAGACCGCGATCTTATTTTCAGAAATGACCCGTATTTCATGGGCTCCCAAGGTCTGTATCTCAACAGATGGACCCCTGACTTCAATGTAGAAATAGATGTGCCGAAAGAAGTTCCAGTTTGGGTAAGACTCCCAAATCTCCCAGTTCATTGTTGGAACACTCAAGCCCTGGAAAAGATAGGCAATGCTCTCGGCAGATACATTGATAAAGCCGAAAACAAAGGCCAATATTCTTGTGCCAGAATTTGTGTAGAAGTAGATCTGGAAGTTGGGCTGCCTGAGGCTGTGAAACTCAAAGTTGGAGAATGGCATCACTTCCAAAAGCTGGATTATGAACAATTACCCTTCAAATGCCGACTCTGTCATGAACACGGGCACTTCCAAAGAAATTGCCCCAAAATGCAAACTCCAGAAGAGGGAGAAGGATGGCAAAAAGCCAAAAAAGGGAAAACAATGGGCAAAAGTAATGAAAAAAAGGCCGCAAGGAACATGCAAGATCATCCGTCAACCTCATCAAAATCGAACTAGGCAGACTCAAATCTCGATCCAGCTATCATCCCAAATCTCGATCCAGTTATCATTCCAATTAATGAAGAAATTCAGATCTCCAACGAGCCAGTGGGGAAAGATTCAATCTCTGAAAGCATTAAAAGAAAACAAGTCGGAACTCAATCTGCCAATAGAGAGGCCGCAGCAACGTGGGAGCCAAGGGAAATACCTCAATCTGCTCTCTGTCCTTCGTTGGCTACTGAGGCTTTAGAGTCCTCCAAAGAAACAAGCGCAGATCATCTCCCAGATTCAGACCCAGGTGAAGAATCAGATGAGGACTCCTCAACAAGCAACCGGCATGCTACGCCCATCAAAAATCCAAGAGGAAGAAAATCAAAAAAAAAGAAAAGAGAGGAGGCCACCTACCTAGCTATCCTAGATGGCTCGCAGAAGACACTAAAAGGCATAATGAACACCAGATCCAAAAAAGGAACTACTCAGGCCCCAAAAGGGGCCAACCCCACTCAAAGTAATTAATGCGTTACATCTCCTGGAACTACAGGGGTCTAGGATCGGCTTTAAAAGAAGAAGCAATGAAAGATTTGGTGTGAATTCATAGCCCTGAGATACTGCTAGTTCAAGAAACTAAAATGGAGGAATCTGCTACCCTCCAAGCTGGAAATAAATTTTGGAAAAAAGGGCCTGGGATTGGCAACAGCTCTAGAGGCGCATCTGTAGGTATTGCCACTTTCTGGGATTCCAATCTGTACGATCTTGAAGATGAGGAGTGAACGCTGCATTGGGTGTTCACCAAACTCATACATAAAAATTCTGGTCGAATTGTAAGTTTATTTAATCTCTATGTCCTTCTTTTACCTTTGGAAAAAAATAACTACTGGAGTATGCTCGAATCCTTTCTTAACATGCATCAGCTGGAGAATATCATAGTCGCCGGTGATCTGAATGTCACCCTTGCTACCAACGAGAAGAAAGGAGGATCGTTGGTCAGAGATCTGTCGAGGGAATTGGTCGAAGACATTATGCTGGGATGGGATCTGATCGACATAAAGCCAGTCAAAGGAAATTTTACTTGGACAAACAAACGAGTTGGTCCTGGCCATGTAG